>CM046858.1:41697692-41879574 GCA_025617745.1 Heliocidaris erythrogramma | reverse complement strand
ACTTCAAAACTTCTGACACGTACACACAATGAAGAGTACTTTTTCATGCTGTCTTCATTTACTTCCTTACATGTTACATGCAGTGCCATTGCAAATGGCAAATCACAAGGAAAAAAAAGTAGAAAAGGTGTTCCTGTATGTAATACTTTTAAGTTTCTATTAAATAATACATGTATAACTTGTA
Source organism: Heliocidaris erythrogramma (assembly GCA_025617745.1). Taxonomy (NCBI): domain Eukaryota; kingdom Metazoa; phylum Echinodermata; class Echinoidea; order Camarodonta; family Echinometridae; genus Heliocidaris; species Heliocidaris erythrogramma. The sequence continues at coordinate 41,879,390 of CM046858.1, read as the reverse complement.
ATAAAACTACCCAAGTGAGAGTAAAAATCAACTGAACATTGAAAATATATTGTCAACAATAATACAAAAATCAGCTCAGTAGTATAAAACTATACTTTATAGTATATACATGTAGGCATACCATATGGAATAGCAAATGGCATATAAAAAAATTAACAGAAATGTCCCTGTATGCATAATACATACGTTTCTTAAAAATTATATAATTTCTGATAAATTTATACAACTAGTATGAGAAGAAATCAACTTCATATTGCAAAACTATTATTTTCAACACTAAATGTGAATGTTACAAGGCAAGTTTGTGGATATAGAATACATGTATATCAAACTGTAATAAATATAATACAAAAATCAGCTCAGAAGTGTAAAACTATACTTTCAACAGTATACATGCAGGCATACTTCAGGAAAGGTTTGTGGATCTATGCATAAGCAAATTCTAAAACAGTGTAAACAGATCACAATAAAAGTAAATCTTCACTTCAACTTCACTATGTGGTGTGATCACATTATCAAAGGCTACCAAACATTCAACTGAAAATGGCAACGTTCACTGGCAGATTTATTTTGAACATATGTATAGTTTTCATATTGAATTATATTATGGACATTCACACAGGAATATGATGGCAAGGGTATTTTCATTGAATATTGCAACATTGACATATTGCAGTTTATAATACCATAAATACCTAAATACAATGATTACAGTCATAAACACAGATAGGTACAAAAGATATTAAATATCATAATTGATAGGATTGAAGTAAATTGAATATATCATAAAGAAATGTGAGAAAATTACAATGCCCCGACCGGGATTCGAACCCGGGACCCTGGATTACATGACCAGTGCTCTACCAACTGAGCTATCCGGGCTCCCGTCGAAGCAAAGTAACAATCTCACATATAGCCCCTCTCTTTCCATCGAGCGTAGGGGGTACATCCATACCAATTCCATCGTACGCTATAATGGCCTACCAATGAGAGAGGTCTTCCCTCTAAAGTCGGGCAAATCCATGCCAACGAATTTCTATAGAGGACAATTAAATTTGTAATTAAATATCATAATTGATAGGATTGAAGTAAATTGAATATATCATAAAGAAATGTGAGAAAATTACAATTAGCTCAGTTGGTAGAGCACTGGTCATGTAATCCAGGGTCCCGGGTTCGAATCCCGGTAGGGGCATTGTAATTTTCTCACATTTATTTATGATATATACAAAAGATATGTTATTAAATGTACATCACACACATTCACTTATACGCTGGCAAGTGATATTGTTTGGTTGTAACTACATGCATTGATACAATATATTACAATCGTTTTGATCAACCACTTCTTATGATCACCAAATGGCAAATTCTTATTGAAGTTTATGTAATTCATGTGCATCTCACTTCAAACAATGTTCAGCATGTAGCAAACCCAATGGACTGCTAGTTCAGCTAAAAACAGCATGACAAATCAGACTAAATATTCATCATGAACAGAAAAACATCACAGAAGACATGCATATTCATGGTCATGGAATGTGTTGAAATACACAGGGGGAAATAGATTAAAATGAAGTTTATGCAATGTCTTAACGGAAACCCTTTATCAGATAACATTTTTTGTTTGTTTCAAATGACATGAATATATTTCCTCTCTGATAAATGTTAACATAAACATTATGTTAAATGATTACACACAGAAAATGCTTTCTTTGGTACATACATACTACAATCACCAAGAAAAAGGTGAATATAAACAGGAACTATAATAAACAATTTTTGAAAGAAGGATATTACAGTTCTATGTCCAGCAGATCTAAATTTCAACAATAAAAGCAGACATAAAAAAAGATTAAGACCAGTGTTGATATTAGATGGATTTCAATCTTGTACTCCATTGACGAAGCCCTTGTAAGCCCTCGTTGGGGATACATAGGCATACCTTATCCGCAGTGTAGCACATGATGGAACAACTCTTCTGTTTCCTGCTCCAAGTACCCACGGTGAATATTAGGCCTAGTGATATACGTGAATTGTTTGTAGGCATAATGCCGGTACGATTCATTCAACCTCGGAATGTCCCTTGGAAATACATTGTTGCTTGCTGACATGTATGCAGCCAAGACATTGCCATTTAGAAATGCATCAGTGAAGTATTGAGCAGTCATGACGCAGGTGCGGACATGGCAACACACACACACATTCTCTACCTCCTTTGGCATGGGCACACATCTTCCACCACATCTACACCATGATGCAGGCCGGCTGCTCGGTCCAGGCCTTTCTTCAGCAGGTTGGGTAGGCTCTACAGCTGCTACGGCATCCAAGTAAACATCCGTGAATTTGCAGAGGAACTGGATGGTGACGCGTTCTAGATCAGCTCTCTCTCGATCCATCACAAATTTCTACATTGAGTAAGAAAAAAGAAAAACAACAGTGAATAAAGTAGGGAAAAATTAATGCAAATAATATAAAGTGCACATTCCACCTCGTTCAAAATTCAAGTATTGAAATACTGTTTTGGTGAAAAAAATCATAAAATCATTAAATTTGTAGGGATTAATTAATAGGTCCCATTGTATTGATATATTGTTTGTGAACTGGAACCACTAGCGACTAGGTGTATTTGAATCTTTGGAGTCACAATTAGATATACATACATACATGTACAGTGTATACATTCAAACATACTGTGACTCTGACTTGCAAAACCCTGTACTAGACTCCCCCTTCAAATCAATTTATGTTGGGTTTTTTTTACAGGGGGGGGGGGGGGGGGGGGGGGAGGTACTTCGTCACAGCTCACACAGGTTAAGCCAGTTCGCCAATCACCAATTGACATGTCTGGTGTTGATTCTAATTACATCTTGGCATACCTTCATTTATAAATAGATTCCTTCTTCTTCTTCTCCTCCTCATTCTTCCTTCTTCTTTCAGTTTCAATTTGAATGAAGATTCTTACAAACACACTATCTCAGACCTGGGCCCTGGCTGTGACATCTCACATTCACACTATAATTTAATTCTATTTCTCTTGAGTCTTAATTTAGTTATTATACACAATGACAAATCGCAAGAAAAATGATCGAATTTGTTGCACAGACCTTGGTTCGGATAAATAGGCTGCGATAATGATCTACTCACATTTGAAGTTGATTCATCGTCATCGCCATCGGGTTCCCGGTTGGTGCACGGGCGACATTTCCCCGCAGGAACCAGTGTACACAGGGATGGCCGTCACTCTTGCAAGGGCACATCCGTCTGCCCGTTTTGTATCAGCACTGCAGCAGCTAGCTTCCTGAACATTTACAGGCAGTCGGCTCCAAATCTCCCTCCATTTTTAGAATTGAGATATCTGTCGCTAACTCCGAAATACTGAAAGTGTCATCCATAATAAAGATGAAATTGCTTTGTTCTATAATGGTACGGCGTCAGACAGCAGATTGCAGGATACACATAGCGCAAAACATGTATTCGTTCACTATTCAGTACAACTTACACATATCACAGCGATCTATGCGGATTTTTGCCGAGGAGAAGTAAATTTCGCTGATCCTCAATATACTTTCGACTAGACCTAGATTTTCGTATGCGCAAGAACTATTTTGCAGCATCAGCAAACACAGATTTTTCCCCACTGAAACCGGCGACTGACCGCCTTTAAAGTTAAAGGAGAATGAAACCCTGGGGAAATATCCATTTTAATGAAAAGATAGTAAAGAAAGAAGCAATTTAAAAATTTAATATGTTTTGTACACAAAATTTCAGATTTTCTCCATTATCTCTCAAGGTACAGCTTGTCTCTTTTTTAGCTCTATGTATATCTTGGTAAAATGTATTTTACACAACATATGTTGAGGTCACAAAGAGACAAGTAGCATCTTTAGAGATAATGGAGAAAATATGAAATTTTGTGTACAAAACATATGGAGAGTTGTCCACAAAAACCTGCCACATTGAAGCAAATAGCCAATTTGAGGATCGCCATAGAAAGTAAATCGAGACTTTTCAAACTTTCACAACTTTTTCATTTCTTAACCGATTTTGATGGAACTTTTTTTAAATTGCTTCTCTCTTTACTATCTTTTCATTAAAATGGATATTTCCCCAGGGTTTCATTCTCCTTTAATATTTGTAAAAATGTAATGGCTCACTAAATTACACACAATAGTGTTTTCTCAGAAATGACACCAGATCTATCCAGTCATTTTTGGAGCAGAACTTCACGTTCAAGTCCATCTTCACACGATCACGCACTGCATTGCACTGCACTATATGCACATCACTGCACTAGGACTGCATGCACATCATAGCATACAGCGCTACCGCATGCATGTATGCACTGTACGCCGTACCATGGACCTACTAGAGATGGACATTTTATAGTAAGTCCATGGTCGTACTCACATACGGGGCCTCTTGCGCTCAATTACCGCCCTCTCTCGTTTGTGGCGCAAGTCCGGACAAAACAAAATTTCGCAAGCTGCATGCCTATCTTAATCCAGGCTGAATGCCTGAATAAATTTTACGAATGATACGCAAATTAGAAACACATGTTGTGCTCTAGAAAAATGTGATATTAGCTGCAAAATGAGAAGGAGAAGAGAGACTGTCTACCGGTACGGTTTCCAAAATTGAAAAGGAAGTTCATCCTTCTAGCATTTGGTTCCCTAAAAACGGCGATAGAAATGAGGGAATCGGATTAGTGGCTGATTGAAAATAACAAATATTTTGGAAAGAAAGCACTGTGGACTCATAATTACCATTGCTTGCTGTTTAATTCTGCTCGAAGGCAGCAATAAAAGCTTAATGCCATTTGAATACAATCCATAGTATAACAAACAATATGTTTAACACTGAACAATCTGCTTTTAACACAATTTTGCTTGAAGGCAGCGATAAAAACTTAGTGCCATTTGAATATAAGCAATAGTAAAGCACACTGAATGATATGTTTAACACTGACCAATCTGCTTTTAACACAAGGCAGTATTCAACCCAGAACAATATACTTAAAAACTTGACACTTTGTATTGTGTCAAGCACATGATAACACGGCCAGTCATATAATAACTTAGTGTGTTAATAACTTCTTCACAACTTAGTAACTTGACTAACTTCCAGTATGTTTAAAAATCTGGGAGCATTTCTATCCTCATGATAGTGGGGAGTGTGGTAATCATACCTACTACCCCTACTCTTGAATAGCTAAGCACGTAAGTAAATAACGAGACAATTTGACTAGCTAGAGGAAAATATGCGGTTATCATTACATATTACCGTAAAAGTACAGAGTAAACAATTTAGAGCATTTTGACAGAGTGACTGAATGACTGGCGGAAATGTTTTGCCTCAAGTGTTTGGGATGTGCTGTAACGTGATTGCTGGGCGATGGTAACTCGACCCAGCAAGCAGTTTACCTGCCAACAGGATGGTACCTAGAGTGGCAGGTCAGCTGCCCCATCCTACCCAACCTCCCGCCATTATGCAATTTGAAGCGATCTAGATACATTAGCTGAACATGGCTCATCATAATGATGAGCGAGCTGCTCCATCCTGCCCAACCTCCCGCCATTGTGCGATTTGGAGCGATCTAGATACATTAGCTGAACATGGCTCATCATAATGATGAGCGAGCTGCCCCATCCTGCCCAACCTCCCGCCATTATGCCATTTGGTGAGATCTAGATACATTAGCTGAACATGGCTCATCATGATGATGAGCGAGCTGCCCCATCCTGCCCAACCTCCCGCCATTGTGCGATTTGAAGCGATCTAGATACATCAGCTAAACAAGGCTCATCATAATGATGAGCGAGCTGCCCCATCCTGCCCAACCTCCCGCCATTGTGCGATTTGGAGCGATCTAGGTACATCAGCTGAACATGGCTCATCATAATGACGAGCGAGCTGCCCCATCCTGCCCAACCTCCCGCTATCATGCAACTTGGAATGAATCTAGCCCGTCCCCTAAAGCCTGCAACTTAGAGCAATGTCAGGCAAAAACAGTTGACATATCCAACAACAGAACATTATTTGGGTGTTGCAAACAGCATGCTATTTGCGTCTGCTTATCATTAAACACAAAGTATAAAGGGTGGGGTAGCAATACCCCGCCCATCGTATTTACTAACATTGACAATGTAGCTGCATGTCTATTCATATATATATATATATATATATATATATATATATATATATATATATAAACGACTAATGGGTACATTAGGAGGACAGTTTTTGTTCTTTTTCTTTGTTCAACTGTCGACCTAATGTACCAACTGTCTACCTAATGTAGGGGTCGCTATTATGACGGAATAAACTGCATTGTTAGGTGTCGACTTAATGTACCCGTTAGTCAAATATACATATATATATATATGTAAACGACTAATGGGTACATTAGGAGGACAGTTTTTGTTCTTTTTCTTTGTTCAACTGTCGACCTAATGTACCAACTGTCTACCTAATGTAGGGGTCGCTATTATGACGGAATAAACTGCATTGTTAGGTGTCGACTTAATGTACCCGTTAGTCAAATATATATACATATATATATATATATATATATACATATATATATATACATGACATCCCACCGCGGATTTATAGGACGTACCTATCACTTGCTCATGGCCTTCACTGCATAACTTATAATTTGGGCTGGGTGGGAGGGACTAAAATTTGTTGCCTTCGGGCAGAAACAGGTCAAGCAATGGCGGGTCGTCCGCGAGCGGGCTTTCGCCAGTTGCTATGGTAACCTTTTGTATGAGCTCACCGTTGACCTTTTAATGACTTTGTTTGTTATTTGCATATTGATGGTATAGTGACTTTCCACTTTCTAACTGCGTCCAGCCGAGCTTCTCCCAAAATATTCATGATCAGCTTATTGTGATCATGTTATTTTGGAAAGAAAGCACTGTGGACTCATAATTACCATTGCTTGCTGTTTAATTCTGCTCGAAGGCAGCAATAAAAGCTTAATGCCATTTGAATACAATCCTTAGTATAACAAACAATATGTTTAACACTGAACAATCTGCTTTTAACACAATTTTGCTTGAAGGAAGCGATAAAAACTTAGTGCCATTTGAATACAAGCCATAGTATAACAAACAATATGTTTAACACTGCACAATCTGTTCTAACACAATTTTGCTTGAAGGCAGCGATAAAAACTTAGTGCCATTTGAATATAAGCAATAGTAAAGCACACTGAATGATATGTTTAACACTGACCAATCTGCTTTTAACACAAGGCAGTATTCAACCAGGACAATATGCTTAAAAACTTGAGACTTTGTATTGTGTCAAGCACATGATAACACGGCCAGTCATATAATAACTTATGGGGTGTTGCAAGAAAGTTGCGACTGATTGCAAATTGTAAAGCAAATTAGAACAAGCATTCTGAATGGTTCAGGGTCTGCCCATTCAAGAAGATGCGCTTGTAACAATGATTTTGATTGGTCAGTACCGATCAGCTGCAAATTGCAATCAATCGCAACTTTCTTGCAACACCCCATTAGTGTGTTAATAACTTCTTCACAACTTAGTAACTTGACTAACTTCCAGTATGTTTAAAAATCGGGGAGCATTTCTATTCTCATGATAGTGGGGAGTGTGGTAATCATACCTACTAACCCTACTCTTGAATAGCTAAGCACGTAAGTAAATAACGAGACAATTTGACTAGCTAGAGGAAAATATGCGGTTATCATTACATATTACCGTAAAAGTACAGAGTAAACAATTTAGAGCATTTTGACTGAGTGACGGAATGACTGGTGGAAATGTTTTGCCTCAAGTGTTTGGGATGTGCTGTAACGTGATTGCTGGGCGATGGTAACTCGACCCAGCAAGCAGTTTACCTGCCAACAGGATGGTACCTAGAGTGGCAATTCACATCCTTTTTCTGATGCTAAGGCCCCCAGACATCTTCCACCCAATTTTTTTTGTTCTTTTCAGTTTGGGTGGTAGTAGCCATTTCTCTCTGATATGTGCCATCTATTTGACTTAATTGCCCCCAGCTTCTACCGGGGCAATTGGCGGACAATTGCCACTGAAGTACGGGAGTTGATAAGGGCGAAAAACCAACAAGGTGCAATGGCAACGGTCCCATATTTATCAGGGATATGCTGGAGAAAATTCCCTTATGGCCCACTTGGGTATTATGCGCAGTGCGACCGAGATTACCTCTCCACCACCACAGTGGCAATGTCCTGGGCAGGGGACTGCACAGCAATAGTGCTTGTGCACGTATGGTTATGTCTCTACATTCACCATGGTTATGTTTCGTCTATTCATTTAAAAGAATGAGGCCTATTTTGAAATTCTATTTGATGCTTTGTATTTAACAACTTTGACTGGTTTGTCTGATCCGTGGGCATGATCCAACCTCTTGTGTTGGGAATTATACGACCTCAAATGTATTTTGTCCCATTATAAGATTAACCTCTAATCAGGCTTAAGATTATGCGTATGCAGCAACCCGGTCTGGGGATAGATCAGGGTTCACAATGTGAAGTTACTGGGCTGCCACTTCACTTATAATAATGCTACTGTGCCTTGATAGCCTCTGTTCTTCGTGAGGGCATTAGATCAGAGCAAAGACCTGCACACATCAATTTTCCTTTGTGTTAGGCCACTATATAGCTTCCTTCACAGCGTCTTCGAAGTTCCCGATCAGGATATCCAACCCCTGGTCTGACAGGTGAATACCTTCTCTAACAAAGAGATTGTGATTGGCCCTGTCTATGTCGTGTTGTATTACCGAAGCATTGCCCACATGTTTCGTTGTGTCGCCTCGCATACTTGTTCAGGGATAATCGTACACCTTCCAGGGCCTCTTGGGATGTAGAGCCAGATGATCGCTTTCCATAGTAGAATATGCGGGGAAGTATCATTGACCAAAGGAGTCGAGCTTCTGGCATCCTGGTCCTGAGTAGGCTAAGGGCTGTTTTGATGCCTATCCTACATCCACAAGCGTCGGTTTGGCTGATGTTGTTGGAGCCTAGGTGGAGTATGACCAATGATGGGGAGCTGTAAACCTTAGCCTGTTGTCTACCAGCCTCTCCATGTCAGCCAGTCTTGCACCACCCTGTCCGTGCCACTGGATGCTGTATGGTGTGCCCAGCTGGAGACGGTTTGTTACTGCGGCTCTCTCCTTGGCTCGGCGTACTATGCTATCCCCTACTATCCATATCCGGGGTTGCCCTGAAATGACAACAACAAAAAATTCCGGCAGTATCTCTTGACTCTTGCTACAACCCAATGAGTATCACGCTCGAATGCAATTACAGTGGGGTGTTATTTTCTTCAACAAGTCAATGCAGGCAGTGAATTGGATGGTCTGTGCCCTATAAAATGTAGCTGTCTGGCGAGTACTAGGGCTGTGCATGGGGGCTGGTATGGCCTCTTGCAGTACCTTGGTTGTTGGGGTACTAAGCGACCATGCATAATTTCCCCATGTGGTATGGCTTAGCCCCTGTTCTGTGGCACTTGGATGTGATTTAATTGCATTGTTCATTTATTTACTGTTCATCGATCACCATTTTTAAATTTATATCATTTACTGTTATTTATCACTTCATTTTTTTTTTTTTTTTTTTTTTTAAAGAAATTATTACTCTTGCTGTTATGTTTATTTATTCATCATTTCGGTCAATATGCATATTTTACCATATATATTCTTTCTTTGTAATTTGTATAATCCTTATTTTTGCAAATTCTCCTTTCATGTTAGCCTCATGATGTATATCTTAGTATGCCCTGCATGCCTATCTTATGCACCTTTTGTAGACTTCGCTGCGCCACCTGCCCATGACCATTATTTCCTCTCCAGGAATCCCTTCCATGGCTGCTGTGGTTGCCGCCCCTATGCGGAATGAATGTGTGCCATATTGGCTAGGAGTTGTGCCTGCATATGTCAATGCTTTCTGCAAAACTGCACTGAATTGGTACCTGGTTAGGGGGGAGCTGTCTATGTGACAGAATAAGGGCCCTTTAACGGAGGGCCTTACCTTGGCATAAGTTCTCAATTTCATTACCTTGTATTCTTATGGGGTGTTGCAAGAAGGCTGCAACCAATTGCAAATTGCAAAGCAAACTAGAACCACCATTCCGAATGGCCCAGGATCCCCCCATTCAAGAAGATGCGCTTACATCAATGACTCCGACTGGTCAGCACCAATCAGTTGCAACCCGCAATCAATCGCAACTCCCCTGCAACACCCCATTAGTGTGGTAGACTTTCCATACTGGTCTGTTTTGGAATATCGGATAAGCACTACCATAAAATGCCTTGGACCCTGACATAGTAGAATGTCGTCTTTTGTTAGCACTTTTTCTGACTCCTCATGTTTACTACGAATTGTGAATTCTCCCACTCTGAGAAACCCGAAAAAGGCCAATAAGAAGGCAGCCCTGAACATCAGTGTTTCGTAATGGGAAAAGCACACCAGTTGTATAATGTGGGAATAGCCCTTTTTAGCATGGACCATGTAATTGGTCTCCTGCCATCTATTTTTTTTCTTGTCTCTTTTGCTACATGTACCTTCCTGTAACTTCCTGATAATAAAGTGTCCTGTGGGGTCTGTCCACCCATGTATGTTGTGTATGTATGACAGGGCTGCAACATGTAATGGAATAGTGGAGGTAGATTTGCCACTTATCGAAATGTCTTCCCGCTCTATTTTGCTGGGGGTGCAGACTGGTGTCTCTTCCCTCCCCCACTCCCCCACTGAGTTCTTTGATAAGGTAACCTACATGTATCAACGCCTCATTGCGCCCTGGGTGGTCCCCCACTGATAACGAGGAGGAGCCACAGCTCGCCGTCTAATAATGTTGCCCATGATCCACCCCTCCTATGGAGGCGGTGTCGGAATTCAATATCATAATCCCTCCAGCCATAACCCTGGTAACGGGAAGCGGCCGTTCGAATGAGGTGGCAGTATTTGAGTAATGCTTACTGCGGCAGCCCGAACACGTAGTGTTCATTAGACAAGTGGGCTCGAGAGATCGGCGGATCACGGTGGATATATGAATATTCATTATTCCTGTGACGAAAACTATGGCATCACTGTAATAAATATTCATAGGCGCTTGCGCAAGTGCCTATTTTCGTTTCTGCTTCAACAACGTGGCGAATGGGACTGATTTCGAAAATTGAGGGTAAAAGTGACATTCATCGATTCTACACATTTTTTAGGAAAAGCTGATTTGCGGAAGGTCTGTTTAGGTAAGTGGCATCGTATATATGATACTTTAATTAAAAAATAACTTATATGGCCATATTTTCAATGGTCATTTGAACATTGGTAAATTGTGAGACCCACCGAATCGTACTGGTTTCACTCAGGACGCTGCCACTTCGGGGCAAGAGTAATGCATGCATGCATGTGGGATTAGCTTCAAGATATATGCTCATGTACACCAGAAATGCATTTAGTCCAGGTGTCAATAGAGAATATCTTGTTTTTGGATGGGGTGGGGGAGGGTTTCAAGATCCACCTCCCTTCTAGTATGCGAGGTTAGCTCTCTGTTCCTCTGTATAGTCCTGCATGGCATGATTTACTATATCTTGACTGTCAATGAGTGTGTTGAGATCAATGTACTCCCCCTTCCAAATTTTGTCCCTTATATTTTGGGGTGTAGACATGCCCAACCTGTCCCCCACCGGGTGGGGGGGATGTCGCAGTGTGATTGGGTGGGTTCGGTGTCTGAACTCCTTGCCCCCGTGGCCCAGAGCCTTGTGAATAATTTGTGATGTGCCAAATATTGGTGTGAGTTGCACCATTATTCAATGCTTCTTGTGTTTCTCTCTCACAATTTTCTTGGAGCAGGCTAGCACTTGGCACTATGGATGGAAAAGAGGTCACAAATGTGGAGCTAGGTCTATTTGTTCCTGCTATTAGATCTATACCAGAATCTATTCCTGTCTGGTGCCTGCTGTGGTTGACCCTTACGTTTAATGGGGATTCTGATGTTTCAATTCGGATAGGGATGTTTCAATTCGGATAGGGACATTACCTGTCATTTGTGGGCGAAGCGGTTGCTGGCCTGTCGCGAAGACGGTCCCGCTGGACTGGGTGGTGGCTGTCTCGTTGCCTGTAGTGTAACCGACGACTCCGCTATCCCACTGGCCTCCCCATGTAGCTGCCGCTGCAATGCGACTGCGAGTGAGGCACGTATCTGTCTCTTGTAGTTGCATTACTGCGGCAGCCCGAACACGTAGTGTTCGGGCTGCGCTTCGCAGTCCTTTGATCGCATGGATGTCACATAATTACAAGGTCGTTTGTCAAAATGATAGCCATGAAACATGAAATCAGTTGATTTTAGGCTATTTTAGGTACTTACAATACTTTACGATTGACTGTCGTCTTTCTTTTCAATGAGGATGATACAAAAAAGGCATATTTATCTCCAAGAGCCTGTAGTAAAAACTTCCGAAGGTCGGTGTTTTGCTTGCAATGCGCATGCGTCAGCAGCTCCAATTATAATACAGACAAGAAGGGAGGATTATGAATATTCATTAAGACGAGCTTGAGCGAGAGCGCTAGATCTATACGCTAGCGATCGGCGGATTACAGTGGGTATATGAATATTCATTATTCCATTGACGAAAACTATGCCGTCATTGTAATAAACATTCATAGGCGCATGCGCAAGTGCCTATTTTCAATTTGGCTTTAACAACATGGCGAATGGGACTGGTTTCGAAAATTGAGAGTAAAAAGTGACATTCATCGATTCTACACATTTTTTAGGAAAAGCTGATTTGCGTAAAGTCTGTTTAGGTAATGCCTAGGTCACACGGCCATGTTACGGACCTGCGGATGCCTGCGTATATTTGGATAATGAAAATGCGTAATTTTTACCCCCAAATAACGCAAATTTGAGCAAAAGTTACCTATATTCTGCGGACGATACGGATTAGTTACGGATGTTACGTATGAATTACGGATGTTACGGGTAAAACCTGTTGATGAGCCCATCCGCTGCCAACCCGCTGACACATGTCACGGACGACTTACGGATGACTTACGGACGATACGTATGAGTTACGTAGTTTATGTATGGATAACGTATATTTTGCGGATGCTTACGTATATTTCATCCGCAGCAGAATTTTGAGATTTTCAAAATGAAAATTTTCAGAATTTTGAGATTTTCAAAATTCACGCTGCGGATCTGCGTATGTCTGCGGATCCTGCGGATTAGGTTACGGATGGATACGGACGTTTTACGCAAAAATACGCAAAGATACGGATCAATACGCATGATACGGAACAATACGCAAATTCTACCTAAATTCTGCGCAAAAGACCTTGCGCGGGAAATTTAAAATAATTTTGAGATTTTCAAAACTTTTTCGCGGAAGACCTCGATTCCTGCGCACTCCCACGGATTTTTACGGATGCACTTACGGATGATACGCATGATACGGATTGCTGCGGATTTCTACGGATTTTTACGGATGCACATCCGCAGACATGCGTATCGCGCGTATCTGTCCGTCTGACCTAGGCATTATGCTATGGTCAGACGGACAGATACGCGCGATACGCATGTCTGCGGATGTGCATCCGTAAAAATCCGTAGAAATCCGCAGCAATCCGTATCATGCGTATCATCCGTAAGTGCATCCGTAAAAATCCGTGGGAGTGCGCAGGAATCGAGGTCTTCCGCGAAAAAGTTTTGAAAATCTCAAATTATTTTAAATTTCCCGCGCAAGGTCTTTTGCGCAGAATTTAGGTAGAATTTGCGTATTGTTCCGTATCATGCGTATTGATCCGTATCTTTGCGTATTTTTGCGTAAAACGTCCGTATCCATCCGTAACCTAATCCGCAGGATCCGCAGACATACGCAGATCCGCAGCGTGAATTTTGAAAATCTCAAAATTCTGCTGCGGATGAAATATACGTAAGCATCCGCAAAATATACGTTATCCATACATAAACTACGTAACTCATACGTATCGTCCGTAAGTCATCCGTAAGTCGTCCGTGACATGTGTCAGCGGGTTGGCAGCGGATGGGCTCATCAACAGGTTTTACCCGTAACATCCGTAATTCATACGTAACATCCGTAACTAATCCGTATCGTCCGCAGAATATAGGTAACTTTTGCTCAAATTTGCGTTATTTGGGGGGTAAAAATTACGCATTTTCATTATCCAAATATACGCAGGCATCCGCAGGTCCGTAACATGGCCGTGTGACTGTAGCATTAGTGGCATCGTATATATGATACTTTAATTAAAAAATAATAATTACATGGCCATTTTTTAAATGGTCATTTGAACATTGGTAGATTGTAAGACCCACCGAATCGTACTGGTTTCACTCAGGACGCTGCCACTTCGTGGCAGCGTCCCGGGGCTAGTAGTTGCACTACTTTTTGTCCTTTTTTGTCTAGAAGAAGTCGTTGGCCTAAACTTTTGGGCTGTGAAGGTTGCCTGGACGCTGGTGCTTTCCTCTTTCCCATTTCTGTGAAGCCTGCTGATGTAACGATTCAACATTCGAGAATTTTTACGACGCGAAAACTAAAATGTGTTGCCTTCGGGCAGAAACAGGTCAAGCAATGGCGGGTCGTCCGCGAGCGGGCTTTCGCCACAGTTGCTAGGGTAACCTTTTGTATGAGCTCACCGTTGACCTTTTAATGACTTTGTTTGTTATTTGCATATTGATGGTATAGTGACTTTCCACTTTCTAACTGCGTCCAGCCGAGCTTCTCCCAAAATATTCATGATCAGCTTATTGTGATCATGTTATTAAGAGGTAATTATTTTTTTTTCCAAGAAACTCGCCCTTATTTACTTTCGATTAAAGCATTAATGAACCATCGAGCGCTACAACGTGGTAGATATCGATGGGAGCACAAGGCTAAAACACCATTTAGTCGGATTTGTTTTAGTATTGTTTTAAACCCCCCCCCCCCCCCCTCCATTTATTATCTTTCCTCTCCTGTCACTTTTATATTTTTCTTTCTCTCTTTCTCTCTACATATATTATTAATCATCATCTACACAAATACCAGCATCCTGTACATACACCAGGAAAATTACCAATGATATTATGTGTAGTGTAAGAATTTTATCCCAGGTGTGGAAAATTAGTACATAATACAGTAGGGGTTTTGTTAATAGGCAACCTGATGGACTGAAGTCATCCTCAGATTGCTTTCTTTGATGTGCAGAGTGAGCATAGTTGTAGCCTTTGTTTAGTTTAACCAGGCAAGCAAACAACCTGTATTATTTCCTAATAGCCTAGCCAGGCAATCTATAGGTTTGGAATGTGTATAGTCTTTATGGACAGCTGTTGTGTCTATTGTACTTTGTACCATTTGAATACTTTCACTGGGTGTGTAAGCAAGGTAGCAAGGCTCAGGGCAGTCTTGATTTAGTTGCCAGACGAGTAGGACCATATTGAGGGTTCTGTCTCTGCAGCAAGTTTTACAGCCGGCATGAGTAGGCGCGGCCAGCAGCCGCCGCAGCTTTACTGTTAGCAGCCAGCACTATAGGGGCAGCCAGCAGCAGCCGTTTCAGTGCCAGGTTGAGGTTCTCTCTCCTCAAGGCCGAATTGTAAGTTCTTTTGCATAAGTGATAATTATTTTATATCACCCTTCCAATACCAAATGGCAATTGTATTAGTTTTCCTACAAGTATGTTCAATCACTTTCCATTTGTAATGTCATTAATTATTCAATGTCATTGAATTATAACAGGCAGTTTAATGTACTGATCATATTAGATTATTTGCAGCTATATTGAAGTCAGTATAGTAGGTAATGGCTCACAGCACAGGTTGAAGTGCTGACATAGATATAATCACTATTGGTGATTATTATAGGGTAATTTTAATGAAAGACATTTGAATTAGAAGGAATTATAATTATCAGTTTAATATATTTGAATTTGAAGTGTATATGGTAGGCCATATAGTTTTGGAATGGTCATTCTCTTTAGACGGCGGTTACTCCAGGGTCGTCCCCATGGTCGTCCCCTTCGTTGTCAGTATCGTCGATGTCATGGAACTGGGCAGGGCCATATTCATGGTTATCACTTCTTCACGGACCTGTTCACCATCATGATCACGTCCCTTCAAGCGACTTCGGGTTACTTCGGGTCTAGACAGAGACATATCTTCAGGGTTACGGTTTAGACAGCATATTTCTCACCGAGAGGTCTTCCTTCCCGTTTCTTCACGTCTGGACACTGGTAGTCTACACCGGGTGTCGTCGCGACATATTTCCTTTAGTTAGTCGTCCTTCGACAGACCATCTTTCCCAGCATCATGTTATGTAATACGTTTTCTTCTTCAATTCATCCATTGATAGACTTTGAACTGTAATGAACTGTCGGATGTTTCCTTAATTATATTTTATTTCATTGAGAAACTCATTAAGTATATACTTTCGAATTACATAACTTCCAGAAGTATTTTATGTAATTATAATAAAGACATACCAATTATACTGAATTTGTTCCTGGTAATTTATTGGGTGGCTAAATAGCCCGTAGATTTAACAAAGTCAATGTAACTTTTACATTTATGGGGGCTTGTCCGGGAGGATATTTAGCTGTAACAATTCCAATATTTTGCAGGGACCCTCGCAAATCTGTTAAATCGTTAGGAATAAAGTGAAATTTCCTTATAGCACTCATACTTATTTTGTGGGAGAATCATATTGAGACTGTCAATTGTTGATCATTGCAGGAATACATGTTTACTGCTTCTCCTTGTCATTCCATTTCAGGAAAGTAGTGTGGCCACTTCTGTAAAGGAGATAGGACCGTTTGCCGAGGCACTGACAGGTTGATGCACGGTCGCAGTCAGGATTGGCAAGCAAAGCAAGCGAGCGAAGTAAGCAAGCATATAGGGACCTCGGTGAGTTGAGGTAATTGTAAGGCCATAGCTACACACCCAGAAACTGGTACAAAGATACAATTGATTTCTTTTAACAGGTTGCGTATAATTTGATAAATTAATAAAATGGATACTAAATTGTTTGATTTAGGGAAAGAGTTAGGATATTCAGGTGAAGCTCTGGTAGCTTTTGTAGAAAAAAGAGAGAAGTTAGCCAGAGATGAACGTAAGGCAGTTAGGGAAGATAGACAACAAGAGTTAGAATTATGGGAAAAGAAATTAGAGATGGCTCGTCTCCAGAAGGAGCAGGAGTCAAATGGTAACGTGAATGTAGGTGACCGTCGTTTTTTGGCCCCATCCCCTAAACTCCCTCCATTCAATGAAGGAAAGGACAGTATGGACGCATATTTGAATAGATTTGAGCGTTATGCTGAGAACCAAGGTTGGCCTCATTCTACTTGGGCCATTAGTCTTAGCGCACTTTTACAGGGTAAGGCACTAGATGTGTTTTCCAGGCTTCCGAGTGATAAGGTTAAGGACTATGCATCACTCAAGGATGCATTGCTTAAGAGATTTGAACTTACTGCAGATGATTTCCGTAAGAAGTTCAGATTTTCGAATCCAGAGTCAGGAGAGACTCCTAGTCAGTTTGTGGTTAGATTAGACCATTATTTAGAGAGATGGATTGAGTTGTCGGAGTGTGAGCGTTCTTTCGATGGTTTGGTCGATATGCTCCTTAGACAACAATTAATTGAAAAAGGAGGTCAAGCATTGGCATTGTTCCTTAAAGAGAGAAAGCCCAAAACTATAAGTGAAATGGGAAACATGGCTGACATGTATGTAGAAGCTCATGGTGGTCATTTTGGAGTTCCAAAAAAGAACCTCCAAGATAGTCGTAAATCTAGAGCCCAGTCTAGTGCATCTCCTCTCAATCCAAATCATGAGAGTAAAAGTAGAAATGAACCAAAAGGTTCACCTACAGCCCGTAGGCAGGTGGGTCCTTGTTATGTATGCAATAAGATGGGACATCTTGCATCAAAATGTAGAGTTAGGCTTCAAGCAGCTAGTCTGAGTGGTGTGAAGGATGCTAGTCCACCCGGCAGGCGTCGGCAGCGTAGGAGTAGATCCAGGTCCAAAGAGGGTGGAAAGGAAAAGTCGGAGAGTGTGAAACAATCAGAAGGCTCATGCCCTACTTGTAATTGTAGTGTATCTTCCGACACTAATGAGATTGGCATGTTGTTATTGACTTTCCCCACCTTTAGTGAGACATCCTCCAAGGTAGATATGCAGATCGATAAGGCTAGGGACATTCCTATTATGTGTGCCGCATGTCAAAGGAGATGGCGTGACCAACTTCCAATTGTTGATGGTAAAATAGGATCCCATGATGTTAGTATCCTCCGTGATACAGGGTGTTCAGGCATAGTTGTGAAGAAATCATTGGTGGAACCACAACAGTTCACAGGTCGATATATACAGTGTGTGTTAATCGATGGGACAGTGCGTAGGTTTCCCACGGCTCGAGTGAGTATTAACTCGCCATTGTTTGTTGGTACTGCAGAGGCCTTGTGCGTGGAATCCCCAGTGTTTGATGTGATCCTTGGCAACATTGAGAATGTTCGACCAATGGAAAATCCTCTTCCAAATTGGAAGCCAGGTAGTGTTGAGAATGGGGTACAGGAGAATGTGGGTATGGCAGTTCAGACTAGAGCCCAGACGGCTCAGGCTCGTCGTCCCCCACGTCCCCTTATAGTTCCATCAGCTATTCCCGATGTATCATCGGAAGATATAAAAGAGGCTCAGATGAGTGATCCTACTCTTAAGAGGGCTAGAGAGTTAGCTTGTGATAGTGTAACTGATGATGAGAGACAGAACTGCTACTTTGTTATGGATCAGGGATTGCTGTATAGAGTGTATAAGCCAAAGTCTGTTTTAAGTGGAAATTCAGTTAGGCAATTAGTAGTTCCCAAACCATATAGGCAGTCAGTGTTAAAGCTTGCTCATGAGGGCATTCTAGGTGGTCATCAAGGTGTTCAGAAGGTCAAAGAGAAGATTTCAGCTAATTTTTATTGGCCTGGAGTGCAAGCTGATGTTGTTCGGTATTGTCGTTCTTGTGACATATGTCAGAGGACTGTGTCAAAAGGAAGGATTCCTAGGGCGCCTCTTGGTAAGATGCCAGTTATTGACACCCCATTTCTTAGGGTCGCTGTTGATTTGATAGGCCCCATTAAGCCAGTTACTGCTAGGAAGAATATGTACGTTCTTACCATCGTGGATTATGCAACGAGATATCCTGAGGCGGTGGCATTACCAAACATTGACACGGCTACGGTAGCCGAGGCATTGGTAGAAGTATTCTGTCGAGTGGGAGTACCACAAGAGATCCTATCAGACCGTGGTACTCAGTTTACTTCTGAAATGATGAGGGAGGTAGGCAGGTTATTGTCAATTAAACAATTAACTACTACACCTTATCACCCCGCTTGTAACGGGCTGGTTGAGAGATTCAACCAGACTCTTAAGCAGATTCTCAAGAGGGTTTGTGCGGATCGGCCAAGTGATTGGGATCGCTACCTAGCACCAGTTATGTTTGCATACAGGTCAGCACCCCAAGCTTCACTTCGTTTCTCGCCCTTTGAGCTGCTTTATGGGAGGCAAGTTAGAGGACCGTTAGAGATTCTCAGGGAACTGTGGAGTGGTAAGCCTCAAGATGCCGAGTTGAAGACGACATACCAATATATTGTCGACTTGAAAGAGAGGCTCGAGACTACCATGGAAGCCGCACAGGAAGAGTTGCGGAAGGCTACGTCACGCAATGTAGGCTACTACAACGCAAAGAGTAGGCCGAGGAAGTTTGCCCCTGGAGACAAGGTCTTGATCCTCCTTCCAACAGATCACAACAAGCTGCTCCTACAATGGAAAGGTCCGTTTAAGGTTGTGTACAAGCTCAGTGATCTTGATTATAGGTTAGATGTACATGGAAAGTTGAAAACATTTCATGCAAATCTCTTGAAGAGATACATTGATCGAGTAGACAAAGACGTGATCTCTCAGTCATCAAGTGAAGAGGACAAATCTACTAGCGCTGGAGTTCTAGAGGTGGTCGCCCTTGCTTCAATCATTGAGGGAGATGACAGTAATGAAGGTGAAAATTCTTCAATTCCAGGTAACATGAAGGTGCATGTTCCAGTCTTGGAAGCGCAGGAGACCATGGAAGATGTCAAACTGGGTCCGGAGTTATCAGCCCAACAGAAAGGACAGGTACAGTGCATGCTTAGTCACTACCAAGATGTAATGACAGATGTTCCAGGCAAGACACACTTAGGTACCCACTCGATCCGGCTGACTTCTGATGATCCGGTTAGACAGAAGCCTTATCCGGTCCCTCATGCTCTTCGTGATGTTATCAAGGAGGAAGTAGATACGATGGTCGAAATGGGGGTTATTGAGAAGTCAAACTCTCCATACTCATCTCCAATAGTCATAGTGAAGAAGCCAGATGGCACCAATCGCTTTTGTATAGACTTCAGACGGTTGAACCGCATCACAGTCTTTGATGCTGAACCTCTTCCCAATACTGATGAGATTTTTGCGGGTTTGTCTGGGTCCCATTACTTTTCTAAGATAGATCTCAGTAAGGGATACTGGCAGATTCCTCTTTCAGAAGAATCTAAGAAGAAGACTGCTTTTCAAACGTCTAGTGGCTTGTATCATTTCCGAGTTATGCCATTCGGATTAGTTAACGCGCCTGCCACATTTAGCAGAGTGATGCGGTTATTGCTAACAGGAATGAAGCACGTCACAAATTACTTGGATGACATCCTCGTCCACACAGCCACGTGGGAGGAACATCTTGCTATCCTGAACGAGTTGCTCCAGAGACTGCGTGCAGCTGGTTTGACAGCGCGCCCCAGTAAGTGTCACTTAGGAGGCAAGCACGTGGAGTTCTTGGGCCATGTGATCCAAGCAGGCAAGATGCAGCCTATGGTGAACAAGGTTGAGAAGATCCAGAGTGCAGCTAGACCACAGACGAAGAAGCAGCTGCGTGCTTTCATCGGACTGGCTAGTTATTACAGAAGGTTCATCCCTAATTTCGCAACTATTGCATCACCACTGACGGACAAGACAAGAAATCGAGAA
This sequence comes from Heliocidaris erythrogramma, assembly GCA_025617745.1. NCBI lineage: Eukaryota > Metazoa > Echinodermata > Echinoidea > Camarodonta > Echinometridae > Heliocidaris > Heliocidaris erythrogramma. Next base: position 41,858,378 of record CM046858.1, on the reverse strand, counting down.
CCTAACCAAATTAAGTGGAGTGAGAATGAAGAAGCAGCCTTCAAGTCTTTGAAGGAAAGCCTTGTCCAGAGCCCTATCCTACGTCTTCCTGATGTACAGGAAAAGTTCATTGTCCGAACAGACGCATCGGCTACAGGACTCGGTGCTGTTCTCCTCCAAGAACACAATGGAGAGAAACACCCCGTGGCTTATGCGAGTCGGAAACTCCTACCGAGAGAAGAGGCATATTCCACGATCGAACGCGAGTGTTTGGCATTGGTGTGGGGAATCAGTAAGTTTCAGGTGTACCTCGAGGGAAAGGAGTTCATCCTTGAGACTGATCACCAGCCCCTCCTATACCTTAACCGCACCAAATGCATCAACAGTAGGGTCATGAGGTGGGCTCTCTCCCTACAACCGTTTCGCTTCCGAATCGAGGCGATTCGTGGATCCGAGAATGTCGGAGCAGATTTTCTTAGTAGAAGTGAAGTGTGAGGTATAAAACCCAGAATATTATCTTTTTGAAGAAGTAAGAAACAAGTATTAAAACTCAAGGAAGTAGCTTTAATACGTTTTTTTTTTTTTTTTTTTTTTTTTCGAAAAAAAAATAGAACAGACGAGACACTTAAATTAATCCTTATATTATGGTTCCTGGTTTTAAAATTGGTACATTGATAGTTTACTTTTGTTTTAAATAGTATAAAATTCTTTCATATTTTTGCAGAAAATATGAAATATTTTCTTGAAAACGGGGGGCCATTGTAAGAATTTTATCCCAGGTGTGGAAAATTAGTACATAATACAGTAGGGGTTTTGTTAATAGGCAACCTGATGGACTGAAGTCATCCTCAGATTGCTTTCTTTGATGTGCAGAGTGAGCATAGTTGTAGCCTTTGTTTAGTTTAACCAGGCAAGCAAACAACCTGTATTATTTCCTAATAGCCTAGCCAGGCAATCTATAGGTTTGGAATGTGTATAGTCTTTATGGACAGCTGCTGTGTCTATTGTATTTTGTACCATTTGAATACTTTCACTGGGTGTGTAAGCAAGGTAGCAAGGCTCAGGGCAGTCTTGATTTAGTTGCCAGACGAGTAGGACCATATTGAGGGTTCTGTCTCTGCAGCAAGTTTTACAGCCGGCATGAGTAGGCGCGGCCAGCAGCCGCCGCAGCTTTACTGTTAGCAGCCAGCACTATAGGGGCAGCCAGCAGCAGCCGTTTCAGTGCCAGGTTGAGGTTCTCTCTCCTCAAGGCCGAATTGTAAGTTCTTTTGCATAAGTGATAATTATTTTATATCACCCTTCCAATACCAAATGGCAATTGTATTAGTTTTCCTACAAGTATGTTCAATCACTTTCCATTTGTAATGTCATTAATTATTCAATGTCATTGAATTATAACAGGCAGTTTAATGTACTGATCATATTAGATTATTTGCAGCTATATTGAAGTCAGTATAGTAGGTAATGGCTCACAGCACAGGTTGAAGTGCTGACATAGATATAATCACTATTGGTGATTATTATAGGGTAATTTTAATGAAAGACATTTGAATTAGAAGGAATTATAATTATCAGTTTAATATATTTGAATTTGAAGTGTATATGGTAGGCCATATAGTTTTGGAATGGTCATTCTCTTTAGACGGCGGTTACTCCAGGGTCGTCCCCATGGTCGTCCCCTTCGTTGTCAGTATCGTCGATGTCATGGAACTGGGCAGGGCCATATTCATGGTTATCACTTCTTCACGGACCTGTTCACCATCATGATCACGTCCCTTCAAGCGACTTCGGGTTACTTCGGGTCTAGACAGAGACATATCTTCAGGGTTACGGTTTAGACAGCATATTTCTCACCGAGAGGTCTTCCTTCCCGTTTCTTCACGTCTGGACACTGGTAGTCTACACCGGGTGTCGTCGCGACATATTTCCTTTAGTTAGTCGTCCTTCGACAGACCATCTTTCCCAGCATCATGTTATGTAATACGTTTTCTTCTTCAATTCATCCATTGATAGACTTTGAACTGTAATGAACTGTCGGATGTTTCCTTAATTATATTTTATTTCATTGAGAAACTCATTAAGTATATACTTTCGAATTACATAACTTCCAGAAGTATTTTATGTAATTATAATAAAGACATACCAATTATACTGAATTTGTTCCTGGTAATTTATTGGGTGGCTAAATAGCCTGTAGATTTAACAAAGTCAATGTAACTTTTACATGTAGAGACGAGAGAAAGAAAAGAAATAAAAGAGACAGGAGAGCATAAAGACATAGTAGATATCCGTAGGTTTGCTTCGGACCACAAGCGCTTCGTTTAATTCTTCAGGTGGAATGATTAACTTGTTATTTACATGCGTTTATATATGGTACAAGTAGAAGTTACAAACATTTTACAAGTCTTTCAAATCTCCGTTGTTAAAGTTAGGAGATCTATTCAATGGACGGATAGTTTGCTGGTAGATGAAAGATAGAAGAATGAGTTGTGATAGCATGGAGGATATGGGATAATTGGCCTGGTGAGCTGGAGAAGAAGGATTATGGCAAAGAGTATGACTTTTTAACAAAATTTGAGCATAAAACAAGCAATTTGTATGGCCTTCCGAAAATACATCAAAGTTCGGAAATTGAACATGAAGTAACTAAAAGTAAATCGGAATACATCCAATGCCCCGCTCCCGACAAATTAAAAATGCGCCCAATCATAACCCCACTTTCAAATTGAAAAGCCCTCCGAATAATAGCAGGATGGTATTCGTTCCCTCTTGAAACGCCGAACATGCCCCGGTGCAAGCAGCTGAAAATACAATGGCGTCTTATTTTGTTTATAAGTGACTGATTCCTTTATTTTTTTAACGCTGCATTTTTCATCAAAATAATACCATACACGAAGTTAAAGTAGAACTTTAATGATTTTAAATATTGGCTTAATACTTATTATTGCATAGATGGCATAAATTAAACAAGGTTATCCAAATTCAACGCTTGGAAACATTTGAAGTAATGATTATTATCAATTATAAAACGGTAAAATACAGCCCCCGAGTCCTGTCTAAGCAGACGATGTCCCATAACATCTTACACATTTTTCAGAGCCTATTTTGTCATCTCCTCTTCACTTATTTCTCTTCCTTCACTAGCGTCAGTCTTAATGTTAGTCTGTTGCCTCACTCTTACAGTGTACAAGACGTAGAGATGACGTCAAAATAAGACGTCCTCATGAAAGGGTGCGTTAACGCGCCACTCCGTTCTCAACGCACCCTTTCGAGACAAGCGGGGGGGGGGGGGCTTTTCTCGAAAGGGTGCGTTGAACGCTCCGCACCGCACCCTTTCGAGATAAGCCCTTTTCAAAAAAACTAATTTTGCTAAAAATATCCATAATATTGCATTACTCAGGGGAACAAGAGTTGCTTAGGAATTTGGATGCCATGCACAATGGTAATAATGTGTTCCGAATAGTTACAAAGATTTTGTGGCCTTTGTGTTAGGCCCGCCTCACACGAGGCGTCATATGCTGATGACTGTTAGGACCATGTAAGTGACTTGTACGGTCTTTTGCGCGTAATGAAAGAGTAGTATTGTTTAAATAGTGAATGCAAAATTAATAACGCTAACAATACTTTTAATAACTTGCATAGAGCAGGTACTGACGGAATCAAAATGACGACTCGTGTGAGCTGGGCTTAACTTATATTACATTATATCCCATTAATCAGGAAGTAGCAATTGTGTATGGATTACAATAAATGTTCATTTAATCAAAATGCCCAGGTATTCTTCAGACAATCGACTTTGTTGCCTTCTCCGTGAAAATACGAACACAACTGAAAACGTAGGATGTACGGCGCCTCCAAGTCCACTAGACACCTGTGGAAGCCTGATCCCTAACGATGCTCTTCGAGTAGTGGCCTGGATCATTGGATTGTCTGCTCTCCTTGGAAATACTTTGGTCATCTTCCTCCGTCTCCGAGATCAGGAATTACGCACTACCCGTGTGCAGAATTACCTCATGCTAAGCCTTGCTGTAGCTGATGGGATGATGGGCATTTATATGTTCATCATTACCTCAGCAGACATATATTACCAGAAGAGCTACTTTATAAGCGCACCTCAGTGGCGGGAATCTATTCTTTGCAGCGCGGCTGGGTTCCTGTCATTCTTGTCAAGCGAGGCCTCCGTATTTACCTAGATTTTGATAACTTTAGATAGATTTATTTGTATTGTATTTCCGTTTGGGCGGTGGAAAATCAACAAGGCGTCGGCTAGACTGCTGATATCCTTGATATGGATTTGTGTTTTTGTGGCAGGTGTAGTCCCATTGATATTGAAATCTTACGTATCTGGCCTATATGGACTCCCTGATATTTGCATTGGATTGCCTTTACACCTCGAGTACGGCGAGATTGGCATTTCCTTCGCGATATATAGGCTATCGTCTAAAGGACCTCTAGCAGTTGTTCCCCTCTTAGGTGTTTCGGAGCCCCGACCACCTTGGTGATTTTCAATATTTATTTTCATTGGAGTCAATTCGTTCGCTTTCCTCATCATACTAATCAGCTACACTATAATGTTTATAAACGTGCGTCGGAGCTCTCAAGCCACTCGAAGCACGTCCTCCCGTGAACGAGAACTGAAGACTGCATTTCGCATGGCATTGGTAGTTTTGACAGATTTCCTCTGCTGGTTCCCGGTTGCCATAATGGGCGTTCTATCCCAAACAGGAATTGTTTCTTTACCCTCCAGTGTGTACGCTTGGACGATAATTTGTATCATACCGATTAATTCTGCGGTGAATCCGTTTCTCTACACTTTCATGATTTACTGGGATGAAAGAAAAAGAATTTCCTCGAATTCTCCTGGTGCAGCTCCCAGTGGTGTTCCTGCAAATAAATCACAAAGAGGTGTAGCGATGAAGGGAGTGAGTGGGCCAGGGTTAGAAATAAGAGGTGAGCGTCTCCAAGCGGCGCACACCGGTTGATTGGTGGCTCCATATAGTGGTAGATGTTTTGATTGAGTTCTTATCTACATATCACTGCATATGCCTTCCGATGAAAAGTCATTAATTTGTTGTGCTTTCCCAAGATACACATGCAGACTGATTCAATCTAATTAGTCGATTTTTAGAATATCATCAGTCTATTCACAAATCAGCATCCCTGAATTTAATATAGCTAGAAACCTGCTCCACTGAACCCTTCTACCATATGCTGTCTATACCCATAAAAAATGCAACCTTTTTTTTTACACAGAAGTCGATGTCGCTGTTTCTTTCCATCGGCACAAATGGTTCCATCCACCATTAATTCAGTGTCAATTTTTTTGCTTATCAATAAGTCAGCACCAAACGCTGATTACCAAAATTTGGTGTTGCTGATACCATTTGCATTATACATGTAGCATGTATAGTGTTATAGCGCCGTTGAATCCGTCTATTAGTCTGCGCTGATGTTATGTTGGTGTCCTTTTTTCCATGTACCTGAATGTATAGTAGGCGTTGATCTTATCTACCAGGATAGCAATGTCAGTGATTCCATCAAACCATGAATAGGTGGCGCCAAATTATTTTATTAGTCCATCTAGCTTAAAGGGTAACTAAAATAAAAAAATAATTGCCCATTTTTCATAGGAAGGTGTCATCAGGAGCCAAAAAATATCTATCACACAATTTTTTATGCATTCAGTCATATTTTATAATCATTTGAAAAGTACATTTTTGCTGATTTACACAGTCATAAGCCCCGCCCCTAAAAAAACCCATCGAAGCGACATCGTGATCACGTGATCTGTGACGCATGGAAAGTAAGGGGAAATATTCCACTAACCTATACCGTGCGCGCCCGGAGGCTCCCGGCAGGCCCAGCCCGGTGTCGAGCATGATATTCACCGCATCGACCATTTGCATTAAGTATTTTCGAGTGTTTAACTCCTCACAATAAATTTGATTTTGGGACACAGTTTCATTAATAATGCCTAATCGGTGTATAGTTGCGGGCTGTAGCAATTAGACCCCTAAAGTTGGTGTAAGCCTACATCATTTTCCTTTGTGGGTCGAAAATGTAAAGCTCACGCGGGCAGAGTGGCAAGGGCCGGCCAAGTGAGTGGAGTACAATCTGCAGCGATCACTTTGCCGAAGATGATTTTGAGGATCCTGGCCTGTATTCCAAATTTGGCATGAAGAGAAGGATAAGCTAGCTAAAATAAAAGATTCAGCTATTCCAAAGATCAGACTTGGAGTCAAGTCTTCCAATCTGTTTTTCAACGACAGCAGCTGCAGCAGCTTCACCCGTAGACCGAAAATTCTCAGAGACAGCATTTTCGGTCTACTTCGCCCGTAACTCCAGGGAGCTCCAACGCGTTGGAGCTCCCTGGAGTTACTTCACCCACGGCCCTTCACCGTATTCTGCGAGGGGTTCAAACATATAATATGGTCGAATTTCCCCTTGCCACTCGAGCTGCTTTGCCTTCGGGGTCTGATAAATCATCTGATAAATCAGAGTTCGTATCTGCATGGCTCAGAAAAGTCCTCCAACTCGGAATCGCGGGCACTTTTCCTCTCTCTATATAAGTTACTCGAATTCAGCCAAAATCTAAGTCCAGAAGTCAGTACTAACGTACTTCGTAAAGCGAAGTAAAAAAAAAAAGCCGTAAGTGAAATAAACAAAACAAAAGCGTTCACCAGTCGCTATGTACGAGGGGAACATAGTCACTGCCGTACTTTGTGGAGGACATAGTACATAAAGACGCATAAAACGGCTGTGCACGCGTTTATGACCAATGCAAAATTTTCGTTCGGCAAGCTCAGATGGATGAGAACATTGTTCAAAAGAAAAGCTAAAAAACAAAACAAGAGCTGTATATTTGGGCAAAAGCGTTTTCTGATCTTGTAGAAAATATATTGCTAATGATTATTCACTCCTAAGATTATATTGATTAATTTCCTTTTTTCATAAATTGTCCGTTGAACAGAGGGGTCAAATACCGCATTCTGTGTACAATATTATATGCTGCAGCCTGCAGATCTTGTGCCTCTTACTTTTCATACGTCATTTGGGGGTTAGCCAATCAACTCACGAGTTTTAAGGAACGGTCCCAAAACCTCTACTTTTCCCCCTTTTTCGCCAAAACGAGACATAATTTGGACAATCGATTGGCAGATTCGTGATTAGAAGGCCAAACTACATGGAAAGAGCACCCATTTTCTCTCTAATTTAGTCAACCTTTAAACACGACACCTATGGAATATACTCATTTTTGGGAGCTGATAAAAACAAAATTTATCGGCACGAATCCCGAGGTCGACGCCAAAAATGAATTTACCAATGCGTAGCCATTGTGCCATCCGCCTGTCCCTCAACCAACTCCTGTGTTATCTGTCTGACAGCGATCAGAAGCCACAGATAGAAGCCTGCATCAGAAGACGATGCCGATTGTTTTTTGCCCATAAGTGTGCGTCGACATCTGCCCAAAGAATGGCACCGATGCCATACTTTTAATAGCAGTATGGATTAATTACCTCCACATGGTACTGACGCAGTCCAAATGAGGCCTCGTGTGAGCCGGGCTTAATTTTCATTATAGCACGTCAAAGACCGCACCAGACGCTGACGCAGTCATACATCAGCCAATGAAGTTTATGCCCATCAATGCAAGTATAAACAAATATAGCGGTACCTTTAGGCACTTCCGAAGAAAAAAAAATAGGGTTGGACGCACAAAATTCTAAAATGCATGATGTTCAGTTCAATTAGTTACAGAAATTTCGTTTAACCCGTTAAATGAATCCAGGGGTAATCAGTACATTATTACTCGGGGAAATAATTGTTTTTGATGGTTCGCATTCCTTTATTATGATGTACTTCTTTAAAACGGGATAGCGAGACAATTCAGACACTATTTAGTATCTTTCGGCTCTTCATGAAGCAAAATGAATCTAGTGCGTTGTTTGCAGTAATCGAGCCGACAAATACAATGCAAAATGTTACTCCCACAGTGGACGTTTATACATACGGTAGCTAAGCCCATTTTACGGGATGTCTCAGAAAAAGTTCAACGAGAGTTTAACTGGCAAAATTTCTTATAATTTGATTTGATTTGATTTATCTATTCATATATATATATATACATACATGAATGGATCGTTGTTACTTCAATATTTCAATAAAGCGTTTTGTTGTTAGAGTTTGGAATCGATGTGAACTATACTTTGATTTTGAAAAGAACATGGAAAGCGTGATTTTTTTTTAACCTAGAATTTCTCAAACATTACAAAGATAGCACAATTAATAACATTTGCGCGCAGAAGGCCGATAAATTATCGCCTTTCAAATTCTGGACAAACATTTCCATTGAACATATTCTTATATTTCCTAGTTAAAGTCACCACTCACACATTTTAAATTAACATTTCCTGTGTAAAATGTCATGAATATTCATGAAAAATATCATTTAAGTACAAGAAGAAAAATAGTATATTCCAAGTGTTATTTTATTGAATTGATGATTTTTGTTTTTTAGTTATTCTCCGAATCGTTACATTTCAGTCATTATGTTGATTTTAGCAAAATATTCTGCGAAAACAACCAAGCATTATCAAAAGAAAAATAACAACTCTCTTTCCTATTTAACTATTCAAACCTTGCTTACTTCGAGTTAGGCACCACACACTAAAATTATTTTTTACAATGACACCTTCAGCAAATCTATGACCATTCCTCAACATGTGAAACATGCCCTATAGGTTTCTACACGTTTGAATTGACAAAGGAGGTTTAAACCTCCGTAAGCTACTAAAATAAACGTAAATAAGCGCACACTGTCCATGCGCGCGCTCAAAGAACATATATGATTAGATCGGATTCCGCGCGCAAGTACGCTTAAAAAACCAGGAGGGGGTTTAAACCATGGTTTAAACCAAACCTCCTTTTTGAATTTGGGCCTATGACTCTAATGACACTAAAGATACGAAATTACTTTTGTGTTTTTGGAAATGCCATATTATTCTTCATTCTTACCACTTCACTTGTAACATGAAACAAAGCTAATTTGAGAGCTTCTACATAATATTCAGGAAACAGGTATACGTTTATTGTGCACGGATATATTACTGTTCAACATGTTCAGTGCGCTCTCTCTGTAACATTTGAAAAATGCAAGGTCTTTCAAAAAACAATCATAACTTTGTATTTGTAACTTAAGTCCTTGTGAGACTCACACAAAGTGTTTTGATATACAATTACAACATTACCCATGAAGTTTTAAAAAATATAGTTGGGTACTTTTTAAGATATTGCCAATTAAAACCTCGTTGCATTTTTATACAGCAGTACATGCATATATACGCCCAGCACTTTAGTTCGTGCTTAAGTCTTTTCTTTACTAAAAGTAATTAAATAATACAGTGCAGTCGTGTGGGTAAAGATATACACAAGGAAATATAGCTTTCTGATCGGTGTTGCTTTTCTTTCGAAATTTCATCGGGGTTTATATACGCAACTTGAAATTGTAACGCCGTATCATACAAAGAAGGATAGAATAGGTTATATTATTGCAATGTGTATTATATTTCCATGTATTCGCTTGATAATTATTTATATGTTACTCTACATCTGTAAATAAAACTGATACGCCAAGTGTTTTCTTTGTGATTGAGTGTTTTACTAAAAGTAATTAAGATAATAAGGAAACAATGTTATCAAGTGTACAAAAGTGGATATTTTTTACTGATCGATATTGCTTTTCCTTTGAAATTTCACAGGGGTATAAAAACTATACATAAATTTAATGGCATATCTTATTAAAATGCAAAATAAGGATTATGTATTTCATTATGCACTGTGCATTAATCCATTTATGTATTTAATATGATATTCATTCGATACGGGCGCTTTTGCTATCAATGTTTTTTGTTCATCGCATCCATATCATACTTCTTCACCCTGTTGTGGATCAGTGGATAAGTCCCCGGACTGTGAACCACGAGGTCCGGGGTTCGAATCCCACCGCACCACTAGCGTCCTTTGGCAAGACGTTAATCTACATTTTCCACTCTCCACCCAGGTGTTAAATGGGTACCCGGTAGGATGGCGAAAGGTAATGTCCTTTGCTTAGCATTTGTGCGCTTAACAGGCGACTGGCTGGAATGCTCCCTAGGGAGTGGAGAATGTGCATACACTGTGTGCGGGCGTGCCAGAATCCAATGACCGGGGTAATAATATATATCTATAGCGCTTTGAGCCAGTACTTGGGAAAGGCGCTTTATAAATGCCACGTATTATTATTATTATTTTATATATACGAAACTTACGGAACTGTAAAGACAAATCAGTAAATACAAAAGAACGATAATGTATAATTTATTACAATGTACATAATTTCTCCATTAGTCATGTGCATTACAGTGTATCGACGTTATGATTATTCATTCTAAAGTAAAAAAAATTATTATGAAATAATAATAATAATACATAACATTTATATTGTGCTTAATACAATGTTTCTAAGCGCCGAAGTAGTAGTATTACCCTGGCTTTAGCCCAGCTGCCCTATAAGGCGCTGAAAGCATTCAAGGAATAAATTCCTACCAGGTACCCATTTACTAAACCTGGGTGGAGAGTGGCAAAATTTAGATTAATGTATTGCCAAAGGACATTAAGGACTCGAACCGCGAACCATGAGATCCACAGTCCGGTGACGTAACCACTAAATCCACTCCGGGCAACAGCGTTGTATTTCACTTTTTTGCACCCTAACCCATTTGTTGCTTCCAACCCTTTTACATGTCTTTTTACATAACCTTCTGCATTATTATTATGTACTTGTCTCTTGCCATGTTGTATTGTACATGTACTTTTTTATGAATGGTCGAATAAATAATAATAATAATAATAATAATATCTTTAAATACAAAAGAAGGATAACCTGTCTTTGGCAACGTGTATTTATCCTCCATTTGTGTTTTTAGTATGATATCATTCGTTTGATACGTGCATTTTCGGTGTCAACGCTCATTTTGTTCATTGTATTTATGTATTTTCTAGTCTGTAATATACACGAAACATATCATTCCAATGACATTTCATCAAATACAAAAGAAGGTTGCCTTATTGCAGTGGGAATGAATCCATCATATATTTTTTTGATGTTACTCGTGTGATATGTGCATTTGTGGTATCAACGTTTCATTACGTCAGTGTATATATATATATATATATATCATATTATACTCTATAGTTTGTAAATAAAAATAATACGACTTCTGTTCTGTTCGTGCTTAAAACTTCTAGTAAAAACTAATTAAGTAAGTAAACGACGGAGCCTTAAAAGGGGATAAAGTTTGCAGGTCGGCGTTGTTTTTTGTTTTTTCGTTATTTGAAAAATGAATATATATATATATATATATATAAATATATATATGAAAAAGAGAATTGGAGCGATATATCAACCAATTCAAAAGAAGGATAAGTTATGAACTATTACAGTGGGTATTTGTTCTACATTTATGTAGTTTCTGTTTCATATTACTCTTTTGCGGTATCAACGTTTCAGTAGTTCTTTGTACCTGTATCATCATTTTATTGTTTAATTTGTAAATACAAATAATCAGACTTATTTAAATCCAATTAAGTAAAGAAACGACGTAGCCATGGATTTTCAAGTGTAGGAAAAGGCATTAATTTTTTTTTTCATTATATGAGAAAGATATATATCTTTACATGTTATATAAATGTATGTTTCGTGTATATTACAGACTAGAAAATATATATACATATAAACATGTATAGATATATAAATGTATATATAAATAAGTAGAACACAGTAGAAATGCATTGATTGCCAACAGAAAAATTTTCTGTTGGCAATCAATGCATTTCTACTGTAATCATCATGTTTTTATATATAAATATATATGTATATGTATACATGTATGTATTATAATTATACACATACGAAACAGAGAATTGTAGCGATATATCATCAATTTTTTTAAAGTCTAAACTTATGTCATATTGCAGTGGGTATTAGTTTTCGTTTATGTTTTAATTCGATGTTAATCGTTTGTGGCGTCAAAGTTTTACTTTAAAAAATGTTTATTAGAATATTGTATCCATGTCACATTTTACTCTATAGTTTGTAAATACGAATATTATAACCTTTGTTTCAAAAGTTTAACCTTTGCAAATGTTGATTTATACACTATCCTATATTGGGGGCGCAATATTTAGCAGGAGCACTGGCGTAGCCAGGATTTTTCAATAGGGGGGGGGGGCAGACGTGAAGGAACCAACCGGGTAGCCAGGATTTCAGTTTGTGGTGCGGTTGTGAAACTATGAAGCGTGCTCCCCAGGGGGTGGATGCAGGGAGGGGGGAGTTTCTCCCTCCCGCGTGAAGCGTGAAAACTCTGACGTTCTATAGCAAATTCGAGAGAAAGATAACGGCTCGTAACACTTTTTTAGGTGGAAAGTTAGTTTGACGCCCGCACTGCTTTTAAATTATTTGGACGCAATACTGCACTGCATGTTACAGGCGTGGGTGCAGGGAGAGGGGAGTAACTTCCCCCTTCCCGCGCGAATACTTTGACGTTTTAGCAAATTTTGATTGAAAAATAACGGCTCGTAGCGCCTCTTTTAAGCTTTTGTCTCTCACTTCCCCCTCTTTTTCGCTCTCGCTTTTTTTGCCCCTTGTGCCCCCTGGCTACACCTATGAGCAGGAGTCATATGAAGCTTATATGATAGAGCGAGCAAAGCAATTACATCTTTATTTTTAAATTTTTTTAACCCTTTAAGATATTTAAGAATTATATACTGAGTGTGCGAAATTACGAGATCCTGAAAGAAAATAACTGTGCGAGGGAATAAGGCGACCGAGCTTTGGAAAATTTTCGCATTTCAAACCTTCAAAAACGAGATTTTTTAGTGCATTTACCCAGCGGATATGGGGGAGCATAATCGGTAAGGATTATGATTTTATTCATTTCCCTTTTCTTTTTCTCTCTGCCCTTTGCGTTTTTTGCGCCCCCTGCAAGTGCCTGGGGGCACCTGCCCCCTGCCCCCTAGATACACCTCTGAGCGAAGGTACCGAGCGGGGGGGGGGGGGGGGTATTGGAGGGGGACTTTTTCAAAATCTGTCTATGAAACTTGCATTTTAGAGCATCCCAAAATGGTTTTTAATGAAAAAAAGGAATGCTCGGATCTACGCCAATAGAGGGAACCCCTTCATTGAGAATAACAATGCGGGCGAACAAATTTTCTTCGATATTCTTGCATTGAAATTATGGCATTTCTTATTTCCTTACTTCTATTTCAAGATCAAACAAAATGAGTTTGATTGATTATTAGTCTTATGTTAATGTATCATAATTCTCATGTTTTTTAATAATACAGGCCATCCCCACCTCAAATTGTTTGGGGATATCCCCCCCCCCCCCCCCCCGGATCGAAACCCATGCTATTCTTTTGAAATTTCATTTGGAATAATATTCAATAATATTCATGAAACGAAGAATTGTGACTACATATCTTCATATACAAAAGAAAGATAACTTATGTTATATTGCAATGTGTATGTATCCTCCATTTCTGTTTTTAGTATGATGATATTCGTTTGGCAGGTGCATTTTTGGTATTACGTTCGTTTGTTCATATATTTTTACTCTATAATATACAATAAAAATAGTAAATTGTATTTAGAGTGTATATGATATTTTAAACATTATGTTGAGTTCTGGTCATGCAATTACATTGTGAAAGAAACTGTTTTAAAGCATTTAGGAAAGTTTGGTCATACCTACATCAGAATTGGTTTATCCTGTGATGTTTTCGAATCATCAGAATTATAAGAAATTGCTGAAAAGCACATGCACCGCACACAGAAATGGATATATGGGACTGCACACACATGTGGCATGAATGTTCAGCCCGACTATTTCTCGTCATATTTCGAATTTAAGGGCATTTGAAGAGCAATCCATTTCAGGGGACATATCTACCATAATGTTCTTCAAGAATCTCATAAAAGGAATAAGATTTAAAAATTAAAAAAAAATCACCTTTCTCAGAACTCAGCTTCCTGTTTAACCCTATAATTTGTAAATATAGATAATTATGTTCTGTTCGTGCTTAAATCTTTTACTAAGACTAATTAAGTAAGTAAACGACGTAACATTTCATGTTTAAAGACCTCAGCCTGACCGAATTTTGAAATATACCCTTTATTCATCCACGGGGAGCTATATATTTTCTGAACAAATTGAAACCAACTTCATGAGATTCCGTTTCCTGTGGAATGAGTAACAGCGTCCCGAATGTTGAGCCCCGGTGGTTTGGGCCCCGTCTCTGAGGAACGCTACTTTGGGGGGGGGGGGGGGGGGGGGGGTGAAAATTTGATGACGACATATCGTGTAGACGCACTCGGAGCTGTATACATGACATGTCGTCACACGTCTAGCGACCCCCTGCAGTGTTACGCCATAGGGAGGGGGCGGACCAAAAAATTATCTTTTTTATTTTTTATGGATAAACGGAGACGAAAATTTATGAATAACCAGGGTAATTATATTCTTTGTTTACTAAGCTTTACGTCAATATATGGTTGTTTTGGGTCAGGCTGAGGTCTTTAAGTGTATGGTCGGCGTTGTTGGGTTTCTCTTGCGTTCTCTTTTTTTCTCTTTTTTATTATTTGAAAAATAATGTAGATATATACGAGAAATAGAATTGGAGCGATATATTAACCAATTGAAAAGCAGGATAACTTATGAACTATTACAGTGGGTATTTGTTCTTCATTAATGTAGTTTCTTTTTCATATTACTCGTTTGTGGCATCAAAGTTTCAGTAGTTCTTTGTACCTATATCATCATTTCATTGTTTAATTTGTAAATACAAGTAATCAGACTTATTTAAGTCCAATTAAGTATAGAAACGACGTAGCCATGAATGAATGGACATAATAGTTATGTTCACACGTAGTACATAGCATCGATGCTATGTTAGCATCGATGCTATGTAAGTTTCAAAAATATTTCCAGTACGTTCAGACAGTCCGTGATCGACTTGCTTCTATCACCCACTCGTGACTATTCATCGCTCACCTGCTGCCAAAACAATAATTACTGCACCACACAGAGTGATCCGAGTATAATTGGTATGCATGGTCAAACGCGCGGAAGTTATATGTCTTCATAAATCAACATAATAACACAATAACAATTCATTTGTAATATCGATAATACAATCAAGTAGCAAATACATGTGTTATAATACTTAATTTTAAATAAACCTTGTACATGTCAAAATTGACTGAACTCCAATCTTATGCCAAAATAAAACACATGCATGCACACTATATTCTCTGGTAAGCACATGTAAATCAATATCTAAAGACCACATCATACTTTAGTTAAGGTCTGATTCTGAAAGAGCAGATTCTCAGCTTTAAAATGATATATAACTCATTGGATGTTCATAACTCAAAGTACAAAGAGAAGAATGCACAGTCCCTCATAATGTTACTTCTTAATAAGGGTTTAAAATTTGCAGTCTATTGAAGCACTCTGACTTGCAAAGTGTTGTGATAAGGTGACAAATGGAGGATTAGAACTCAAGGAAAATTTCTATGAAGGGATTATCAGATTGTCCTAAAACTTGGCATACTACATAGACATATCCTGTTTATCATAGTGCACAAGTATCAATGCAAGAACTTACTCCGGGAGATTTATGGGAGATTAAAATATAAAGTATTCAGGGTCGTGAAAAAGAAAAGTAATACAACAAAATCCAGAGAAGACACACATAAGTCTGATAAAAAGCTGGCAAAAATACCACTTCTAGATTGTTTGGTGCCTCCACATTTTAGATTACTTAGAAAAAAGTATACTCTTTCAGGAAATACCCAAAACTAAAATTTGACCATGCATGCCAACCAAAACACATTGATTGATCTCTAACTGAAAATCACACAGTGCGACTTTTGGGTGGTTTTGTGGTGCCTGGTCACATATATAAAAAAGAAAAAGATTTAAAAAAAGGAACCCCCCCCCCAAAAAAAAAAAAACCCCTTCCTTACCACACAGTATACACATTACCCTACTATACCCCTATATACATCACATGAATGCATACATTACATTACAGTACCAGATGAAACAGACAGAATGATAATAGAAAAAAAAGTAGGGAAGAGGGTACATCACATGAATACATACATTGCATTATATTATAGCACCACATGAAACAGATAGAATTATAATAGCAGCAAGTGAAGATAGCAGCAATTGCGCTCACACGACAAATAGTCACAAGCGCGGTGGGTGGTCTACCGCAAAGCGTCGATGCTTTGTCGCTGGATCCTGAGATTTACTCCTGCTAAACTCGCTGCAAGAATAGTTTGGAAACTCGCTTCTATCTCGTGACTATCTGCGTTCAGACAGCGTTTGGTCTCGACACTATCTGGTCTTCACCAAAATAGCATCGACACCTCGATAGCTACGATGCTATCGCTCTACGTGTGAACGTGCCTAAAGTTTTCTGATCGTTGTTTTTTCTTTTTTTCATTATTTGAGAGAGATATGCATACATACATGTATGTATTAGATACACAGAAGAAACATAGGATTATAGCCATATATCATCACATTTTTAAAAAGGGCTAAACTTATGTCACATTGCAGTGAGTATTAGTTTCCATTTATGTATTTTTTTCGATGTTACTCGCTTGTTTATCTTTATTCGAATATTGTACCCATGCCATATTTTGCTCTATAATTTGGAAATACGAATATTACAATCTTTGTTTTGTTTATACTGAAATCTTTTACTAAAACTAATTAATTAAGGAAACAAAACAATGTATATACAGACATATAAAAAGGATACCATTTTTCTGATCGGTGTTACTATATTCTTTTGAAATTTTATTTGGGGTTATATTGTTTTAACGTAGAATCGTAACGACATATCTTTAAATACAGAAGAAAGAAATTTATGTCATATTGAAATGTGTGTTTATCCTCCATGTATATTTTTAATATGATATTACTCGTTTGACACGTGCATTTTTGGTATCAACGCCCATTTGTTAATTGTATTTATTTCATTTTTTAATACTCTATGATGTATAACGAAACATAAAACTGTAACGACATATCATTAATGCAAAAGGAGGTTCATTTATATTATATTTCGGTACTAGTTCTTCATATATTTTGTTTTTTCATTTCATGTTACTCGTTTGATATGTGCATTTATGGTATGAACGTTTCACTTTGAATCCAGAAAGGGGGCAGGCCCCCGTTTTTCCAAAGGTGGGGGTTTATAATTCTGAAAATGAAATAGGGGTTCATAATATAATTACTCTGAAAGTTTATAATTCCAAAGGTTCGTATATACGAAGGTTCATAATTCCGAAAATAGGGTTCGTAATTCCAAAAATAGGGTAACTTCGTAATGCCAAAAATGAAAGAGGGTTCTTATTTCCGATAATGAAAAAGGGTTCCTAATTTCGAAAATGAACTAGGGTTCATTATTCAAAAGATTCGTAATCAAAAAAAAAAAAATATGTAGGTTTCTATTATATTGTCGTAATCATGAACCTTCGGGAAAACGAGATGTAACCTCCATAAACATGTTTTCTGATCCGTGTTAATATTCTTTTCAAAATCCATTAGGAGGTATAGTTATAACACGACATATCATCATTATACAGAAAAGGGATAATTTATGTTATAATGCAATGTTTATTGAGTTTTGTTTGATTTTTGTTTTTAATATAATATTATTAGTCTAATAGGTGCAATATGGGTATCAATGCTCATTCGTTCATGGTATTTATATCACATGTCTTCATAATATATACGAAACAAAGAATTGTAACGAGACATCACTAAATAAAATGAGGGTTTAATAGCTTATTTTCTGTTTTAGTGAGTCTTTATTCTCCATTCATAATTTTCCTTTAATATTATTAGTTTGATATGTGCATTTTTTGTTACCAATGGATTGTTGCTGTTATTGTCTCGATATATATTTCTTACTGTATGACTGCTAAATACAATTGACATGGCCTATGTTCTTTCCATGCCTAAATCATTGACTGAAACTAAGGAAACGGAAAGACGAAAAAGTATAAAGATTACCGAATTGTGTAAAAAAAAATAAAAAATAGTGGGGTATACATGTTGGTAGGTATTCCACAAAACATACCTTTTGAATATGGTTTAATATCATGAAATACGGTGTGTCCAAGAAAAAAAGAAACCGGATTTCATGACAGAAATTTTCTGTCATTATGAAAATTTCCTTGATTAGATAATACATCTATGAAAAGCTTTACTTCTCCTCTTTCATTTGACGTACAACTTATTATTCATAATTCACGCTTGATTAAAATAAAATAATGGAAAATGGTGGTACCGAAAATTCATTTGCACGCACAAATTACAGCTTTGAGTTTTTAGGGTAGTAAACGTAATCATTCTGCATGAAAAAAGAAAAAAAATGTCCCACTTATATGACACCCCATGCGCATAAAATGAATGATGTATGCCGGAGATCAAGTAAAATTAAAACGCGCTCAATTTCTGCCAAAGTGAGTGGATAGTTGAATGAGAAGCCATTCAGCTCTCCTGGCCTAACAGATGACAATTAACTATGTAACTAAATGCTTGGGTGAATTTACACAAACATGGGGAATGAGAAGGAACATAAGAGATGGTTGGGGTATAAACAGGCTGAAAATTAAACCGTCATTGACTTGCCTGATCATGCAGCTGACCAAAGAACATAGGGTGTTTATCGTAACGGAATAGGCTCGATCTGGGAGCCTGCAGCAAGATGATGCAGCCTTCCATGAGAGATTTCCAGATCGCGACGTTCCAGTCTAGTTTATGGAGAAACATAGCAAAATATCAGCAAGAAGGGACGAGCTTCATTGTCAGCAAGGGTCATCTGGTCGAGAAGAACTGTCAAATCGGAAGAGAATTTTGTTACGATGAACACCGTTCTGTGGTCAGCTGGCGGTCAAGCAGGCTAATGATGGATTGTTTAATTTTCAGCATTTTTATAGAGAAGCAGAGCTTTTCATACATGTATATCTCATCAAGGAAATTATTCATTATGATAGGAAAGTTCTGCCCTGAAATCCGGTTTCCTTTTTGGGGATACACTGTATAACTAATTATCAGCATCTCTGCGAAAACCTCATCCGCTTTGGTGAAATAGTCACTAAATAACACATATTGTAAGTCCCTTCCATCCATTTGGCAGAAGAGAGGCTCACAAAGCACAATTAACACTTTCCCACTCCTTTTAAACGGTTTGAAAAGGAAGTTACTAGTTTTGTTTTCATTCGCTATACATGTAGGCCTAGTTGTTAAAAAGGCAATGCTTCGTTTATCGTCATAATTCCTGTTGATGTTATTGTTGGTGCAGACAAAGTGCATTGGATATTATTTTCCAACACTAAAATAAAATAATGAATGTAAAAATATAAGCGGTTATCAGACATTTAAACATGCTAGTCATTTCTGATTGAAAATGAATGATTAATTAAAATTGTGAGCCTGTTTAACGAAAGGCCTGTCTTGATCTGTTTTAGGAAGATATTATTTACTTCACTTTTGGCAAGTTTTCAGGTCGTCAGGAACAACCTTTCTTAAAATGGTACGCATAAAATTGAATATGTAAGTAAATATGTCTATTGTGAACAAAATATTTGCATTCATATGGATGCCAAGAACATCCAAGTGACAAAAGATCGAAGAAAGCGACCCATGACATGCATGATATGCTTTACAACAGAACATCTATATTTCTTCCTACCTACTGGACCAAATCGGACGGAATTTTCACTGGCCGGTAGAGAAATAGTTATATTTTCATAATGCAGTATGAAGTTTCATAGGCTTTCATCAGGCTTTTAAATGGCGATTTCAATAAACACGTAGGTTATTTGCCCTAAATATTTGAAATATCGTATCTCTCTCTCTCTTCGTCTCCCTGCCTGTCTGTCTTTCTATATCAATGTGTTTTCCTGTCTGGTCTGTCTCTTTCTCTGAACCTCTTTCACAAGTTGATATCATATCAGATTGCCTCCTATTTTTGTTCTCACTATCAATCATATATTTCTGCTGGGTGTATTATGATCTACACGGCTCATTCACCATGAACATGGCAAACAAAGAAGCGGACAAAATATACAGCTCCTCATTGTATATTCCTTAATTGCTTTGGTAGACAAAAGAACATTCCTTCATTGCTATTATATAAATTTATGTAGAACAGGTGTCACATGCATATTCACCTGTTCTACTTATTTTACATAATAGCAATGAAGGGATGTTCTTTTGTCTACCAGAGCAGTTGTGGAGGGTACAATGAGGAGCTGTATATTTTGTCCACTCTCTTTGTCATCATGTTCAAAGTGATTGATCACCAGCTTCTTTATGGTCGTAATAATGCCTTCTCGATGCAAATACCAATTCCATGTCAAAACTGCCGCTAATTTTAAGGGGATTGTATGCAGTCTAACCACAATAGACCCGTTTACTAAGTTATTCAAATTTTATGCATACTTTTGAAACAAAGGTTGTTCTTGACAACCTGAAAGCTTGCCAGAGGCTTATCAGACATAGCAACAAGTAATGTATGCAAACTGGATTCCAAGTATTGTAGTTCATTCATTAATAACAGGTTAATGGAATACCTCGTTACTAGGTCATCAGGAAAGAAACGTCCATAAATTTGAATCACTTAGTAAACAGATCTATTCGGGTGCAAATGCGCAGAAATCGCGCATTTTATTTCCAGTGTTCGACATGGACTCTCTCCCTGCACCCAGTCGGCTGTATCGCATGGTTATCTTTAAAGTTATATTTTTCAATAAATATTAATGCTGTGCTCATTAGACTTTCTGCAAAACTAAATGATTGGTTATTAGTTTACCAACACAGGGATATTTTGTTTTAGTCAGAATTTTAGAAATAAGTTGTTTAAAACAACTGATGAAATAGTCATACAAAAGCCTTTTTTCCCCCACAAGATTTCAAGTTGTTAAAAGACATATAAAAAGTATATGAGCCGCCATCAAGACACATACATGTATGTATGGAAACGCTGGAATCTCATCTTTTTCATCGTTACATTCAAAACATCCATAAATTTATGACAGAGTCAGGATCCAGCAATATTCAGCTGCAGATTATCCGTTGTCAAGACCATGGTCAAGACCATAGAATCTTAGCCCTGTGATTGGCAAGCGAGCCATCTGTAACTAAGTGCGCGTTGAATGAAACAGCGCGCATAGCTGTTGCCTGGCTGTGAGAAAACATCTTGCGTGGTGATAACCAATCGGAATGCTGGAATTGACTATTTTAAAGACAAGGTGTGTACATTGGTTACATATTGTTGGATCCTGACCCTGTCATGAAGTGCACATTAATGTTATTTCAATCTTTGGAAAGTACAGAAAATGTCCCTTACGTTCATGGCTCACAATAAAACTGTGGTAGTTTTGGCTAGATTTATATTTCATTTCATTTCCATTTTTTGTCATAAAACGAACAACATTTTTCTTTACCAATTTCGTCTTTTATTTCGAACACAATAAAATCATGTCACAAATCTCTGATCCCTCATCTTTTATTTGATGTATAACTCATGACAATAATGATAAGTAGTCTATCCAATAGTTTGCAAATGAGATGTTCCTGGTTGTTCTTGCTTGTTATGTATTCATAGTCAGAACTGGAAATAAAATAGCGCGCTTTTAGGGGACCTGCGGATTGGCTGTATGCCCATATATCAGTGTAATGCTTTAGGATCTTTGTTAGTGAGGAAGTATTGTTATGTTGTGTTATGTATTGTTATGTACATTATGTTAACCGATCGTGGAAACCAATTAAATCAAATCAAATCAGTGACGTACCGTTGGACATGGGGTTCGTGCTCCCCCCCCCCCCCCCCAGTGGAATGGGAGACAAATAGAAGGGAAAATCAATGGGGAGGGAAAGAAAAGCGAGGAGGTAAAGGAGAGGATGAAGCCAATGTGAAAATTAGACATGATCCCCTTGCCCCCCCCCCCCACCCCCCCCCCCCCTCTTGCCACTTGACCCACGCTACGGCACTGCTCGTGCCAGTATCGAAACAGCACGTAGATTAGCAATTTGTATCTCATATAAATACTCTTCTATGGGAAATGAGTGTAAAATCTATGCTAAATTGCAGCAATTCCACAGTAAGGGTTTATAATAAAAATGTCCTTCCTCATTCCGACTTTCGATCGTTGCTGAAGCTACATCGTTAGATTTACCAAGCCTATGTATCATGTTTATAGTTCTATTTATTATCTCTTATCATGAGTCTCAATTTCGTATTGAATGAACAGGGCAGCTCCAGAGAAAAAAAGAAAAAGAAAAAAAAAATGTCATTAGCAAAACAAAAAGTGGGTCCAATACACACCCACAAACATCAATGAAATATCCTTATGACAAGCAAGGTCCCCTGGATCCAGCCCTGAGTAGAAACAGAAAACTGCCTGTATGTAATCACTGGTCACTTG
Source organism: Heliocidaris erythrogramma (assembly GCA_025617745.1). Taxonomy (NCBI): domain Eukaryota; kingdom Metazoa; phylum Echinodermata; class Echinoidea; order Camarodonta; family Echinometridae; genus Heliocidaris; species Heliocidaris erythrogramma. The sequence continues at coordinate 41,835,844 of CM046858.1, read as the reverse complement.
ATCATTATGACAAATCATATCAATTGTATGCCACAAAAGGATTTTGCACGTACATGCATATGTCTCACTAGTGATCTCTCTCTCTCTCTCTCTCTCTCTCTCCCTCTCGTTATCTCTCTACCTTACATGCAAATTGTCATTTTTTTCAAACGTACAGTTTGTTTCTATACTAGTGTTGAACATGGAGATAAAACTAGTGAAGAATCCATGGATAATTAACCCCTACCATGCTGTGGGGGGGGGGGGGGGGCAGATTCCGCCCCAAAATTTGAGTGTTGAACATTTTGTTTAGGCTCAGTATGGCTTGAAAATTCTTCCTCATACAGAAAACTGTGCCTTCAATATGATATTATTCCTATGCAAAATATCTTTGCCCATTTTGGTCAAGAAAAAAAAACTCACTGAAAGTTAATATTTAACTCTTGAAAGTTCATTTTTGACAATTGCTCAAAAATCTGGTGGCACGGAAGAGGTTAAAATCAGATTTTAATGCCTACTTTTACATTAGTCAAATTTATTTTCTCACAGTAAATTAATATCACCACAATATAGGGTAGTGAATGGGATGTAAGTTTTTAATACACTTTCACCAATTCACTTGCCTAATCAAACATTGAACCCACCCATATATATAAAATCCGGAATTATGAGGGTCGCTATACCCTCATACCGTATTACAGATTTTTAAATTTTAAAGCTTTTACACATATCATACTTTGAAAAATACACATAATTAAATTCAATTTTCTTTTTTGCTTCTCTCCTTAACTGTTGATATCTTTCCCAGTGAGATTTTTTACTTGATTTTATAGCTATGTTAAACATTCTATTTTGTTTTTTAATCAATTTTCTAACATCCCTATTTATCTATTGAACATTAGATCCTTTTCTCAAATTCCCACGGGGAACATTCGCATCACCAATATTCATCGCAGGCTCGCAGCATATTTCCACGACTGCTAATGGTGCTCTACGTCTTATTCACTATTTTCCTCTTGTACTATAGTGTGTCACAAACAATTATTAGATACATATCCAGATTAAAGGTGCCGAATCTAATTTTAGCGGTATTGAATATTTCTCTTACGTCTTATCTTACTATTTCCTGTGAAATATCTATCAGGAATTATAATGTTACAAAATTAGACCGTAAGACCATCCAAATCTTATCAATCCTGTAATGAGGAGTAAAATATGATCTCTAAGTGTTCCCATCCTATCAGAAGGACTACCATTGCATTCGTCAGGGACTCCCATTGTAGTGACATCGAAATCAGATTTAGACTTGGGTACTTCTGAAAGTCGACACACTCTCCAGCATCTTTCACCAGGTTCTCAAACATGGAGCAGCATGATACAACCATCGCCTTCTTTATCCATATATTTTGCAAGATGTGGGTGTCGTTTAGGCGTGGAGATGGGTATAGGGGCGTAGACAATTTATCCTGGTAGGAAGCTATGAACCCATCCTGACTTCCAAGTGGTGCTGCACACTGAAGTTTTAGCCCAAGGACCAGAATCTTCTGAACGAAAGGAATAGCATGTAGATACTCCAGGAAAGAATTCCACGAACTTAATGAATTGCTCTTTGGTAAATTCTTGAAGGTATGTACCGTCTCTTTTCACAAAACAAAAATAGGTCCCTTCATCATCACGACTGATATTTTCAATGGTTAAACTATTTGATAATTGGAAACGTTCCTGCTGGCTACCACGAAACCCTGTGCTAAGAATCTTTCCATTGCGATAAAACGGTGCTCTGTTCGAGTACTGAATTATAACACCAACCATATCTGGGAAAGTGTAATTAAATTCACTTGAGGCACTTGTTCCTTCGAGCTTTGTGACACAAATGCCGATGGGCATCACAGATGAAATAACTACAAAAACTTGTTTCATACACCCCATTCTCTTTGTAAGGATGCCCGAGCTTTTCATCACTTTGCAACACGGCAAAAGTGAATGCATGTGACATTGCTTCATCCCCAAGTTTCGAGAATATCAGATGCATATATAGATCGCCGCACATAATACTGGAAGAGATTACGACTGGGCGTTCCAAAGACAAGCTTGGTCATTCTCCCTCCCTCTCTCGTTGTTCACACCATTAATCATCGTTAGTTTCCACTCAGGCTGGCTTTCATTTCACATTTACCGCAGGTGTTACTATGTTGTTGGAGGGGCGGCGAAGCATCCGGTGGGGAGGGGGCACCTACAGAGGGGGTGAACATGTAGCGGAATAAATACGACTTTGAGATATTGGTATACCCCTACATTTGTTTATTAATGTTCAAGCATCAACTCAAATATTTTACTTTTTCTCTCTTTTCGTGGTTCCAGACACTGATTCCGTATCATAAATTGCAATTGTATATGATGATTCATTTACGAGAGAGCGAAGCGAGCGAGCAAAAATGTAAGACTTTTCCTAATGCTGAATACCACGAGTTGTACATTTACGGCGATATAATGACAACCGCAAATTTATTTTAAATCTCTTTTTAATTATTCAATTATATTTTTGCACTTTAACCCTGCCAGATTTCTTATTCATTGATTAAGCATTAATTAAATATATCGGAACTGTGTATTTCATAGGAGATTGTACGAGATTGTAAATTTGCGAATTGATTTGGATCAATTTCAACTCTTTATAAGACAGGACATAGGTCAAAATAATAAGTCGTGTACTGATATGCATAAAGGATTAGTTCCAATTTTGACAGATTGCCATGGAACTCTTGTTGTGAAAGATGGAGCTGGTATGATTACGAATCAGGAGAAAGGCAATACACCTATGAATGTGGGATGAACCATGTAATGAAGGTCAACCAATAACAATAGGCATAAAATGAAACCAGTGTCTACTGTACTGGACCAGTTCATTCGATATTTTGTTTTCGTTCAATACTGGTTTGGTGGAATTCTCGATTTAGGTTTGGTATACCATGGAATGTGCGGGGAAGTTGCCAAATAAAGGATGTGGTATACATATAATTATGTAAAATGAATATTGTGTATCTTACAGATCCGGGCATCTGAATCAAATAACGCTTCGATTTATCTTGTATTAAATTTTAATTGCATCTTCCCAGTCATTGCCAGCAGTGACCAATAATTTATAAGCTAACATCAACGTTTTGAAACTTATCTGCTGACTATACCCTTTCGACTCAGAAGAATATATTATAGTTAATGTAATAACAGAATTATTGTGATCCATATGCTGTGATAATTTCCGATTATCTACCATTTTCCAAATTTCGAAATAAAAAACGCTGTTCCGAATTAACTCGTTATCATTTCAAAGTACTTTTCTAGGTTAGAAGAAAAAATAAGAATTTAGAAATCCAATGTAGATGGATGCGAGTTGCATGAGTGGCTTAAAAAAGACTTGCCCTTTACCACATCAACGCCCCCAAACGGTAAGCTTTATACATCGAAACAGTCAACAAGTTTAGTTTGTTCGAAACTTGAAGGGTCCTACATATTCTCCCATCGCTCCTGGTAGTTGATCCTTGTCGAGAAAGTACAATTAAAGTTATGATTATTCGACCTTCTAACTTCTAATGACAATGAATTGAGGACAGAAATGGAAGCCATGTATCATCACTTCACTATTGTGACATATATAGTCTGGATAGGCCTATTTGCAGGTAAGCAATACCCATATCTATTACTTGATTATTAATACGTCACAATGTCATTGATAAAGAAATCGATGTGAAAAAGTAACCTCAAACGGGAGAGTTGTCCACAAGTATGTCACAATCGACTCACCAAATTGCCAATTTGAGATTCGCATAGATGTAGTGATCTCATTTTTCAAACATCCATAACTTTCTTATTCCTTGTCCGATTTCTTTCAAACTTTGACCATCCTGTTTTTCGTATCTTTCTGCTTTCACACAAATCAACTTATTACTAAGGTTGGATTGCCCTTTAAAGGAGGTAGTTGTCTGATGGATAGTAGTCCAAGGTGTGTTAGTCCATGGGGTATTTCTATGACAATCATGCTGTTTGGATAGGCCTTTTATTTAAACTTCAAGTAAATGTTCGTAAACTATTAAAATTGACATTTCTGTTAATTTAATTAATAATGCTAACAATAATAAAAAAGGTCATTATTAAATAGTTTTGTTTAAACAAGAAATTAAAGAAATTGGAATGTGAAATATTTCTAGGCCCCAAAAATGCAATTATTGCGTTTGAAACTACTTTCTAAAACTATTCACTAACATAACCGTTTAAATGATACTAACCTCATAGCATTCCCGTCTCAATAATACAACTGTAGCGGAAAAGTTGTATGGACTGATTTTATTTGGTCGACTTTTTCTGACAAACGGCGGATTTATTTTGAATGTAAAATTGTTATTCAAATTTAACACCCAGCTCTGACGTCTGTCTATTGTACTTTCACGACATTATTTTCAACGAATGGAGTGATATCGGTAATAACACGCCTTTCGCAACAATTGTTGTAGTACGAACGGCTTGTTATGATTATCAGCGCTCCATTCGTACAAAACAATGTAGTGCATAAAAAGGAGAGTACATTCATTGTTTTCCGCAAATGGAATGATGCTAATAACACGCCATTAACAACTGTTATACTGAGTAGTACGAGTATGAATATCATCGCTCCATTCGTAGAAAACAATGTTGGGCATGAAAAGGAGAGTACATATAGCTGAAAAAATTAATACTACAATTTGAACACTATTATAATCATAGATGGCTGACAAATCGTATTTCAAGTTAGTTGAAACTTTAATCTTATCTTGGTTATCGACCCAATAGACAATTTCACAAATGTATTCAGATCATGGCTTGCCCGAGGTCTGGGCAAAGCTTGCCTGATATAGCAACAACTAATGTATGCACGATGGAAATAATAAAAGAAACACAATAACTTTGAACAGCTGAATGACATTGCTTGTCACTAGGTTTTCTGGTAGAAATATCCATAAATTTGAACCATTTGTGAAATGGTCTAATAAAGGAGTCATTAATGTGGTACAACTTAATAAACATTTGTGTTATTGGCTCAGTCGCCTTAATTTTCATGCAAACATTATTTTACTATAATTAATTTTGTAGTATTAATTTTTAAAGCTATTTTGTACTCTCCTTTTCATGCCCAACATTGTTTTCTGTGAATGGATCAAAATAATGGAACATAATTAAAAGAATAAATGAAAGTAACACATACATATGTCTCATTTCAGCGTCATGTTGTATATGTTGAAAGGAACCTGATGTTGATGGTTTTGACTCCTCCATATTTAAGATATCTTCAACGATAGCATCTGAACTAACATCGATTTCAGAGTCCCTGAGTGTATTTTGCGTTTGGAACAGTTCGCTTTCACTGTCGCTGAACATCTTGATTCAAATTTTGACAACGTAACTGATCGCTGATGAGAGAATGAATGAAACAGTTGATCCGTGATGCATGCAACCCATTCACATTTGATTGTATTATTTAACTATTTTGTACGAATGGCGTGTTATTGTTAATCGCTGGTCAAGTGTATAATGCAGCAGTGATTAAATTCAAATGTACTGTGTTTGGAATGTGATCATTTTTGTCGTGGTGCATAACACTGATACGCTTGAATTTCCAACAATACAGTATGTGGTTACTAATAAACACATGTTATCACTCCATTCGTGGAAAATAATGTAGTGAAAGAACAATAGACAGACGTCAGAGCTGGGTGTTAAATCATATAACACAACTCGTATAACTGTCCGTTCGTGGGTGAGAATGGGCTTCGGGCTACGCCCTCAGCCCATTCTCACACACGAACGGACAGTTACTCGTGTGTTACCCTTTACTGAGTGTACGGAACTATTTTAAAACTAGTCCAACAATTTACTAAATAAATCATTAAGCTAATGTTACTTTGTGATATTTTCACCTTACTTGGTTTTTCTTCTATAATACCGATTTTAATTGACATTTCCCAACTCTTTGAAATCATATTAGACAGCATTTTACGGAGTTATATTACATAGCGCGCATTTATATCAATGGTTATGCGGATCTGGTGAAACGTCGGGCAACGCCTTATAGCCATTCAGCAGATCCACATAACCAACCAACAGGGAAGGTCGCAGTGATAAGACACCTTAGCAGATTATCCACGGGCAAGGTGCATTACTCATCACCACTGACAAATATGGAATCCGGATAATTATCGACACCACACTAGGGGATTCGTTATTTCTTCTTCGAAATAAAACTTCGCTGCTACCATTAAACGCACATCCTGTCTAGACTCCTTATTGGCTCTCATCATCGACAAAGGTTGAACGGTGGGGAATATGAAGTTTCCCGGGCCGTCCAACACTACTTTTGTTCGTTGTCAGGTTAGGAATTGTCCTAAAATAATTAGTAGCTAACCTAGGAGTTGTTCCCCTTGGGTAGATGTCTGGGGGGGGGGGGGGGGGGGTAGTTGCTCCAATTGGTAGTTGTCCGGGGGTATGAAGGGAAATGGAGGAAATTGTCCAAGAATAATTTTTACGCCCGAAAGAGAAACATGATGTCCAAATTTAGTCCAGAAATATATGGTGTTTATGGTTTTATGTCAAACAGAAATCATTTTTTAAAGTTCAATGACGGTAATTTGATGTAGAGCGCAACAACAAATTTGCTTTGACTATTGCTTTGATGGGTTTAAGGAAACAAATTTCGTTTGCAAAACTGATGTACAGCGTGAGTAAAAAAAATAAATGAAAATGGAAACACCATAATGATGGAAAACATCAACACATGATATATATATAAATATATATAAATAAATTATAACCACCTCTTGTCATGAATTAGGACAAAATGAAATAGTGAGCTAAGAAAATGAGGTGGTATATAGCAGAATATTATATTACTAAGACATGGACCAACACAAAAATTTAAAAAAAAATGTACTACGCCTAAACATGCTTAATGCATACAGCTAGAGGGGTAATACATGTACTATAATTATAAGGTAGACCGAGGGGGGAAGTCTGTTATCAAGGATTGGGTGGGGGCGTAATAGTACTTTCTCATTGCTTAATGTAAGCATTGTGCTATGTGAAACGACGGTTTATTGAATTGACTTACGAAACGACTGGGGCTTAAAAAATAGCAATTATTGTTATAACTACTACTACTACTACTACTACTACTACCAGTGGCGGATCCAGCCGGGGGGGGGGGGGGGTTATGGGGGTCCAGTTTGCGTCCATAATTCCCTGACAAGCACCCACCCCCTGGGGAGGGGGCTCATCAGCAATTGCTCAACCGCACCCCCTAAAATGAAATGCTGGCTACGCGGCTGAGGTTGAACAGGTCTAAATCGACGCGGATGAAGTGAATAACAACATACGTATGATAAGAGATTGGTGCATAGCCAATAACATTACAATTAACTCAAGGAAATACTAACTCATGGTAATAAGTAGCAGGAAGAAAAAATATGTATGAATGGTAAACTGAAAAAAGCTGGTGCAGAAATTAAAAAAAAGTAGATGTTGCCACTTTTGATGGACTCAGCATTGATAAATATATGTCTTGGAATAATCATATTCGTTTTGTGAATTGGTGCGTAAGAAAGAAAGTTGGGGGCTATTATAAGCTTGCACCACTTTGTACCCAGGCGCACTTTAATACTGATATATACATGTAAAACCTTCATTCAACCACACGCAACTTACGGCATAGTGATGATGGGAAGCACTTATAAGACGGTACACTGTCGCTTGGTCTACCACCACTTGGTCTAATTATTAGTTCGCCGAACTCCACGTGGTCTATCTTCATTTTGTCTACAACCAGTTTGTCTACCTACTATTTCGTCTAATTTCCATTTGGCCTAATAACCAATTCGTCTTATACCCAGTTTGGCTAACCACATTTTAGTCTAAAACCCATTTGGGCTAATTTGCACTTCGTCTATTTCCAAATAGTCTAACAGTCATTTTGTCTACAAGCCACATAGTCTAATATCCATTTGGACTACACCTACTTTGGCTAATACCATATGGTCTACCTATCATTTGGTCCAATTCCATTTAGTCTAACTAGCAATGTCCATTGCCGCGCAAGGCGAATGTATCCCCCGGCACTGGCAGCGATTCGAAGGAGGGACAAAGAACCTCCCCCCTCCCCTCCCTCAAACAAAAGGATGGCGTAGAGATTGCCGCCTGTGGCCCGGACTATTGTCAACACTAGGAGCAGCATCACCAAATCAATGTGTCTAGATTAGAGTAAAATGCATTTCTATAGAAAATTCGAAAGAAATCTGTCAAGAAATGTGACCTGCAGAGCGCACACAAGATATCCACTAAAATATGACCTTTGACCCTATGAAAGACGGAACACTGGGGGCAGCATCACCAAAAAGAGGTCTAGAGTAATCTATCATGGACCTCCATACGAAATCTGAAAGAAATCAGTCAACAAATGTGTCCTCCAGAATGCATGCAAGACAGCAACCAAAATATGACATTTGACCCTATAAAAAGCGTATAGATTTTAACTAAGACACACCTCCATATAAAATTTGAAAGAAATCCGTCAAGAAATGTGGCAGTTAGAGAGCACAAAAGACATATGACCTGTGACCCTATAAAGGACGCAATAAGAGGGCAGCATTATCAAAAAGTATAAAAGAAATCCATTACGAAATGTGGCCTGCAGAGTGCACTCACGCCATCCTCCAAAGTACGACCTTTGACCCTATAAAAGACGGAACACTGGTGGCAGCATCACCAGAAACTATAGGTGCGTAGACTTTACCAAGATATACTTCCATATAAAATTTGAACGAAATCTGTCAAGAAATGCAGAAGTAAGAGCGCAAGAAATGGACAAATGACCTTTGACCCTAAAAAGGACGGAACAATGAGGGCAGCATTATCAAAAAGTATTAATTTGTAGATTGTACCAAGATAAATCTCCATACAAAATTTGAAAGAAATACATTACGTAATGGGGCCTGCAGATTGCACTCACGCCATCCTCCAAAGTATGATCTTTGACCCTGTAAAAGACGGGACACTGGTGGCAGCATCACCAAAATATATAGGTGCGTAGACTTTACCAAGATATACTTCCATACAAAATTTGAACGAAATCTGTCAAGAAATGCAGAAGTAAGAGTGCACGAAATGGACAAATCACCTTTGACCCTATAAAGGACGGAACAATGAGGGCGGCATCACCAAAAAGCAAATAAATGTAGATTATACCAAGATACATCTTCATACAAAATTTGAAAGAAATCCATCCAGAAATGTGGCCTGCAGAGTGCACTCACGCCATCCTCCGAAGTATGACCTTTGACCCTATAAAAGATGGGACACTGGTGGCAGCATCACCAAAAAGTATAGGTTTTTAGATTGCACCAAGAGACACCTTCATGCAGAATTTGAACGAAATCCGTAGAGAAATGTGACCGCCAGAGCGCACAAAAGAGTGCACACAAGACATCTATCAAAATATGACCTTTGACCCTATAAAGGACGGAACACTGGAGGCAGCATCACCAAAATCTACAGGCTTCTAGATGATACCAAGAGACAACTTCATGCAAAATTTGAACAAAATCCGTTGAGAAATGTGACCGCTAGAGCGCACACAACCTATCCACAAAAATATGGCCTTTTACCCTATAAAAGACGGAACTCTGGGGGCAGCATCACCAGAAATTATAGGTGTGTAGATTTTTTTCAAGATACACCTCCATACAAAGTTTGAAAGAAATCAGTTGAGAAATGTGACCGCTAGAGCACACGGCATTCTGCCGGGGGATACAATAACCAGTTGGGCTACTTAACATTTTAGACCAGCTGGTAAGCCTATTTTGTACTATTCAAATAGTTATTCAACATTTCGTGTTATGTTGCATACTGCTGGTGATATTGAATGAATCCTGGACCTAATCAAACTGCTACCACTACCACTGGTACCGGTCCTCATAAGAACATAAAAAGAGATAGTAAGAAACATATGTCATGTACATGTACATTACTGAATGCTAGAAGTTTGAGTAGTAAACTACCTGAGCTAATAGCATTCGTGCAGTCATCGAATTCAAAACCAAATATTCTCTGCGTAACCGAGACCTGGTTGGGGGCTGAAATTGATGATTGTGCACTGGGCCTTTCTGATGATTACATGGTACTACGCCGTGATCGTGGTGGCAGACGTCGTGGTGGTGGTGGTCTGCTTGCTGCTCAATACTCCCTCAAGCCTAGACTAATCGGTACTTTTCTTCAATGAGAGCGGAACTCCTGTGGGTATCCTTGTCTCTGAGACATGATTTTACATGGCTTGTGGGTCTGCTCTTTAGGCCACCAAGCAGCGTCACCTCTTACTGGGATATCTTCAAAGCTGAACTGGATGCTGTTGGTATGGACAACTATGACGGCTGCTTGCTCCTTTAATGTCAACATGTCGCCCGGATGTTTTTCTGCCAACCGTACTCATCTGACAGAGATTATGGAGGAGTTCAACCTGGATCAGATGGTGAAACAACATACCAGAGTTGTAGTTGATGGGGACGCAGTTACTGGTTCTACTTTCGATGTTGTCTACACTAACCGTCCTCACTCCTTCATCCAGGTGGACACTGTGAGCAACCCAGTGACGTCAGATCATCATGCTGTCTGTGTTCGTTTTTCGCTCGCGGGGGCCACCACCTCAGCCAGCTGCCATGCGGTCTTTTTTGCAGACCCATCGAGGAGACTTTGCTAGACTTCGATATATCATTCATCTTATCCCATGGCGAGCCATTTTAAGTGTATCAGATGTGGATGAGTGCAACGAGGTTTTCACAGACTTCTTCGATGCCACTGTTCGAGAAACTGTTCCTAAAGTGTACAAACGAAAAACTCACATAGCTTCGTGGATCAAACCTGAAATTAGAACATTAATTCTTGAAAAACGTGCTTTGTTTAGACTTGCAAAAAAAAAACTCATAGGTTTTCAGACTGGTCAAATTACAAAGCTGTTAGAAACAATGTAAAGAAGGAATGTAGAAATGTACATGTAGAAAAGCTTACTGGTCATGTGTGAATTTTCTGTTCTCATGTGATGACAATAGGTGTAGATTTTGGGCCTTCATCAGAACCCGTAAGAACTCACCTCCTCCTCTAAAGTTTAGGCATAATGATGTAGTTCTTTCAAATCCTGGGGAAATTGCAAATGCCTTTAGTTCATATTTCAGTTCAGTATTCAGCCATCCAGTTCCTTTGCCTGATGATCCTCCTACCTGTTCTTTACCTATTCCCGATCTTTCCCATCTTTCTGTATCTACTACACAGGTTTACTTGGCTCTTCTTCGACTGCAAAAGAACAAGTCTCCTGGACCTAATGGTATCCTCCCCAGCATTCCTCGTGAGGTTGCCCTGGAAATATCTCTCCCTCTTTCTATTCTTTTCAATACTGCCCTAGGTTGTGGCAAGGTTCCATCCTCGTGAAAATGTGCAAACATCACACCTGTGTTTAAAGGCGGGGACAAATCACTTGTCACCAACTACCGCCCTGTTGCACTGACCTCTATTCTCTCTAAGCTTCTTGAGGGTTTTGTTGTAAAAGCCCTTCAAGAACATGTCTACGCAAATGGACTGCTCAATCCTGGGCAGCACGGTTTTGCCGCTGGTAAGAGCTGTGTGACACAGTTGATAAATGTTAATCATCAGTGGAGCTGCACCTTAGACAGAACCCGTGCTCCCAGAATTGATGCAGTCTTCTTAGATATGTCGAAGGCATTCGACAAAATGCCACACCCACAGCTTTTGTGTAAACTTGCAAAATCATGTAATATCCAAGGTACCCTATGGAAATGGATCTACTCCTTCCTCTGTGACAGGACTCAGCAAACTCTGTTCTTGGGCGTCTCATCAGACTGGATGGACGTCCCAAGCGGTGTGCCCAAGGAAGCGTCCTCGGGCCCACCCTTTTCAACCTGTTTGTCAATGACATTTCTCATGCTGTTCTCTCTCCTTATGCCCTTTTCGCAGATGATGTTCTTATTTTTAGGAACATTGATTCGCCAGCGGACGAGCACCAACTTTAATCAGATCTTGTTGCTTTGAATTCTTGGTGTGTGGAAAATGGCATGATTTCCAACACTTCAAAACCCAAGATGATGTATGTTACTAGAAAAAGGCACATCAATCCTCTCATCTACTACCTAGATAACAAAGCCCTTGATTCTGTATCCTCTTTCAGATATCTTGGATTGACCCTTTCTTCAGATTTATCTTGGAAGACTCACATTGATTCTGTTGTCTCTCGGGCAAACCGTCTACTTGGATTCATCCTCAATATTCTGTCTTTACAAGTCACTTGTGTTACCCATTCTCGAGTATGGTGTACCTGCGTGGCATCCTACAACTTCTGCACAGGTTAACAAACTTGAACTTGTCCAGAGAACCGCCACTAGACTTGCCCTCAAACAGTGTCGTGGGGAGATGCCATATGAAGAACGTCTCCGAACACTTGCTTGGTCTTCTTTTACTTCTCGCCGAGATTACCTTCTCTGTTCATTTGCATTTAACTGTCTCCATGGAATTTGTAACTGTGAAACACTCAGTGCCAATATCCATATCAATCCCCGCCATCCTCATACCCTTTCATTTCGTTATCTTCCCTCTGGGACTCAGGCATTTTTCTTTTCTCCGTCTCTGCCTCTGAGTATCAGGGGTGATGCTGTCATTTCTTCCTTGACCTCCTTCCTTTCTTCTTTGGAGGGAGCAATGTTTTCCATTTCATGACCTTCTCACCCTTTTTCTATTGTCTTCTTCTCCTTGTAATTCTTGTATCACTGTCACTGCTTTCTCTCTTTCCTTGTTTTTCTTTTTTTCTTTTCTGTTTTCTTTTCCTTCAAATAGGTGAGGGGTCAACTTGGCTGAACCTGGCTGAAGGGGGGGGGGGGGGGACAACCTACCTGAAAAGGGGGGGGGGGGGGGAAACCTGGCTGAAGGGGGGGGGGGGGGTGGGGCAACCTTGCTTAAAAAGGGGGGGGGGGACATGGCTAAAGGGGATTTAGCTGCTTACCAGTAGTATTGGATAATTATCTTAATATGTCACAGACTTTGATTCATTAGCAACATGTATTTTGTGCTTGTGCTTATTCTACCAATTTGGGAATTCTAATTCAAACTTATATTCACCCTGTTGTATAATGCAGTTTATAGGAAATCAATTGGTTATTTTTGTATGATTTGATTCATTCTGTCATTGGCAATGAACTTAATGTTATTTTTTTTCAACTCAAACTTCCACCTGAATATACATGTAATTGAACTTTCCATCCTGTGTTTTATTAATTTTGTGTCTTGGGAATCAGGATTTGCAAATGGTTGATAAAGTACGTAAGTTGTAAAATTATTATTACTTTTATAACTGTGAGGTAGAGGGCATGGCAGTTAATTAATGGAGGAGTGAGTTCTATTTTCTTAACCATTGTACTCTTAATGTGTAATATTTGTATTTGTATATGGGATTGTGTAATATCTTTCTATCTTTCTACATGGTTACATATGAAGGCTCGCATGCCTTTGGGCAACAGTGAAGCATTTCACTTTTGCGAAGCCGGGCCCATAGGTAACCATTTCTTTCCTCTTCTCCTTGTTGCTCATTTATTTCTCTTTCCCTATTATTTCTACGATAATTGTTTTCATTATGTTGACTTTGTATATGCTTTGAATTTCTGATTTTAAATAAAAAATAAATAAGTAATAAATAAAAATAGTCTAACTGTCATAATGGTCTAATGACCATTTGGTCTAATATCCAATTCGTCTAATAACCAGTTAGGCTACTTATCATTTGGTGTAATTTTCATATAGTCTAATGACCATTTAGTCTAATTAATATTTATTCTTCTGGCCATTTTGTAGCAGGTTGACAAAAAAGACAGGGAAATGAAACTTTTAAAAAATGAAACTTCAAAGAAGTTATCTACGTAAATGTGCATTAAAAGAGTTATTCACCTTGCTGATGCTTTTATCAAGATCAATCAATATCCTTACATTATATATAATAATTATTTAATTCATTAAAATTAATTATTTAGTATTATTTTTTAGTAATTAAAACATTTATAGGTCTCCTCTTCCTTTCATGACTTAAGTAGAAGATCCTGATTTTGTATTGCACTTCAAATTATGTTTGTTGGGTTGATAATCTGTTATTCATGTTTCTTATTTGATATCCGATGTACAAATGTTTGTGCAAGTAGTCAATAAAAACTAGGGGCGGTAACAGGGTATTTTCATAGGAGGGGCAAGACGACCCACAGCCTTGGGGTTTCAACGAACTGGGTACCTCTTTTGGAAAAGGGAGAACTTAAAGAGCTCATATTGAGAAAAGAATTGGTATGCGTTTTTATTTGGTAATATTAAAATCTGTGTATCAAAGAAAACAATCCTTTTTAAATTTTTCAAATAGCTCAACTAGAAAGTGCAATTTAAAAAAAATAAAAATCACCTTTTTGAGGGTTTGAAATTGTCTCGCAGTCCAATTTCGGCAAATCTTAGCTTGTTCACTTTTCTATGCAAATTAGCACTGACGTCATTGGGTAAAGTCGTATGACCTCCGCGCGCGGTATACTGCTGCACAACATAGCATGGACTGGCAACCGAGAGTGAAGAAAGACTTTGCTCGACATGATTTTTATACTTCAAAATTATGTTTCCAAATCCATCAGTTTTGTTAAATATTATATGAAAACTAATTTACATTTTATTCCAACAAGCAACCATTTTTCAGACAGCTCGCACAAGTTTACATGCACGAAAACTTAAAAAAGTCTGAGCCGACTTGCTTTCCAACTGGGCCATCAAGGCATCATCAAGATTGGATATTCACATACACACACACACGCGCCGCCGATACGAACATTTTGTACTATATAACTATATAATTAAATGTCTACAGATATTAGATCTTTTGATACTCAAAACAATGGGTTAAAAAGAAATAAACCTTAGCAAATATACACAAACCGGCCGGCAATCACACATCGCAGGCAATCATACCCAGTAGTCAGACCCGTACACATGGTAGGCTACATGTAGGCCTACAGCGACGCGGTGAAACCCCGTAGGGCTCCGCTTGAGAACTGGGCTAGATCAGATACACTGAACAGAGCTACTCTACGAGAATCGCTCTTTTCTTCCTAATATTGGTCACAGCAGTGAAATATCTGGTGAAACACCTAATAAAGGTTGGTTTTAACTCGTCACTTGACATTTTTGGAAAAAAACGATACTATGACTTCGAACTGAGTCCACAAAATCAGCGCAGGAACGACATGTCGGCATTGATTCAACAATACAATTTCACAGTACGGCGAAAGTTGCTCACCTTAGTTCTCAGTCTGACAGTGGTCTCCTGCGGCTTGTTGTTGGTGTTTTTGAATAGTTGATGCTCTGTATTGTGGGCAAGACGTTCTTCTTCAGTTCTTCAACATAGCATTGTAGTTTGGGCCAGCTACATCTCCAAAGTAAATCTTGCAGTGACGTTCGAAGGCTAATTTTTCGAAATGGTCGCTACAAATTCGTGCATGCTTGCTGTGTGTTGTTGCTGTGAAATATATTCGCCGAATTTTCACAAACTTCACCCACAAATTCCGTGGCTTATTGAGTTTTGGAAAGGTGAAAAAACTGATACTGGTGTTCTTCGAAGTATTGTAACACCCCCCCCCCCCCCAAAAAAAAAAAAAAAAAAAAAAAAAAACGCAATTTAGTGGCATTTTGCCACAAAACGTAGAAAATTCCCCCAAAAGAAAGCGACTTTCGTTGATGTTGGTTTTATACACGATTTCAATAGCGCGCGTTATGCATGGCCGTCAATCCGGGGGGGGGGGGGGGGGGGAGGGGGACGTGTCCCCCCACCAATTTGAAATATGAAATATCCCCCCCCCCCACACTTTTGGGATTTCTATTATGAAAACAAAATAATCATTCAAAACCGAAATTACCTATCGTCAAATTTCCGTCGTAGCCAAGTATATATGTGACCCGCCGCCTCAAAACCTACAATAAGTCGCACGGACCACAACGTAGCAAACAGCCCAAAATAGTAAATTTGCTTGGATCAGTCGATTTTCTTTTTTTGATAGAAATGGGTAGTTTCATTATCATTCTATCATGTCTCAAGTTTGTGAGTCGTAATTCGACTTAGAAATATGTTTTGGGGGCATTTTAAAATGACTCCCTTTTTTCCACCTGTCGAGCTAATGAATGTTTGGAGAGCTTTTGTAATACTTTCATTCAATTCCAAATTACTACTTTACCTCTAAAGGTATTAAATTGATTTTTGGAGTGAGTAATGAATAGGTCCTCCTGGAACAACTTACC
Source organism: Heliocidaris erythrogramma (assembly GCA_025617745.1). Lineage (NCBI taxonomy): Eukaryota > Metazoa > Echinodermata > Echinoidea > Camarodonta > Echinometridae > Heliocidaris > Heliocidaris erythrogramma. The sequence continues at coordinate 41,819,479 of CM046858.1, read as the reverse complement.
AAAATTCAGCCTAATGTGATAATCCCTTCATACAAGTTGCTATGGCCATTTGAATACCCAGTTTTACTTGGGCGCACACAGAGATCGAAGGTTTAGCACTCTTTTGTTCCGAACTTAAATGGCCATTTTCTCTGAATAGGAGTTATTGATTGCTGGTTACATACTGATTCTAAATGTGATATTTAAAGGTGTTATCATTGAGTTAACTCGGCAAGTGATATACCATTGGAAAGCTGAGAATCCTTACTTTCAGAAAATGTATAAAACAAAAATAATAATTTTGGCGACTTATTGTAGGTTTTGAGGCGTCGGGTCACATATATATATATTTCTTACGTTAATAACTAGTGAAAAAAAAAAAGTTGGCTTTTGGAAATGGCGATTGTATCATAATGGATACATTGAGTAGGCCTGCGTAGGCGTACGACTCAATGCCGGCAAATGACATCGCTACTTTATTTGCGGTTCCGCGTGGGTTGCATGTCTGTATACAATACACTGACATCTACCTCAGTCAGACTGATGAACATGCATCACTGTGTCGGCATGGCCAGGCGCTAGGCCAGGGCCGGTGTAGCGGCAGCTACGGGGATCGGCAGATACCGTTCTAAAAATGACCAAGAACACTATCTGCCGGCGGATCATGTTCCTACCCCGGCGGATACCGTACCTATTTCTCTTCGGCAGATATCGTTCTTGCTATCGTTTCTCTGTACGTACGTGGTACGTAATACCTATTTTTTTTTTTTTAAATATCCTTATCAGTGGCGGATCCAGGGGGGGGGGGCACAGGGGGCACGTGCCCCCCCCCCACCACTGAGCGAATTTTGGGCGAATTTTTTTTTGTCGACACCCCCCCCCCCCCCCCCCCCCTTAGGCCTTTTGAGAATTATTATCTTGTTTGTAAGAATAAAACTAGGAGGTACTTAAAACTTCAGTGTTTAGGACTATATCCCCCTAAAAAACAACAACCACAAAAATTAGCTTTTAATAATGGCCGATTGTGGAAAGGTAGATGAATATTTTTTCAGCCCCCCCCCCCCCCCCCCCCCCCATTGGCGAAAGCCGGATCCACCCTTGGTTAAAAATGGCGTTGTGGCGTGCGCCTGTAAACCAAGCTGACGGGCCAGTTACAAATCGACTTGGGTTGCGGGTTCGAGCCCCGGTCACGTCTTTCGGATGGTGACGTTAAAGGTCGGTCCACACAGACGTAAATAATCATATCTGATTGATACACGTCTTAAACCCTAACTATTCATTCATTCATTTTCACCAGTGCCACCAATTAGACATGAGAGTGTCTCGTACAAATCTGCCAATATACAGTACAATACACCTTATCTGCAGCGCCGTGGAACCAAATCTGCAAACGTCAAACCCGCCAGATATGGTTCCGAGGTAGAACGATATCTGCCGTTAGGAACGATACCCGCCGGCGAATACGGTATCTGCCGGAGAACCGTATGTGCCGCTACACCGACGCTAGGTCGCGGACGCGTGGACGGCCGATCACTACCTTTCAGTAAGGTACATGGCGCGGATTGTGGATTTTAAAACTTATTAAGTGAATCGTGTGTGTTGGTTGATGTTTCAGATGACTCAGTCATTTTTTCTTTGCATTTTTATTTTTGTTCAGTAGTGCAATGATAAATGCTAGCCAACCTGACATGTAGTAAAAGTGTACCTCCCCTTAATGATGGAAATATGACGAGAGAGAGAGAGTATCTGGTGATTGAAAAAAACAGTGTATCTTAATAACTTTAATTGTTATCTGAAATACTCAATAATTTTGTGTTGCACACAGGGCATATTATCGTATTTTGCCATTAATTTTTGATGATTTTGTGAATGTATACACATGTGTGTATACATGTGTGTGTAAAGCAAGGGTTACACCGGAACCGAATCAGCTGCGAATACACCCGAATTTTCGAATTCGGGTGTATTCGGGAGCATTCTGTTCTCCCTCCCCGAATGGGCAAAAATTCGGGATGTATTCTGAAACATTCGTGGAGGGATTCGGCTTGTTTTGAAATGTTCAAAACCATACGAATACGCTAAAAAATGGTCCCAAATGTGGCCCCGACAAATTTCATTCGGGCCATATTCGGGATATATTCGGATGGAATTCGGCCGGATTCGGTTTGATTCGGGGAGGCATTCGGGGCATTCTAGGCAGATTCGGGCTTCGACCCGAGTCATCTAGCCAAATAGACCCGAATAACACGAATAGAGCCGAATCTGCCCAGAATGCCCCGAATAGCTCCCAGATTCCATCCGAATCGCCATCCGAATACAGAGCAGAATACAGGCGAATAAGCCGAATAGGCCAGAATACAGCCGAATAGCAGACGAATAGGTCCGAATGAGGGGCCAGAATAACCCGAATAGCCTCGCGAATGTAGACAGATTGTGCAGGGATACCTCTGCCTCATTGCGCCTGTAATTCGGGTCATTATTCGGGTGTAATTGGGCTCATTCGGATTGCCATTCGACTTTATTCGGGATGCCCAAAATCGATTCGGGTCAATTCTTGGCGATTCTGCTTGATTCGGGACCTATTCGGGACCTATTCGTCCCCGAATCAGAGACGAATAAGTTCCGAATCAACCGAATCCATCCGATTCAGGCCATATTCGGGCAGAATCGGTCCGAATTTATTCAGGAGAATTCGGTTCTGGTGTAACCAATGCCTAAAAGATAAAGCTTTAAGCATTTTGACCCTACCATATATATTTGCGCGCGCGCGTGTGTGTGTGTGTGTGTACATTACATAATTATATTTATTGTCTACTATGTTCATGCTGCTATGGTTTATTTTTAATACCCACGGATAGTGCAATGCAATGCTGCATTTCTGTGTAAAATGTGGACATGAAGAAATTTCTGTTATCCATTGAAGAAATATAGAGCATGTTTCCAGTGCCTGGTTAGTTTTGTACTAAAGGGAAAATGAAATTGTGAAAAAGAGGAGTAAACATATGATTGTAAAATACTTGCACTTTCACTGCCTTAAATTTTCATACTGCAATAAGTAAGTGTCTGGTATATATTCATTATGCAATTAGCATGTAAATGAAATGCCTGAATGTGAAAGTGTTTGAATATAAAACACTACTGCTCAAAAAAAAAAAAAAAAGGAATACAACAGAATTAGAGTATGTAAAGTGAACATGTGACCATTGTTCATGTTCATGTTTCCACTAACGGTGGAATCCAAGTACATGAGTTTATTCTGGCAGATTACTTAGTATTAGTTTCTACTGTTGTATTTGTTTTGTAATAAAGTCGTAGGCTAATGCAAGAAACATGAAAGAGTTACAGGTATATGAACACTGGCGTAGACAGGGGGCACCGGGGGCCATGCCCCCCCCCCCTATTCAGACACTTAAAAAAAAATTAAAAAGCCAGTGAGAGCGAAAAAGCGGGGGAAGTGAGAGAAAAGGGCCTTAAAAGGCGCTACAAGCCGTTATCTGGCTCTATTTCTATTTATTTTATCTTTCTTTCCTTTCCATATAAAATCCAAAACTAATTTATCTAACGAATCATAAACCCATCTTTGGACTGGAGTGAGTGACGCTCGGTATATAACTTTAGAATATTATGTGCACTTTAAGTAGTTGAATCTTTCCCATTAAGGTTAAATCTCTTTGCTTCCAAAAATTTAAGTGATTTTATTTTACTCAATATTTCCTTGTAATTAATTTTTTCTTTTATATGTTCATCTTGGGAGAAAAACACCCCTAGAATCTTTACAAAGTCAACTATTTCACCAAAAGCAAAATTAAATTCCAAACATTGACACTGACGTAATCTTAATATTTTAGTCTTATCCCTATTTATTTTTAGTCCCGAAAGTTTTTCAAAGTCCACATATAACACCCTTAGCCTATTTATTGATTTAACATTTCGTACAAAAATAGTCATATCATCCACATAAAGAACTAATTTCATTTCCTTATCTCCAAAATTAATTCCTTACACCGATTTGTCTGTTCTTAGTTTATGCGCCATTATTTCAATGCATAAAATAAATAAATAAGACGACAGAGGATCACCTTGCCTAACGCCCCTCTCCACTTCAAAATAACCAGTGGAACCTCATTCCTTCAAAACACAACTTAAAGTATTTGTGTACAAAACTTTGACCCACTTTTGAAAAGATGGACCGAATCCGAAAGATAACGAAACTTTTTGAAGGAATTTATGTGAAACCCAGTCGAAAGCTTTTTCGAAATCTATGGCTAACAGAAAACCAGGCAAATTATAATGGGATGTATGAAAAATAATATCATCTATAATACGTATGGCTTATTCAACCTACTTGATCTCCCATAATAATTTCATTCAATACTTCCTTAATCCTTTTTGCCAAAATTTTTGTTAGAATCTTATAATCCACATTAAGAAGGGATATAGGTCTATATTTTTTTAATGAAAATGGGTCTTTTCCATCTTTAGTTATTAGTGTAATTACTGCTTGTTTTTGTGACAATGCTAATTCTCCTAATCTATATGCTTCATTAAAAGCCTCTCTTACTAATCCTCCAATATCAGGCCAAAATATGTCATAAAATTCTGTTGTAAGACCATCATTCTCAGGTGACTTACTAGGTTTTAGTTCTTTCAAAATATCTAGACATTCTTCGTTGCTTATAAGTCCTTCACAGTATTCTCGAGATTCCTCCGTTAATTTCAGACATTCCGATATTATCCAATAGTCTAATCTACTTTGCATAAACGGGTTTTTTTGAGTATAAGCAAATTGCCTTTTTAAGGGGTGCCTAGTTTTCCAAATATCAAAAAAATGTTTTTCTTGCATAAATGTATCAATTTCTTGATTAAATCTATTCGAAATCCTATTTGAAGACTGTCCAAGATAATCTAATTCAGTGTTCGTTCCTTATCATATTGAAGTCGCCACCTACTATCACTGGATATTCATTTTTATTTAACCTATCAAGAGTATTACGTAATTGATCATTTTCATAGTTTCTTGTTGGAAAATACACATTCCCTAAAATTAATCTAAAACCTTGAATTTTACAATCTATGTATCTACCTTCACTATCTTGAAGGACTTGCATTACTTCAATGTACACCATAGGTGCAATTAATACAAGCACTCCTTTACTGTGATTAGATCCATGACTAAAATAAGTAGAACCTTCCCACATTGAACTCCATCTGTCCTCTGTATCCCTAGTACTGTTTCCAGTAAAAACACAATATCCGCCTTTTTATCTTCGCACCACGAAAAGATTCGTTCCCTTTTATTTCTTTCTCTAATTCCCTTTACGTTGAGCGAGTACATTTTACAATTAATAGAAACGTTCTTAGATTCCTGACTAGCACTCATCATGAGTAGTAGCAACAGTATACCAACGAACCAAACAACCTATCACATAAAAGCCAGACAGCCCAGAACTAATCGTCCATCTGTTGAAACCCCAAATTAAGAAACAAGAAAGCAAAAACCAAGAAAGAAAACCCGTCATCTCTTTGTAACTCGCCCTTGACAAGCTTTCAGTCAAGGATTGAGAAAGAGAGAAAAATAAAGAACTATAGTGTAGTTGCAGCCCTCCTCTCCTCCCACCTTCTATTTCACTATATATTTGGTCATATGATTTTGCTTCTATATCCTTAACCTATACATATTTCCTAAATCAACCATCGTTTTAAAATATTATACTATAGCTTTCCCAGCTACGGAAACTGTGATCCAAATTTGAATACCACTTAAAGGCACAAGGCTCTGTTAAAATATAATATACGCCTGTCGTAATGACTTGCCAATTTGAAAAACAGTGGAAAATCTGAAACACACTTCCTTAGCATCACGACCGAGAAAAAAAGAGGGAAAAATGCAGACTGGTTTAAACTTCTGAAAAGCACACATAAAGTGCGTATCAATTTCATCAAGATTAGTTTTAGCATTTGTATTAGCATTACTCATAGGTATGTCCCAAAAAGATAAAAGGATTCCTCTCTGTCCTCAATGGACAAATTCACAATAATATTCAAATGTAATGCATACGTCTTGGAAACACCGAAAACTGTGTGCAAAACAACCTACATAGTATGCAATATTCTAGCTTTCAAAGTATGGATAGGGACAGGAAAGAATCGATTAGGGAAAGAATCGATTAGATTTTGGTGATGATCGTTTGACGCCTGCAAATTCTGTGGAACTTCAGTTTGGATAGTGACAGGAAAGAATCGATTAGATTTTGGTGAGGATCGGTTGACGCCTGCAAGTTCTGTGTAACCTTGTAGTTTTGACCCCATAGTTAGTATAGTATTGCAACTACTCTGTAGCGCCGCTAAGGCGTGGGTCTGCCCGCCTTTGACGGCCTTTCTAGTAATGAATATACATTTTATATATTCCATATCCAACCGTCGTTCTTTCAAGGTCACTTTGGCGGAGAAATAAAGGATAACTGCGTTTGGAAATGTCAAAGCCTTCTTCACGAATTACCTAACTTGTTTGTCTACCAATCTATATTTTGTGGGCTTTCAAAACATTATTTACCCCATTTCACGGTGCATGCATATGGGTCCAGTTCCTACTAAAATCGTAATGGCCCGAATTTATAAAAGCGTAACTTTAGTCTAGGTTAAAATCGCGACTACATGTAATATGTAAATCAGTTAAATTAGTTAAAATGTGTCGGCTGCATTCATCAATGCATTATACTATGGCACAAATACCAACGCAGATGAACGCTGTCATTAATAGTTTACTACTTACTATGTAATAATGTAAATAGACATGGAGTGATCATGCTGTGACATTTTACACTTGAAACCGTTTCCACAGTTTCCACCCTATAATTTCGATGGCCGCGGAAAGGAGAATTTTCGGTTTCGAACTGTCACTGCTGTTCTACTGTAACTGTATTATGACTTGTATGCTACTTTCAATTTTGAGAGCATAAATTTCCAACATGCAATTGGTCTAACAAAGAGTGGGGCTAAGTAGATACAATTCACATACCCCCCCCCCCCCCCCCCTCCGTACGGAAAGAATTCTGACCAATGTTTATATAGACGCCACTGTTATAGCACAAAGTAAATTTAGAACTAACGACAACAACCAAAACAAGACATATCCTTGCTTTAGTATCCTACCTATAATAACGTGGCCCTACTTATTCAGATATTTTTTCTTTAAAAGCATCCCCATTGGAAAAATGTCTTTCCCTATCAAATGTCATAACAAGCTTGTGCTTCGACTTTGCGAGGTTCTTAAGATCAGGAGAAGCCAAACACCATCAAGGTTATCCCATACAATATTCGCTCCCAAATTTTTGGAGTCAATTGATATAAATCCCCTCTGCATAATTTATACATCTATTGTCAACGTCAAAATGGCGTCCATTATGTATCTTTCAGCTTGAACGGTTTAAATGATTTTCTAAGATTTGTGTCAACATGTCAACTCAAATTCAGACAGTTTCGTTATTTCACGGTGAAAACTTGCAATTTTAACACTTCACACAGGTTTTTAGCTATGTTTAGTTTAAACATAAAATGAACGTTTATCAAATTAACCTCCAAATAATAAAGGCCTATAACCATGACAACTCATCCAAACGATAAATAAATGCAGCAAACAGTCATACTATTTTTCACATTTACTGATGGTGCGATTATGATGAAGATGATGATGATGATGATGATGATGAGTTTAATAAATGCTGCTGTTGATAATAGTCACAGATTCAGTCAGTGCCAACTTCATCTTCCGTATGAAATACATTAAAAGGTCATTTTCCTACTTTTATATTGATTTTACCTCTAAAACATTTCTTCCCATGTCTTTATGTGGATCCTGCCTGCATGGCGTGTAGTCAATAGTGTACTGTTGAGGAATGCCTTCCCATTAACATGGTTATTTTCCATCTCACAAATACCACGTGGAATTTATATTAACAGGTTATTTTTATTAAAGATGAGAAAGAAGTCTGCATTTTCGCTCATCTGGGCTTTTTCGTCACTCGTTGTAACGTTGACGACAACTTCAATTACTCTGTCTATCTCATAACATGAACCCGGCATGAACTTGTTAATTCGGCAAAGCAGGGGCTTTTGTTATTTTTCCCTTCGTGACTATGGATATTACAAGCTCCGCTGGATGAAAATTTCGTCTCAGGTAATACCGCCTTGTTTTTGCTGCATTAGAATTTAAATGTATAAGAAGGAATGCAAGTTCAATTTGAGACATGGGGCTAGCCCCGTATTTGAGGTAGGTCAATCAATCATCATTGCGCAGAAAATATGCCAAAAAATGTCACCAACATTGAATTCCCCTACCGAATACTGGTATTATTCAATGACATGCATATTAATTCAAATGTTCATGTTTAATCATTATTATTATTATTTATTACCCAGGGTTATGTAAAGGGCTCCGTATGTTTGTTTGTTTGTTTGCTTGCTTGTTTCTTTGTGTACAAGATAACAGAGAACGGGTGAACGGATTTGCACCAAATTTTCAGGGAATGTTCGGATAGTGACAGGAAAGAATCAATTAGATTTTGGTGATGATCGGTTGACGCCTGCAATTTTTTTTTTGTTTTAAGAATCTTTTATTACTTCCTTTTTCAAAATAACATTTTTCACATTAATCAAGGTAAAATACACAAACAAATATATTCACATGCAGTATCAGTGTGCCAATTTACATAATAATAACAATAAGTAACCATAATATTTTACATGCATGCATTAAATAGTAAATTATGCAACATCTGGAAGTCTTTATTGTGATAAAAAAGGGAAAATATAAAAAAGAAGATTAAAATAGAAAAGGAAAAAAATGAGAAGAAGATGAAGAAGAAGAAGAAAAAAGAAAGAAAGAAAGCGCCCCCCCCCCCATTGTGTCCGTTGCTCCGCCTCAGATTTTAAAAACTAAAGTTCAGAATTTTCTTCATGAATTTGATGTTATTAAGCACACTTAGCTCCCCATGTCCATCCCTTCGTCCCGGAAATCAAAATGTTCCCATTTTCTAAGGTGTAATGAGAGGGTACCACTCTCCAAAGCCAAATTTTTTTTCTTCTAATCGATTGTCTGACATCATTGCTTGTTACATTCAACTCAATTTAAACTCCTACCTGCCATACTTGACATGTCTCAAGGAACTCAAAACATCTCACAAACTAGACAGATTTAACTCCAAATCACGACACAAGACAGGCTCAAATGTGGATTGCCGAGAAAACTGATTTATTCTCCCTTCAAGTCGCTAGGGATTCAAAACCCGTAACATCTCCCCCCATAAAAAGTTTTGCGTCATACATAAGCAAAACTCCCCAGCATGCACATGGGGTTACAAAACCGATACCAGAACCTTTTTTCTCATACCAAAAGAGAAACATATCAGTATATACATTTTTAACAGTTAACAGAAGGTTTTGATACAATACATATCAATAATCAAACAATCAGTAATAACAACTTTGATAAAGACTTTATCAAAACCAGCAACGATCATTCACAGTAGGCTTGGATAGAGTTAAATCATCAAATATTATCCAGTAAATCTACCTTTAAAAAGAAAAATAGTCATGTGTTAGCAAAGTAATTTTGATGTACATGTATCACTTCTATATAGCATAAAAATCCAGTGTGTTGAAACTGAGACCCCAGAAAAGACCATAGCACAACATTTATCATGCCAGCAAGTGTCTGAACACTTTCTCCAAAATTTTTCACATTCCAATTCTACTTTTACCTAGCCAACGGAGAAAGAAAAACGAAATTCCCCTACGACACTTCGACACCACGCCGAGAAAATACAACCAAGAGCATATAGACCTGTGTGACTTCCGAATTCCCGTCATAGGCACGAGACATTTTGTTGTTGTTGTTGTTGAAAACGCTTAACAAATCATGAAATAAGCTATACTTTGTTTTACAATGGTGTACTCCATTTCTCCTTACATACTACAGCACTTTACCAACCAAAACACATAAAGTCCAAGTCCAGTACATGAACCTTTAATTCATGGTTTTTCTTCCTCCCTACACTCTTAGAAATGTTGGGTAAATGCCACTGGGTAAATGAAGATTGGGCATAGGTTGGTTAAATCTTGCTCAACTTTTACATGCATTTACCCAACATTGGTCAAAAATAAGAATGAAATTGGTAAAGTTTACCCAAAAGTTGGTCGGACTCATAAGGACCCTCACATGCCTCATGTTGGGTAAAATTTGGGTAAAATTTTGCCCAATATTTCTAAGAGTGTAAGAAGATCACGGCGCTCATAATCCAGTTTCAATTTGAATCGCACGTTCTTGCGGAGGAGGTATGAAAGGGGTGCAGCTGCATGCATCCACAAAGCTCCTCAAAACTTCCATTTTCAATCGACTATCTGGGTGACGCCTTATTGGAGCAATACCTCCATCCTCTAAATCGTGCAGCAGAACATTTGTTCGACCATGAACACCACTTACACTGAACAACTCATGCAAATCCCGAAACAACTCTTGCATCTGAGCTCTCTCCCCTCTAGAAAGATGACAAAGTTTCTCAACCATCTGTGAGTTTCTCACCTTCACACCGGGCAAATAACCACTTTCATTCACATCAATTGTGCCATCCATGTGAATCTCACTATAACCACGGGCACCAACTTCAGGTAGTTGCCCCTCTTTCTCTATTTCACACTCTGTACCATTCTGCTCCGAGATTTCAGCGCGAACAACTGGGTTTACCTCACATTCCTGCTCTCCATACACATGATCACCACCTTTCTTGTGATCATTCTCTGCTAAAGACTCGGTCACATCCTCTACTGAATTCTCCTGGAATGGAGATAGCAAAGACTTAGTAATGGCACATGGTGGGTTATGAACTTCAGGTACCACTTCAACTAATTGATCTGACCTGCCATGAAGCATGGAGTCACTACTGTCTCCAAGATGTGACCTCACTCTTTCTCCTGCCAAGTCATTGCCAAGAAGCAAAGTGACACCCTCAACAGGAATTGTGGGGCGTACTCCAACCACAACAGGACCTGATACAATTTCTGATTGCAAATGAATGCGGTGAAGAGGAACCCTAATCGTTTTCTCTCCCACACCTCGGACGAATACCTCGGAATCAGCTGACGAATCCCTTGAAAAGGGAAGGACATCTGCATGAAGGAGACTTTGCACAGATCCTGTGTCTCTCAAAATAGTTACAGGTACTCTTTGGCCACTTTCAGAGAGACTGACAAAACCTTCCGATAGGAAAGGCTTGAAATCGTCATGCACCTTTCCTTTGGAACCAGACTCACAACTTCCATTTACCAACGCGCTTGGGCATACATCACTGGCATTTGTCTCCGCCTTTGAATTTTTCTTCATCAGCAACGAGCACTCCGATATCACATGACCATCTTTCTTGCAATAGAAGCACGGACCCACTCTTTTTCTCTTAGATGTTGGACTCAAAGACCCATCTCGCTTGTGATTAGCATGGAGGGGTCTTGTATTATCATTACCCGCACCGAGATTACTCCCGCTCACACAACTAGCCTCAGAGCTTGCTCTATGAGTTAGCATATACTCATCATGGAGGATAGCACCCTGTTTCACATCTTCTACCCTTCTCTCTTCCAAATACAGCCTCATATCAGGCGTAATGCATCTCTTCAGCTCATCCAAAAGAGTGAGGTCCTTCAATTGCTCAAAGTTCTTCACACCACTTGCCGACAACCAGCGATCAAAGTGCATGTGCTTCTCATACACAAACTCAACAAAAGTCTGGCCTTCACCCTTTCGGGAATTCCTAAACCTCTGCCTATAAGCCTCTGGTACCAACTCATAAGCCCGCAAGATAGCACTTTTCAAAGTGTCATACTCAGAACAGTCATCGACTGAAAGGGAGGCGTAAACTGCCTGTGCTTTCCCGACCAGAGAACATTGCACCAGTGTTGGGCATGCTGTCTTAGGCCAGTCCAAGCTAGAGGCAAGCTTCTCGAAATGATGAAAAAATTCATCAACCTTGTCCTCACAAAACTTTGGGACCAATTTGGCATGTCTAGAGACATCGAAGCTTTGCAGTTTACCCCTATCTCGACTCCTATCAAACTCCATCTCCTTCATCCTCATCTCAAGATTTTTCATTTCCAAATCGATCTTCTTCCCTTGTAGCTCAATTTCTTTCAATCTTAGCTCCGTCTCAATGCTCTTTTCATCACCGCTCTTATTCAAAGAATCCACGGACAAATCAGAAGATACATCATGCCTTACATCTATCTCCTTCCAGATCTTATTGTCATAAATCCACTGAATTACCTTTTGTTTAATTTCTGCTTTCCGTGAAGTGGAAGAAGCAGCCACACCAAAATGCTTTGCAGCCTCAAGCAACTCAACCTTTCTAAGAGTATTCAACCCTTCGAGTGTTGGATTATCCAAAAAAGTTTTCACCTTATCCTCCGCCATTATGAGTTCAGAAGACACAACAAAAAAGTGAAAACTACCTAAGCCTTGACACAAGACTACCGCAACAAAATTCTGCGTGCCCCGTGCGCAGCTGACGACCGAAATTTGTACTTGGACGTACACAAGCTGAACTTAACTGCGCATCCAAAATCTGCATGCACGGTTTACTTTCACTAACCACACTTTTAGTCCACACGCAACGTGCGAACATTATCCATGTACAACATAGGTACTACTCAAAAACCATACAAAGACCATGCAAGACCTAGTCTTTCCTGCACCATTAGAAAACAAATGATATCCCACCAAAGGACAAAAGAATCCAATTACCAAACACCTTTGCGAATGGTTTCTCGACATGACTAACAGTGCGTATGCCCGAGGCATATCTACACCAAAACAACGACAGCGTACTGACACTGAGCTACACAAGCTGCTGTAACCAGATCAAATAGAAAGCCAATTCCAGGTTCCTAAAATACAAATTTTAGGAAACTCCCGGACGTGCCCCCATGTTACATTCAACTCAATTTAAACTCCTACCTGCCATACTTGACATGTCTCAAGGAACTCAAAACATCTCACAAACTAGACAGATTTAACTCCAAATCACGACATAAGACAGGCTCAAATGTGGATTGCCGAGAAAACTGATTTATTCTCCCTTCATGTCGCTAGGGATTCAAAACCCGTAACATTGCTTTAATTTCTTTTTCGGTCGGAGGTGTCGCTCTTTTCCTACATTGGAAAGTCATATATTTAACTAATAGAATAAGATGGTTTACTAAATTTTCTCTCCCCACATTTTCCATATTAATTCCTAAATAAATTTTCTCCCAGTTCAAATCTTTCTAAACAGCATACTTGAATTCAATGCTAACCTCTTCCCACATATTTTGAATGTGAACACACTCGTAAAAAACATGATTATGTTTCCTCTTCTTTCTTACGAAAGGAAAAACAATTGTTTGAAACTACACCAAAACGATACAAATGATGGTTTGTATAAATAATGCTATGTAACATTTTGAATTGAAATTCTCGTAGCTTGCTATTAAGAGTACATTTCCTTAAATTAGTAAATGCTCTTTCTGCATATATAATGGGTATATTTAAACGAATCTTTCAACTTATTCAGAACAGATGAATTTTCAGATTTGTTATCAAGTAATTGTAGATATAATCTTTTTGATGAGATTTCACTTAAGGGTATTACTCTGTACCAAATACAAAGTTGATTTCTCCCTTATCTAATCCTATTTTCTCCTCTTCTTTTCTCAGCATTTTTTTCTTCCAACTATCTAGGATCATTCCAAAAATATATTTTATTCGTGATATGTTCCATGTAAACAAGCCTTTTCCGATGAAATAATCATCAGATCTTAATCTACCATTCTTTTCAATAATGTGCTCCAATCGAAATATGCCTTTTACAAAAAGGCTATAATCAAATATACTAGAACCACGAAAACTTATATACTTATTATTAAAAAGAAGTTCCTTTCCTTTAAAATCATCATACTTCTCTCTTAAATATCCTACTTCTAACCACGTATCTAATAGCTCTGAATAAAATGGAGGTAGATTTATCCTTAACATTCCAACAAAGTAATTGCATTGAAAAATAAATTTTCCTCCATAAAGGTGCATTGCATATTCAAAATATTGTTTCCATTTCATTCGTTGATCTCCCATTAAGAGTCTCTTAACCCACATGATCCTTTGCACTTTGATAAATAATCGAAAATCCATCATTTTAAGGCCCCTTTCTTATAATTTAAGAAAAAGTTACTCCTTTTAATTTTATCTTTCCCTTTCCATAAAAAATTCAAAACACATTTTGTCCAATGACTGAAACACCCATTCTGGAACAGGGATGAGAGATGCTACATACACTAGTTTAGAATATATGAAAGTTTTCAATAATTGGATTTTCCCCATCAACATTAGATCTCTCTGTTTCCACCATGTTAAGGACTTTTTTATTTTACTCAGAATATCTTTGAAGTTCATAGACTCCTTTACATTTACATCTAAACTAAAATACACTTCTAGTATTCTAACGAGTGCTTCCTCCTTTCCAAAAGGCAGCGACCTACTTATTTCTTTAGTAGGACCTATCAGCATAATGTATGTTTTATCTTTGCAAATTCTGTGGAACTTCAGTTCGGATAGTGACAGGAAAGAATCGATTAGGGAAAGAATCGATTAGATTTTGGTGATGATCGGTTGACGGCTGCATTTATCTTATGTATATCTTATGTATAGAAATATTAGCCCATAATATAAGACATAATAGGGAAATCAAAGGTATTTGTTTCGGAAAGGACGAGGTGAAGCAAGTCATGTATGCGGATGACATGACCCTCTTTGTTTAAGATAAAGTTTCCATTTTAAGAGTAATTAGATTATTAGAGAATTTCAGGATACTTTCCGGACTTAAAATTAACAAGGAGAAAACAAAAATTCTTTTGTTGGGATCCTTGCATGGGAAGTCTTATGGAATGCCCCTAGGTCAAAAAGTTGATTTTGTAAAAATATTAGGTGTGGTATTTTCCTTAGATATGGAAGTAAAAAGAAAGTTTGAACTACAAGGAGATATTAAGTAAAATTAAAAAGCTTTTGGGTTGGTGGAAGCAAAGAGACCTAACAATGATGGGGAAAATACAGTTATTGAAGTTGTTTGTATATTCTAAATTTATTTATGCAGCATCCCTCACACCGGTCCCAAAATGGGTTTTTGATGATTTAGATAAGATAACTTTTGAATTTTTGTGGAGAGGAAGAAATAAAATTCATAAAAACACAATGTATTTAGATACATTTCGGAGGTCTAAAAATGATGAATTTTGAATTACTGATTAAAGCCCAGAGGGTTATGTGGGTCAAGAAACTTATGGGAAAAAATGATATGAAATGGAAGCAGTATTTTAATTATGTTACACAAAATTTAGGAGGAAATCTCATTTTCTCATGTGATTATTTATTGGATCTATTGAATGTAACGCTGCCAAAATTTTATACTGATATATTGGAAGTATGGATGGAAACCAGAAACTTCCGAACGAATTGTGATCCATACAAAGGAAATGAAATATTTTTTAATAATAAATTCATAAGAATCAAAGGGAAGTGTATATTTGATAAAAATCTATTTGACAAAAAAATATTTCGAGTAAAACATAATGGATCATAATGGGAACTTACCATTATACTCATACTTTAAACAGCGAGGGTTAAACGTAAAGGATTTTGAATTGATGCAGATGATTTATAAGACGCTTCCATTTAGCTGGAAAAGAAACATGAATAAAGATGGCGATACTGTTCATGATGATAGGGGTATTGCTTTTGTAATCGGTAAAAAAAGGTATCAATAGCTAATATTAATTGAAAACAAATCTATAGGGAATTTCTCTCCAAGAAATCGGCCGCTCCCAGTGTTTTCACAAGAATAAGATGTAATTATGGACTTGCAGATAAAGATACAGAAATCCTTTTTAAAAGACCAAGACAGTGTACACTCAATAGCCGACTTAGGGAGTTCCAATTCAAATTGTTGCACGGTATTATTTACACAAATCAACATTTACATTTATTCGGAATGGTTGATACAAATGTATGTAGCTTCTGTGAAAAAGAAGAGAAGACTTACCGTCATTTATTTTTTGAATGCGAAAGAGTGAGGTTAATATGGAGAAACTATAATAATATTTTTAACTTCATATCTCTGATTAATTTAAGTTGGAAAGAAATATTATTTGGGATAAAATTACGGGAACAAGGAAAAGAACAATTGGTTAATCGTTTTATAATTCTAGTAAAATACTTTTTAGGGGAAGGGAAAAAACGTCGGAAATAAATATAGATAAAATTAAATGCACGTTTAGAGAAGAAGAAAGAGAGGAAAGAAAATTGGCATTTGGAAGAAATAAATATCCCTTACATTTAAGAAAATAGGAAAATTTGGAAAATTTGGGGGAGAGCTAGATGGAGAGCTGCTTGTCAGGTGGTTGGAGAGGAGGGAACTGGGGGGGGGGGGGGGAGTCGAGGGTGAAGTGGGGAGTTTTAATAAAATGATTACTCAGGGCTTCAATTTGTATATTCTGTTTAGTGTGTTTTGGAAAGATTTGTATTTTTTTAATTAGTTTTTTCTGTATTGATAGATTGACACTTGAAAAGTATAATATTATGTTTGAGAGGACATGTTTGTAAAAATATATATAATATGAGGTGGCATTGTATTTGTAAATGTTTTAATGAAATATTGAAGTTTTATATGTATTTTATTTTGTTGAAAAATTGAAGTTGTATATGTACTTCATTTTGTTGAAAAACTGAAGTTCTTGAGAAATAAAAACTATTGAATACAAAAAAAAAAAGAATTGAAACAGAATAAATCACCTAGGAATGATGGTCTTTCTTCAGAATTTTATTGTACCTTTTGGCCGGATATTGGAGATTTAGTTAAAAATGCCTTGAATGAAGCATATAGATCAGGAGAATTAGCATCTTCACAAAAACAAGCAGTAATTACGTTAATCGCTAAAGACGGGAAAGATCCCTTTTCATTCTTAATGTCGACTATAAAATCTTTAAAATTTTGGCTAAGCGAATCAAGAAAGTATTAAATGAAATCATTATCGGAGATCAGGTGGGTTATATGAAGGGGAGGAATATTAGGGAGGCCATTCGCATTATAGATGATATTATCTTTCATACATCCCGTTACAATATGTCTGGTTTTTTGTTGGCTATAGACTTCGAAAAAGCTTTTGACTCGGTTTCACATCAATTTCTCCAAAAAGTTCTGTCGTCATTTGGTTTTGGTCCATCTTTTCAAAAGTGGGTTAAAGTTTTATACACGAACACATTAAGTTGTGTATTAAATGAAGGAGGGTCCACTGGTTATTTCAGAGTAGAAAGGGGAGTAAGGCAGGGAGATCCTCTTTCTCCGTATCTTTTTATCTTATGTATTGAAGTAATGGTACACAAATTACGAACAGATAAATTGGTGGAAGGAATTAATTTTGGAGAGAAGGAAACTAAACTAGTACTTTATGCGGATGATATGACAATTTTCGCTCGCAATGAAAAATCAATTAATAGGCTGAAAGTACTATTTGCAGACGTCGAAAAACTTTCTGGACTGTAAATAAACAACGACAAAACTAAAATATTAAGCTTAGGTCTATGCCAACGTTTAGATTGTGATTTTTCTTTTGGCGAAATAGTTGACTTTCTTAAGGTTTTAGGGGTTTTATTTTCCCTTGATGAACACAAGAAAGAAGATCTAAATTACAAAGACATCGTAGGTAAAATAAAAACACTTTTAAATTTTGGGAAGCAAAGGGATTTAACACTCATGGGAAAGATTCAACTATTGAAGGTGCATATTTATTCTAAAGTTCTTTATCGGGCGCCACTTACTCCTGTGTCAAAATGGGTTTATGATTCATTGGATGAACTAACTTTCAATTTCATATGGAAAGGAAAGACACATAAAATCAATAGAAATACAATGTTCTTAGATTATAAGCAAGGGGGATTTAAGATGTTACATTTTTCTGCACAAGTGAAATCGCAGCGAATTACGTGGGTTCAAAAACTTCTAAATAAAGACGAAGACATGAAATGGAAACAATATTTTAACTTTGCCACTAAACACCTGGGTGGAGATTTAATATTTTCATGTGACTATATACCAGGTTTATTAAAGCTGACAGCTCCACAATTTTATATAGACTTATTAGAAGACTGGGTGAATACAAAACATATAAGGAGTATAGAAATTGGTGATGTGGTAATTTTCAATAATAAGTTTATTCGATATAAAGGAAGTTGTATATATGATAAGAGGTTGTACGACAAAGGAATTTACAAATTAAAACATATTGTGGAAAACGATGGTAAACTAAAATGTGACAGACATTTTGTTGATTTAGGTGTGGAAGTGAATGACATTGAAAAGGTCAAGCACTTTTATGCCTGTTTACCATTTTGCTGGAAAATTAATATTAGAATGGAAGAAAAAAATAACTCTGGAACTAATTTTACTTTTGGAAAGAAAACAACTAATATATCTGATGTAAAATCAAAACAAATCTATGTGCAATTAATAAAGAAAGATGGATTTAAACCTTTGGTTTTTGAGAGAAGGAACTATAATTTTTCCTGCAAGGAAATAGAAAACATATTTTTAAGACTACGACATTGTACACGTAATAGTCGACTAAGAGAGTTTCAGTTCAAACTTATGCATAATATATTATATACAAACCATCACCTCTTCCGTTTTGGTCTTGTCTCAACTAACTTATGCTCATTTTGCGAAAGAGAAGAAGAAACATATAAACATTTATTCTGTACTTGTAAATTTGCACAATCGGTATGGGAAATGTGCACGAGATTTTTAGATTTTTAAATACATAACTGTAGTTGGGAGGAAATTATGCTTGGGAAGGAGGAGAGAAATAAAGGAAAACATCAATTAATGAATCACGTTCTAATTCTTGTTAAATATCTGATTTATAGAAATAGAGAACTTAAAAAACCACCTTCATTTAATCAAATAAAGAATAGTATTATGGGGGATAAAGTAGAAGAAAGGAAATTGGCAGCAATGAGGGGGACTCTCACTATCCATTTTTCTAAATGGGAAAACCTGAATATTAGACAGACAATTGGAACCGGCCAGAGCCAGTCGTCCACCGGTAAGGGGGGGGGGGGGATAATTGGGGGAGGTCGGGTAGGATAGAGCTTAATAAAAAGAAACCTTTTTCTCTCAGTACAACTGTATAAAGGAGGTTTAAGTTACTATATTGTCAAACAAAATTGTTGTATTATACAACTGGATATGTTTATCTCAAATAAGATTTTTTTTTTCTCTCTGGAAATATGAATTTCTGTTTGCAACTTTGATGTATGGAAATTGATCATGTAAGAAAAAAAACCGCTTGTAAATTTGAAAAGTAAGAGTATATGATTAAGGATATTAATTAATTTATCCATAGCTTTTGTTTATGGAAAATTTTTTCAATATTCAAGTAATATCAATTTCTTTTGAAGCCGTTTGTTGAACGAAAATGTATACTGTTTTAGAATATTATCATATTTTAGTATGTGTTATATATGATGATTGTCATTTTGTACCATGATTGTAATTTGTTTCAAGAGAGAAAAAGAATAAAAACTGATTATAATAAAAAAAAAATATGGTATTTAAATCCCCTGAAATTTGCACCCCAAAATAATGTAAGAATTGGTGATATGTTTTTACTTTATTGTTCAAAAGACTTTAGGAACACGTATTTTGGAGTGATTTAAAGGCTCCTGAGCTCTAGGCCACACTCATATAACCGACCTAAGCAATTTAAATATTAAAAAGAAAGAATTCCATTTTTTAGATATTTCAGAGCTCTTTATAGGCAAATTTACTATGTTACAATTTTTGACAGTTAAACAAGAGCTTTGTTATACTCACATGGTAAAAATAAGAGAGGGGCGTGACACTGTATTTATCTTTTTTTATTGTTATCAGTAGATATCACAATATAGGCACAGTGGTATACCACCTATTATTGTTTGGAGACCTGGTCTCTTGCCTTTCGGCTTCAGGAAGGTTTTTTTTTTTTTTCTTTCTTTCTTTCCTTTTTTAAAAACCACAATTCAAACAGAAAGTTTAATTTAAATTTATTTTGAGGTGTCTTGAAACTTCTTAACATGACATAGTCCGTTTATAGAAAGTGTAAGGAAACTTGCTGGTGTTCCTTTTTTTCCGCTCAGAGTTTGGTCTTAAGCAGTGGTATTATGAAGGGCGCGACGATGTGTATATCTTTTTAACTTCTATTATTTGTTTCCAAAAGGGAAAAGGATTTTTACCAGTGGAATCTTTTATTCAGCCATAATTTATTAGCTTCAGAGCACAGGAAAACAAACCTGTTTTCTTTATTTATCAATTGCTTTAGATTTTTTTGTAAAATGACAAGTGAATGATTATATTAGTCAGTTCTTTATTCTTTATTAATAGGAGAAGGGTCATGTAGGAGGTCTGGGTTTTGGAATGGAGGGGTGGGAAGTTCTACTTGTGTGGGGGTACCGAAACACAGTGAATGTATTAGTAGGAATGAAAGGGTCTTTGACTTCAACTGTTATCGCTATCCAAAGAAACAGAGCGCAAAGAAAAGTGCTTTTTATACTGCATGTCCGGCTCTCCATATAGCAGCTCAATTGTGTAAGATAACGCTTGGTTCAGCTTTACCACTTTTACGAGTCAGAGCTATGATGGGTACGAATGTTAATTGTAAACTATGTTCGCTTAATGTAAGAGGAATTACGGAAAATACTAAAAGGGTTGGGGTTTTTTCATGGTGCAGAGAAAGGGGTGACGTTATTTTTCTTCAAGAAACGTTTAGTTTAAAGAATACAGAGGACAGGTGGAGCTCAATGTGGAATGGGTTATGCTTTTATAGTCACGGTTTTGTTCACAATAGAGGCGTTCTTATTTTAATAAAAGCCTCAGTGGACTTCAAACTCATAAAAATAGAGAGGGATGATAGTGGGCGTTTTATAATAATAGACTGTGAAATTCAAGGGTATAGAATTGTCTTGTAATGTTTACTTTCCCACAAGAGATAAAGAGAAAAAACAAATAGAAATGATTCTTGACTTACGGAAGAGGTTTAATAGAATTAACGACACAAATCATATTATTATAGGAGGGGATTTCAATTTGATTATGAATAATAATTTAGACTATAGCGGAAGGGTACTGCAAACTATCAGTAAATTTAGTAAAGAAGTAACTGATTTCATGGAAGAGTTTCATTTATTAGATATATGGCGAGAATGAAATCCCTTGAAAAAACAATACACTTATACAAAACAAAATCCATTTATGCAAAATCGATTAGACTATTGGCTATATGTCTGAAAATATGCAAGGATTGGTTACAAAGTGTGAGATAGTTCATTCATTAGCACCTGACCACTCAGCAATACTCTTGACTCTTTATGACAAAACAGAAAATAATATAGGGCAAAAATCAAAAGGATCTTATTGGAAATTCAACAACAGCCTTTGCACAAACGTAGATTTTGTTAAACAGTTGAAAGACGAGATAATTAGTTTGGAAAAAGATTTACAACTAGAAATTAAAGAGTCCTCTGGGACTTTATGAAAATGAAAATAAGTTTTACACAAACTTTTTCAAAGAAATTAGCTGTAGAAAGAAAACAAAAAAGAGAGCTCCTTGACAAAGAAGTAGCGGATTTAGAAATTAGTCTTGCTGAAGGAGTTACAGAAAGAAATGGAAGCATTAAAAAAGAAAAAGGAAGAGTTAGTAGCTTGTTATAATTACATTAATGAAGGGATAAAAATACGTTCTAGGGCAACTTGGTATGAAAGTGGGGAAAGGGACACGAGATATTTAAGTCAATTGCTACAAACAAATAAAAGAAAGTGTGTCATAAAGAATTTACTAACTGAGGATGGTCAAATGATTGATAAAAAAGGGAAGTTCTGAATTTGATTAAGATATTTTATTCAAAACTTTACTCTAAAGAGATAAATGAAGACATAAATGTATCAGACACAGATTTTTTCAAAAATTTACGGTCTTTATCAAGCGAGAGTATACACAATTGTGAAGGAGGAATATTAGAAGGGGAATGTTATGCAGTGCTAAAAGGAATGAAACAAAATAAGTCACCTGGAAATGATGGACTAACAGTCGAATTTTATATTACATTTTGGGCAGAAATAAAAGATATGTTATTAGGGGCCTTAAATGACGCTTTTAAGTTAGGTGAACTATCAGCTTCACAGAAACAAGCAGTAGTCATTCTGATAGCCAAAGATGGGAAAGATCTGCATTTACTAAAAAATTATCGGCCAATATCTTTATTAAATATTGATTATAAAATTGTTTCAAAAGTAATAGCTACAAGAATAAAAGGAGTTTTGGAAAATATAATTTCAACAGATCAAATTAATAGGTTTTATGAATGGTAGAAGTATAGGAGAAGCGATTCGAATAATAGACGATATGATTTTCCACAGGTCTCAATATAAATTGCCAGGGTATTTAATTGCAGTTGACTTTCAAAAGGCATTTGATTCGGACGTGTCTCATGTTTTTTTAAATAAAGTATTATGCTCTTATAACTTCGGCCCGGAATTTCGCAGATGGGTGGAAATTCTATACAAAAATGCACAAAGTTGTATTTTTAATGGAGGGATGTCGACGGGGTATTTTGAAGTACAAAGAGGCGTAAGACAGGGAGATCCCCTCTCTCCTTATTTATTTATCTTATGTATAGAAATATTAGCCCATAAGATAAGACATGATAGGGAAATCAAAGGTATTTGTTTCGGAAAGAAGAGGTTAAGCAAGTCATGTATGCGGATGACATGACCCTCTTTGTACAAGATAAAGTTTCCATTTTAAGAGTAATTAGATTATTAGAGAATTTCAGAATACTTTCAGGACTTCAAATTAACAAGGAGAAAACAAAAATTCTTTTGTTGGGATCCTTGAATGGGAAGTCTTATGGAATGCCCCTAGGTCAAAAAGTTGATTTTGTAAAAATATTAGGTGTGGTATTTTCCTTAGAAAGTTTGAACTACAAGGAGATATTAAGTAAAATTAAAAAGCTTTTGGGTTGGTGGAAGCAAAGAGACCTAACAATGATGGGGAAAATACAGTTATTGAAGTTGTTTGTATATTCTAAATTTATTTATGCAGCATCCCTCACACCGGTCCCAAAATGGGTTTATGAAGATTTAGATAAGATAACTTTTGAATTTTTGTGGAGAGGAAGAAATAAATTTCATAAAAACACAATGTATTTAGATTACCATTTTGGAGGTCTAAAATGATGAATTGTGAATTACTGATTAAAGCCCAGGGTGAGAGGGTTATGTGGGTCAAGAAAGTTATTGGAAAAAGTGATATGAAATGGAAGCAGTATTTTAATTATGTTACAAAACATTAAGGAGGAAATCTCATTTTCTCATGTGATTATCTATTGGGTCTATTGAACGTAACGCTGCCAAAATTTTATACTGATATATTGGAAGTATGGATGGAAACCAGAAACTTCCGAACGAATTGGGAACCATACAAAGGAAATTAAATAATTTTTAATAACAAATTCATAAGAATCAAAGGGAAGTGTATATTTGATAAAAAATCTATTTGACAAAAAAATATTTCGAGTAAAACATATAATGGATCATAATGGGAACTTACGATTATACTCATACTTTAAACAGCGAGGGTTAAACGTTAAGGACTTTGAATTGATACAGCTGATTTATAAGACGCTTCCATTTAGCTGGAAAAGAAACATGAATAAAGATGGCGATACTGTTCCTGATGATAGAGGTATTGCTTTTCTAATCGGTAAAAAAAATGTATCAACAGCTAATATTAATTCAAAACAAACCTATAGGGAATTTTTCTCCAAGAAATCGGCCGCTCCCAGTGTTTTCACAAGAATAAGATGTAATTATGGACTTGCAGATAAAGATATAGAAATCCTTTTTGAAAGACCAAGACAGTGTACACTCAATAGCCGACTTAGGGAGTTCCAATTCAAATTGTTGCACGGTATTATTTACACAAATCAACATTTACATTTATTCGGAATGGTTGATTCACATTTATGTAGCTTCTGTAAAAAAGAAGAGGAAACTTACCGTCATTTATTTTTTGAATGCGAAAAAGTGAGATTAATATGGAGAAACTGTAATAATATGTTTAACTTCATATCTCTGATTAATTTAAGTTGGAAAGAAATATTATTTGGGATAAAATTACGGGAACAAGGAAAAGAACAATTGGTTAATCATTTTATAATTCTAGTAATATACTTGGTTTTTAAGGGAAGAGAAAAAAGTCAGAAATAAATATAAATAAAATAAAAGCAAGTTTAGAGAAGATGAAAGAGAGGAAAGAAAATTGGCAGTAGGAAGAAATAAATATCCCTTATATTTAAGAAAATGGGAAAATTTGGAAAATTTGGGGGAGAGCTAGATGGAGAGCTAGATGGAGAGCTGGATATGGAGCAACGTACAAAGGTTGAACTTTTAACTTTCAGTTATATTTCATACTTTCTATAATGGAGTAGAATAGTTAGTAAAATTTAACGCTTTTCATCCCCACACAGGTAGAACTTCAAGGGACGGGTGGGGAGGAGGAAAGGGGGAAGGGGAGGTGAGAAGGAAGGGGTTGGGGGGGATTGGGGATGAAGGACCTTGTTTGTCAGGTGGTTAGAGAGGAGGGAACTGGGGGTGGGGGTCGGGAGTCGAGGGTGAAGTGGGGGGTTTTAATAAAAGGATTACTAAAGGCTTCAATTTGTATATTCTGTTTTGTGTATTTTGGAAAGATTTGTCTTTTTAAAATTATTTTTTCTGTATTGATAGATTGACTCTTGAAAAGTATAATATTATGTTTCAGAGGACATGTTTGTAAAAATATAAATATATAATATGAGGTGGCATTGTATTTGTAAATTTGTTTATGAAATATTGAAGTTTTATATGTATTTCATTTTGTTGAAAAATTGAAGTTCTTGAGAGATAAAAACTACTGAATACAAAAAAATGTTAAGTGAGATTAATATGGAGAAACTGTAATAATATGTTTAACTTCATATCTCTGATTCTTGAAAGTATAACATTATGTTTGAGAAGACATGTTTGTAAAAATATACATATATATTATGAGGTGGCATTGTATTTGTAAATTTGTTTATGAAATATTGAAGTTTTATATGTATTTCATTTTGTTTGAAAAATTGAAGTTCTTGAGAAATAAAAATTACTGAATACAAAAAATAAATAGGGATAAGACTAAAATATTAAGATTAGGTCTGTGTCAATGTTTGAAATTTAATTTTGCTTTTGGTGAAATAGTTGACTTTGTAAAGATTCTAGGGATGTTTTTCTCCCAAGATGAACATATGAAAGAAAAAATGAATTACAAGGAAATATTGAGTAAAATAAAATCACTTTGAAATTTTTGGAAGCAAAAAGATTTAATCTTAATGGGAAAGATTCAACTATTTAAAGTGCACATATATTCTAAACTTATATACCGAGCGTCACTCACTCCAGTTCCAAGATGGGTTTATGATTCATTAGATAAATTAGTTTTTGATTTTATATTGATAGGAAAGAAAGATAAAATAAATAGAAATACAATGTTCTTAGATTATAAGCAAGGAGGTTTAAAAAAAACTTTCCGGCACAGATGAAGTCACAGAGAGTTATGTGGGTCAAAAAACCTCTAAATAAGGATGAAGATATGAAATGGAAACAATATTTTAACTTCGTAACTAGACACATAGGTGGGGAATTCATATTTTCGTGTGATTATTTACCAGTATTATTAACAGTGACAGCTCCGCAATTTTATATGGATATATTACAAGATTGGGTGAATACGAGACATATAAGTGCCAGCAGTAATAACCGGTACATTGGTGATGTGGTCATTTTCAATAATAAGCTTGTTCGATTTAAAGGAAATTGTATATACGATGAGAAGATGCACAAAAAGGAGTTCGAACCACTATATTCCTTTTCTTTTTAAGTTGTTCATATATGTACAATATGTTATGCTTCATTTTCTTTTTTTTTTAGAAGTTATAGCAGTTGTGAAGCATTACATATACTTGATTTATTAATGACTTAAATATGCTGATTTCTGTTAATTTATGTATATGTATATATATAGATATATATATATGTTGATTTTTATGTATTGTTTTTGATATCATATGGAATCAATGAAAGATTACTGAAGAAAAAAAAAATTCTGTGTAACCTTTTAGTTTTGACCCCATAGTTAGTATAGGATTGCAACTACTCCGTAGCGCCGCTAAGGCGTGGGTCTGCCGCCTTTGACAGCCTTCCTAGTTTTCAATGTCTTTCGTGGGTAGTGAATTTTGGAAGAGATTACCTTTAAAATCAGATTAACCAGGTCTAGAAGTGGGTTTGGGAATTCTGTTACAACACACTTGCTGAGTAAATCATAAATAAAGACATCCTTGCAAATAGTCTGTGTAATATGTACAAGAAATTTTTATAACATCATTACATTTCCTCTTTTTGTAATTCATTGTAAACTATTATTAATGTAGGTAATGAATATAACGATACTTGAATAATTGTATGCTGAACTTATACTTGTTTTTCTGCTGTGGGTCAGGCTCCACTAGCACATGTGCTATTATCTGGCCCCTTTACCAACCAATGCCTTTAAGTTACAAACAGAATGCATGATTAACATTAGATATAGGAGGGCTGCAGCGTAAGCATGAAGCTTGATGTGCTTGCCGTTCTCAGTAAAACTGCGCTTTGTAGTCAGCGACACCATAGACATGATAGAATTTTCCTTTTCGAAGCTCTAATCCCGGTTGAATCTTCACACAATGCTTTAGCAACATTTTCTTTATAAAGCAAGATATTAACCTTTACAATTTCTGAAATCAACCGTTGTCGTCTAGATGGAATAAAACACGGGCGTAGACACGCATAATTATCCTTTGTTAGTGGGGGGGGGGGGGGGGTGATCTATTCATCATCCCCCACTAACAATAGAAAGCGTGTTCGTGTCTACGCCACTGTTCGATACAATGTATAGTGGAATACCACTCCCCCATAAGCTTGGAGGCAAACATAATCAGAAAAGAATTATTCACGCCATAAAAGAATAAGCGCTTTTTAAAAGCCATATCAAACTACGTCAGAGTGGCTCAATCATTCGGGGGAAAAAAGCAAATTTGACAGATATCTATGTAAACTGTGCATGGAAAGATTGGATTTATAAATAGACACAGATAAGAAGTACAATTTGAACAGATTTGATGTTTCCCCCCAAATGTAAATTCCACTCTTTCATTCATGCACCACGTTCTTCTATAGCTGCACAGACATATAACTAGTATATTGGAAAAATTCCTAATATCTACCTATGTGTGTAATTACGATGTTGTGGGGGATTTTTTTAATTAGCGATGTGTTTAGAACTTTGCATCAGTCTTCGTAGCTAATGAATGAAGAGAGCTATCAGATTTTACACCAATGCATCACAAATAAGCGCTAATGTATATAGCGCTTACCATTTACCATGAAGTGCCCAAATATTATGTTTTTAGTGGCCCGCCATTGTTTGTATGCTTTTCAGAGCTAACCTTGGGGCTAGAAAGGTTCGTTTGGTTTTAAAAACTTACTCTAAACAGTAAAATGAAATGTGGTAGTGGTCAAGACCCACCAAAGACCACAGGGGCCTGGCATTTAATTCCAAAAGGGCCGAAAGGACCATTTATTTACTAGAGTAGAAAAGAGTGCTTTAAATGCTTTTCTCGAGGAAATAGAAGCTTAATAAAGCTTTTTAAATCCAAATACAATGATACATTGTGGGTATGATAATATGGTGGCCAAATATGTGTCAGATGCCCAAATTCTGATTTTAGAAAGGCCAAATATAACATGAGTGATTATTATTCTATTAAACTATAGTGGCATGGCATATTTTTTTTTCTATAGACATTTGAAATTGTGTTCTGCAAATTGTATAAATCAAATCAATCAAGATTACATCTGAAAGGACATGAGAGCCCTGAATCTCTTAATTACGGCCCCATTGAAAATGCATTAAAAAACATATATTTTACTGACTAACATATCAAAACATATGCACATGATATACCGAGCTTCAACAATATTGTTCTCTAAAGTGATCTCAGTGCAAAGAAGTATGTTCAAAGCACCGTAGTTCGAAATTTCAGCATTCCAAGAGAATATTTGAGTGCTGAAATCAAAGTTTGAAAACACCTTTCCGGTGAATATGACGGGATTCGTTAAACAGTCCAATGCGTTGCTTTTTGTGTGTTCCCATAAAGGAACGGAGCAAAGAGTCTATGTTTTTTCAAAGTTGTTAGCTTTTTATTTACAGGATTTATTTTAAATCAATTTGGATTGCGCACGCCGTCCGTCCGGCCTTGGGGGGGGGGGGGGGGTGGAGGGAGGGTGCGGCCCGGTGTGGTTTGATCTCCCGAGAGGAGCGCGGAAGCTTTGTCATCTGTTCAAATCGAGGGTGAAAATTTCCACTTGTCGATACATATTATTGCTGTTTTGATACCCCGTTTGATTTATCTTTCATATTAGTTGAATTGGTACTGCTGTTACTCAGTCATAAGAAACATTTTCACACCCATATAAATAAGAATGGATAAATAACGAAACTTACATCCAGTAAAATGTATACATCTATTCGTATATATTAGAATTATAGTGCAAGTAAGCAATTTCAAAAGTTTTTAAAACCTGATATGGTAGAAAGCTAGTTGCTTCATTTTCTCCAATTTTATTACATTCTTTTCAGTAAAAACAGATATTACTCTCACTATAAATTATGAAGGTAAGTTCATATGAAGACAATTCATTTCACATAACATAGTTTCATTCAACATGAATAAATTCTTGATTCTAATGGTAATCTGAGGGGGCGGCGGTTTTAATACAGGCCACCCGTAATTTCATAAAAGGGTAGGCCGACATCTACATCATCTGCATCTACAACATCACATTGTTGATTCTTGCCCGCAGTCAAAGAGCGACTTTTCAGTAGCGTTAGGGAATTTATTTTATCTTTCCTTTATTGTTCTTCTTCTCGCCCTTCTTCTTCCTTTACTTTTTCCTCTTTCCATCTTCTTTTTTCTTTTCTTTTTTTTTGCGTTTTATGTGGGATCGTAGCACTTTTATCAGCGTGTTAATCGAGGCCTTTGTCTATGAGGGGATCGAAAATCAACAACTCCGACCTCCCCCCCCCCCCCCCCCCCCCCCCCTCACCCAACAGCCATACAAGACTAATACGGACCGGAGCAATATATTAATTCTGCAATTCCTTTCATCGAACACAATAATTATATCACATATAGGTCATAAATCTTGAATGCCTGTTCTTAGAAAGATTATTTTAGATAATTACAACTTCTAATATATTATTGTCTAAGAAAATTGAAGACGAAAAATCTATTGCAAGTCAGTGATATATATATATATGATTTTAATACATTTTCAGTCGCAGGCTGGGTTTATTGGGCCGTAATCAGTAGATTCAGGGATCCCATGTCTTTTCAGGTGCCCCCAAAATGCTGTAATCTTAATTGATTTGATCAATACTAATTGTAGAACACATTTTCAAATATCTTTAGAAAGAAAATATGTCATGCCACTATAGTTTAATGCTCTATTATATAACTAGTGCATGGTCTATCATGCACTATACTGGATTATGTGCACGACAAATACTAAGTTAATAAAGAGTGCAGTTTTGTTTCACCAAGGCCGCAGGCCGAGGTGAAATAGACCTGCACGAGGGATAATTTATTATTTGGAGTTCATATAGTCCAGTAATGGTGCATAAATAGAACATGCACTAATTATTATACTAAATAGACCCCTAGATCTGTAAGTGTTAAGGCCGACAGTCAGACCCAACTTTGGAAACCCGAGCACGGGTATATACTCCGAAAACGGCGTATGAATATAGAGCCCTCATCGTTCAGTGCGAGGCAGTATGTACAAAAGGCATGGGGAAAATCTTGCTAAGTCAACTTGCCAACGATATATATATTCTTAAAAATAATGCTGCGTGTCAATTACTTTCAAAATCCGTGAATATGAATTGACTTTCAAATGACAAACATTTTAAATAAATGTATCCGCAGCATTATTTTTGAAAATTATATTATCAACAGCAGGTCAACATTGCAGGATTTTCCCAATGCCTTTTGTACACACTGTCTCGCACTGAACGATGAGGGCTCTATATTCGTCTTGCTCTATACGCCGTTTTCGGACTATAAACCTGTGCTCGGTTTTCAGAGGTTGGGTCTGACTGGCCGATTCACACCGAACACGACACACGACACACGACACGACAACACGACATGCTGCACGACAAACGGCAAAAACCAGTGCACACCGCACACGACATTCGCTAAAAAGTCGTGCTGGAGAGAGGGTGATGTCGTCTTTGATGATGAGAATGTCGTGATAGAATTGATTTGAAATTCATCATTGTAGTCATCAAAATAATTAAAAAGATGAAACGTAAGTTTATATTTTTAAATGTTTAAATTATTTATTCTTGATTTGGATTTTCTAAAAGTTGTTAAATTGTTCATGTGACTATGTTGAAGAATTACAAAAGTGATATTTGGTGTTGTATATTCGGAATAATCACAGCTGGGGTTTAATTTCTTCATATGGTCATGTGAAAAAACTCCCCCCCCCCCCCCCCCACCCCGCACCTACCCCTGTTATATACAGCGCAGTATTGCGTCCAAATAATTGAAAAGCAGTCCGGGTGTCGAAATAACTTTCCGCCTAAAAACAGGTGCTACGAGTCGTTATCTTTCTCTGTCTTTGCTATAAAATGTCAGAGCCACTGGCGTAGACAGGGGGCACAGGGGCCCATGCCCCCCTATTTAGCCACAAAAAATAAGAAAAAAACAAAGCGAGAGCGAAAAATTTGCTAACTGGCGTAGACAGGGGGCACAGGGGGCCACGC
Source organism: Heliocidaris erythrogramma (assembly GCA_025617745.1). Taxonomy (NCBI): domain Eukaryota; kingdom Metazoa; phylum Echinodermata; class Echinoidea; order Camarodonta; family Echinometridae; genus Heliocidaris; species Heliocidaris erythrogramma. The sequence continues at coordinate 41,788,456 of CM046858.1, read as the reverse complement.
CCCTCTATTTAGCCACAAAAAATAAGAAAAAAACAAAGTGAGAGCGAAAAATTTGCTAATTTTCCGCCTAAAAACAGGTGCTACGAGTCGTTATCTTTCTCTGTCTTTGCTATAAAATGTCAGAGCCACTGGCGTAGACAGGGGGCACAGGGGGCCATGCCCCCATATTTAGCCACAAAAAATAAGAAAAAACAAAGCGAGAGCGAAAAATTTGCTAAAACGTCAAAGTTTTCGAGCTTCGCGCGGGAAGGAGGAAATAATTTTCCTCTCCCTGCACTCAACCCTGTTACATACAATGAAATGTTTCGTCCAAGTAATTGAAAAGAAGTCAGGGCGTCAAACTATAACTTTCGGCCTAAAAAAATTATTTGCTACTAGCCGTTTATCTTTCTCTTAAATTAATTTGCTTAAACGTCAGAGCTTTTGCACTTCGCGCGATAAGGGGATAACTCCCCCTCCCTGCATCCACGTCTGTTACATGCAGTGCAGTATTGCGTCCAAAATAACTGAAAAGCAGCAAGGGCGTCGAACTAACATTCCGCCTAAAGAAAAGTGCTGAAACATCAGAGATTTCGCGCTTCGCACGGTAAGGGGGAAACTCCCCCTCCCTGCACCCTACCTAGCTATTACGTACAATGAAATGTCGAGTCCAAATAATTGAAAAGCAGTCCGGGCGTCGAACTATAACTTTCCGCCTTTAAAAAAAATTGTTTGCTATACGTGCCGTTATCTTTCTCTCAAATTTGCTAAAACGTCAGAGCTTTCTCGGTTCGCGCAGGAAGGGGGAAAATCCCCACCCCCACCAAACCCTGTTACATATAGTGCAGTATTGCGTCCAAATAATTGAAAAACAGCCAGGGCGTAGAACTCACATTCCGTCTAAAAAAAGGTGCTAAAACGTCAGAGCTTTCGTGCTTCGCGCGGGAAGGGGGAAACTCCCCCCCCCCCCTCCCTGCACCCATCCCCAGCTTTGCGTGCTCATCACCAATTTCCGAAAGCTATAAAAAATATTATTCTCTCTACGATTTGGTCCAGCACTGAAGGGGGGGGGGGGGTGAAATAATTTCCCTCCATAATTCTCTGACAAAGCAAAAAAACAAAAACAAAAAAACAAAGAAAAGTTTTCATTCTAAAATGGGGCACAATCGACAAAAGGGAGGATCCATTATGGTCAAAATGCATACTTTTCTTCCCCCCCCCCCCCCACCCCCCTGGATCCGCCACTGATACGAACAATGCAGAAAGATCATGTTCATTGTCAATGGACGCCTGTATTGAATATGTCTAGACTGCATGTTTCATTAAATCCATTCATTATCAGTAGAACCTTGTTCAATACCAGGATCATCTGATCATGAGTCAAGATCAAGCCCCTAAAGCGGCCGCCATTACGCTGTAACATTTGGGCACGATTTGAACGCGCCCGAAGCCCCCGATGCATTATTCATTTTGTACGATGCTCCCCTACAGTGTATATGCTTTACACACAGGTAAAATATAAATGTGGATCAGTGTCACGCATGCGCATTAAGAAAGGTCAAATCCGCCTAATCTATTCATGTATGCTAATGTATTCATCACTTGGCTAATGACGGTGCATCGATAATTGACGAATGGCGTCATTCATATGGTGTCATTAAATCTTTATGATAATTAGGTCCCAACATGTGATCAGTCAGCACAAAAGGGTTAACGTCGTTCCACTTAAATAACGTTACTTGGTCGAGTTCAATGAGTTGTATACCGTAGTTATGAAGAAGATAAATACATGTTGTTCACATTAAATTTATCACATCTCATGAATTAAGAGAAAAAACTTTTACATTCATAATAAGTAGTTTTTCAAATTACTTTTTAATAAATTTACTATCTTTGACCAGTAGGATAATGTTATAAAAAAAAAGGGGGGGGGGGGGGGGGAGTGTGTATAATAATTGAAGGCCAAATTAAGGTAAGAATAAAATATCAGCCGGTGTAGAAGAAGAGGTATCCTTTGATTTTCTTGAGGGGCAACTTTCGCATTGATACCAATTTGTGAATCTTATAATTGTACCTTTCAAAGAGAATTATGAACCTTGAAAATTCGGCCATTTTAGTTGACCCGAAAACTATTACATTTTTATTCTTTACTTTCTTTCCCTCTTTCTCAACCCCCCCCCCCCCCCCACTAGCATACCCGGGTGGGGGTGGGCACAGACTGCCCCCTAACAGCTTTTGACCCCCCCCCCCCCTCTATTTTTTTTTGAAAGACAAGTATAAGCCTATTTAAGTGTGCCACCCCTTTCTTTTATAACATGTAACCTTTTTTGAAATTCATATTTTGCTTGTCAGAGAATTATGGAGGAAAACTGGACCTCATCAAATCTGGTAACCCCCGCCCCACCCCCCGAATTTTGGAGGAGGAAAACAAATTCTCGAAGGGCTAGCTAAAAAAAAAAATCCCCTCCCCCATTTTCATCAAATCTTCTTTCACCTTTCCTCATCTTTTTTCTTCCCTCCCCTTTCTCTCTCCCTCTCTCTCTCTCTCATACACACACCTCGATCACACGTCCTGGTTCATTTTGGAGGGGAAAAAATCTTGGAGGGCTGGCTAACCCCCCCCCCCCCCCAAAAAAAAAAAATAAAAAAAAAAAAATCATAAAATCTTCTATTTTCTCATCTTTTTTTCTTCCCTCTCTCTCTTTTTTATCTCTCTCTCTCTCTCTCTCATACGCACCTCGATCACACCCCCATCCCCATATGGTTCATGTCATTGATATAACGTGAGAGGACCTTTATCATGTTCACATGCAAATTTTCAATAACAATTATCTTTCTTACAATCAAGATTTAAGGTGCAATTTTATGCCCACGTCAATTCGGGAATAGTTAGATTTGCTCACTTTTTAATGAATATTTTTGTACATGCAGAAATGATAACAGTCTTTAGAGATGTTTAGACATTGTATTACTTCTTAAATAAACCCATCATTTATCTGCAGTCATACTCTTTCATGAGTTCTATTACAACTGACTTGTCATGGTCAAATAATATCATTCTTTTCTTGACAGTAGTACAAATATGTACATGCATTAAAAAAATGAATTTCAATATAAATGAATCATACATTATTAATTTCAATCCCTATTCAAGAGGTAAATTATTGAATTTACACTGGAGAAATAGATACTATTAACTTTTTACCACTACACCCCACAAAAGAAGAAATAATAAAAGAAATAAATGACCATCTAATTTCCATGTTCAATATGCACACCATGTTACTCTTGAAAAACAGATAATGTGAGTCTTTAAACGAAGAACCTTGATGGGAGGAATTTTAATTTGTAAACAATTTTTTAGGCATTTTACTCCCAGTGTTAAAGATCGTATGCTCGATCTGTAATGAAAAACACAAGTCAGAAAAAAATTTTCAGACTTGTGTTTTTCATTACAGATCGAGCATAAGATCTTTAACACTGGGAGTAAAATGCCTATTTTAATTTGTTTACAAATTAAAATTCCTCCCATCAAGCTTCTTCGTTTACTAACCATTGTCTACGGCGGACTGTTGAATATTAATGAGTCAGAAAGAAGAGGATCTTAGGTATTTATTTCCAGTTCATCGTGACTTGGCCGTGAACCAGAATAGCCTGGTGGTTAAGTCGTTGCCCGGAAAGCAGTAGATGACAGGTTCGAATCCCGCTGGTTCCATTTTTTTCTGACTTGTGTTTTTCATTACAGATCGAGCATACGATCTTTAACACTGGGAGTAAAATGCATACAAATTTGTTTTAATGTGAGTCTTGTTGACACTTCTAAGAAATATAAATCAAATGATTCATCTTCCTTTTAGTTGGTACATGTATATTGCATATTAATAGTATTAAAAGTCTGAATAAAAAGGGGGGGGGGCGGGAGAAACACACACAGAGATCTAATTCTATAGTTTGAATCTAAATAACAGGGATGCCAATTAGAATTGATAAAAAGTGGGAAAATCATCTAGAATGGGCCCTTGGGTACTACATAAACAGTGGTTTTATATGGCTAAAATTATGTTGAAAAAGTAGGAATTGCTACTTTTGTCTGAACAGTGGCATCCCTGAAATAAAGTGTTGAATAGTATGGATTTTCTCTGAAGATCAATAATAGAATAGTAATTAAATTAGCACAAATTCACAGAATCAGTTAATTATTATTATTAATTTGTTATACATGGTGAGAAGATTTAATAAAGGAGAGGCCAAGTGGCTGTGGCAGTGCTTATCTTTATTTCATTAGGGGCCATGTAATGTCACTAGGCCACATAGAAGAGGAAGACCTCCTCACAATAACGAGCTACTACACAAAATGGCTGCATGTGACTGCAACATTTGACACGGGAGGGGGTGGGTAAGATGGTTAAGATATAATTGAAGAACTTTAACAGGGACCGCGGAACCGGTGGGGGGGGGGGCCTGCAGCCCCCCACCTTTTCAGTAAACACGTGCAAAAAATGTGGTAATACACGCAGCCCCCCCCCCCAACTAAGCCCCTCCACTTTCCAAGACGTTCCGCGGCGCCCGTTTAAAACTCCTCTTCCGCCATTCTAATGATGCATATTAGACTGGAATCCAGGTATGATTTCAATATGAAGAAATTTAGATGTTTATCAAAGCAGGGGTCTATTCACTGAAGAGTTGAAGTAGAAATCCATGTCTGTTGAAAGAAAAGAGGAAAGAGTTTAGAAAATAGCATCCATTGTGTATTTTATAATTTAGCAAGCAACAATTAGAATTTGCAAAAAGACTGAAATTTAGAGTTTCCTATTAATAGTTAACATCGACTCTTTAAATTATATTAATACAATAATTGGGAATTCTCAAAAGTATTTAAAGAGGAAAAAAGTTTTTCCAGTTGGACAGATAAAATTTTCAAGGCTATTCAAAAGAAACTAAATTAGTAAAGTCACAAGAAAATGGCTTCTTAAACCAAAAAGTGTGTACCTTGATTGTATTGAGGTACTAATAGCAACCAGGGGCGTTGATTATGGGGTGGTAAGTGGGCAGTAGGAGGGCAAATAATATAGTTTTGCCCCCCCCCCCCACCAAAAAAAAAAAAAAAAAAAAAATTATATTTCCCTGACTCATGTTACCTTGGAGAAGCTGGCAATTAAGAGGCATTGAAAAAATCATGAAGGGTGCTATTAGGCTGTTTTGCCCCCCCCCCCCCCCCTCCGAAAAACACATTGACGCCCCTGAAGGCTGATAGCAATCTTACTCTTAAAGCATATGCCTACCATGCAAAACTGAAGCAGCTAAGTAGTAATTGTTCCTCTCAGAATTTGTCTTCATTCTCAGTCGGTAAGCATTCCTCTTCATCATCATAATCATCTGTTGTAGAATAGATGAAGTAGAGAAGCATTACCCTGTATTAAGAAAAAAAATCACACAAACACTCATCCTCACCATCTTCATCTTTTCAAGAGGAGACTAACTACAATAGATTTATGGACTGTAATCAATAGTGTCATATTTGGCCCTAATATTACTACTACTACTACTACTACTACTAACAATAATAATGATCATAATGATAACAATAATAATGAAAATAATAATATCATCATTAACATACATTCACCCATCTTATTTTGATTTGTTTCTGTTTGCAGGAATTAATGAAATGTTAAATGTAATAATTAAGGGGACTAAAATTTGTATTTATGACATCCCACTGAACATCCCTTAAATATATCATAATTGATATTTAAAGACACTAAACAGCTAATTTCATATTACACTGAAAACAGATCTCACTGGTGGATAAAGGAAAAATGACAAATGAATTGTCCATTCCTCAGAAAAAAGAAAAAAAAATTGTTTTGGTTCGACAATGTTAACTAAAAATGCCACTCTTTATTGTGAACACATCATCACCCCCCCCCCCCCCCCCCTCCCTCCCCAGTTAACTGATCCTGGATCCACTACCACCACCAGACCTAGTCTATAATTTTTAGCTGTAATAGGTATAGGTCTAACAAGTTAGGTCTAGTCCCTAGCCCAGGGATGCTGCCACGAACGCTATGCGTTCAGGCTGCCGCAGTAAGGTCTAGACTTACCTGTTTATTTCTCATGTCTCATCAAGTAGGACTTTCCACTTCATCCGGCACCTCCAACAGTTAAGTTATGTAAGGAGACCTAGTAGATCTTCAAGTAGATCAGCCACAGGTTAGTTCCTTGCCATGTTTATCTGATGGAAATCAAAGTCAACATGAATGAGACTAATGAATGCAATACTGAAACAAAGGCCATCCAGCTATTTAATACTCAGGGGAGATTTATTACCTCTTTAAAAAGGCCTTTGATTCTGGTCTATAATCAACACTAATTTATGTACCCCCTTCTCTCTCTCTCTCTCTCTTGAAATGTAAAAAATATAAAACCTCATCACCATGATGCTAGCCTAGACCGAAATTTCTCTCTCGTTCGGTCTAGATCATTAGATGCTTGCCTAGCTAGCCTTGGCTTTGGCCTTGGCTCAACACTAATACACCTAAGCAAATTAACTTTTACTAAGAACCACTAGGCCTACGTTAAAATTACAACCCTGCATTACCAAACTCTGTACATGTACACAAAGTAAACCTTGACCTGGACTGGTCTCTGGAAAATACTAGTATCAACATGAAACCCCCTCTTCATTCTCAAAAAAAAAATCCTGACAAGAACAGCCTACGCTACAGAACCAATTAATTAGAAAGGGTCTCACCTGGGCCCTTTGTGTTTGTCTTTCAGAATATAACGCGGTCTATGCGTCTACATCTAACTTAGATAACCAAATCATCGAAATACAGACTAAGTTCGATCTATTTCGAGGTTTACGAAATCTGTCAGCCATTGGCATTGACATCAATCAATAGATCATCTATCGAAACGTATCTAGATAGTCCCGCCTGAAAGTCCGGGTAAGCCGTCACACGAGTGACAGGGTGGTAAGGGGAATCGAGCTGCAACATTTAGCTCATGACGATGAAAATTGAATTGAAAGTTCGAGAGTAGATTACACATTGTTTCATGACATACAGCTCTGTAGAATCCCTTCAAAATGTAGAGAAATTGAAATAGATTACTCACAATGGCAGAACTTGTTATAAATATAATCTGATTTTCGAAAATTAAGCATAAATACAGGTGTACTCACCTCTAAACTTTCCACAACTTTTTTTTACTTTGTGCGGGTGACGTCAAATTCACAGCGGAAGTGACGAAGAGAGGTCAAATCGTCCCTTTTCAATTACATTCATATTCATAAGGTCCGGTCCAATCAAAGTTTGATAAATCGAGTATGCAAAACAAAAATGAATAATGCATAAGGAGTTTCTCGATACTTTTCGATATTTTCTTGGTATCGGGGGCTTCGGGAAAATGAAATGTTACCAAATGGGCGTGGCCGAATCAGGGCCGAATACGCTTAGCCTGAATGGTGACGCTACAGCTTATATGCAAATGAGGGAAATCCGCGGGTGCTACCTTTCCGTCTATAAGTTTTAATTTGTCTATGGTCAAGATACACTGTTTCACACCAACAACACAAAATCCAACATTTCAATGTTGTTAAAAACAACAAAAAAAGAACCAGAAACATTTTGTTTCGAATTCCCCCCCCCACACAGATAGGGCTTTATTGTATTCTTTTTTAATATTAGAAATTAAAAAAACAGTGTTCTATTCAACATTTCATTGTTGAATGCAAGCGAACCAGGCAGTGACATTTCTTTTTCGAAGTACTCCTCCCACACAGATATATTTTGCGTGTACTTTAATTTAAACATCGTATTTCTTTGTTACTTCACAGAGTAGTTCTTCAATACCATGATTGGGAGTGAAAATACATTCTCTTTGTAGAATCATCTATTGATTCATACCTGAACTGTATTGTGAATTTGGAGGTGACATATCAACAATGTAAAATCCAACATTTAAATGTTGAAAACAAAACCGAACCAGGAACTGGAGTATGTTTTTTTTTCGAAATCCCTCTCCCACGCAGGCATGAGTTCACTGTACGTTTTAAACGACATTGTTCCTTGTTACTTCAAACGGCAGTTGCCATAACTGTATAAACACAGAAATGTATGGTCATAAAAGTCATAAAACAATACACATATGATACATATCGCATTAATAAATGTAAAAAAGTCACTAAGTTTGGAGAAGTTCTCGTCTAATTGAATTGTACCCCAAAACCATTGCGACTTCTCAAATATAGCTTCGTTTGTTACACTTTGTCACTGCTCAGTACCTATTATAGAACAATATGCTGGGATAAACTCATGAGACCGACAACCCACGGGTAGGAAATGATGAAACATAGGACAGCATAACAATATGTACTGATACAAACATGCCATTTTCCCCAGAGGCGGCCCTGGGGGGGGGGGGGCACAGCACCTCCGCCAAATTTTCACCCATAAAGTACTCCTTTCCCCCTCTGATATGTCTCTTTTTTTTTTCTTTCCATAAGAACACCCTTTCCCCATCCTATCAAGTTCTCCTGTTCAAATCTGATGAGTGCTTCTTTTTACTTCTGATAATTTCCCATTTTCCTTTCCATTAAGTCCCCCTTTTGCCACTTTTTAAGTGCCCTTTTTCAAATCTGATAAGCGCCTCTTCTTTCCTTCTGAATAAGTGACAATTTCCCTTTCTTATAAATGCCCATTTCCCATTTTGACAAGTGCCCTTTTTCAAATCTTATGGATGCCCTTTTGTTTTTGTTTTTTACTTCTGACAAATGTCTCCCCCTTGCCCTTTTCCCCTTTTGACAATTCTCCCTTTTCCAAATCTGAAGAGTGCCCCATTTTTATTTAGATTATTCCCCTTTCACTTTCTAATAAGTGCTATTTTCCCCCTTCTGAGAAATGCCACTCACTCCTTATTTCAATACGGTTCTACAGCCCACCTGTATAGTTGTACTTGTTCAAGTCTTGTTAACCATGATCAAGATTATGTTGCTTTATGACAAACAGACTTAGAAGCCATATAAGAATATTTTCTTGTTCACTGAGTCTAATTTATACTGCATTTCATTAGGGGTGAAATCAGGGTCATAATAAGTAAGACACATTTATCCGACCCAGATAAGTAACAGATAATCAAGGGCGTAGCTTCATAGGCGACTGAGGGGCACATCCCCCCCCCCCCCCATTGAATATCAAGAGAGAGAGAGAGAGGGGGGATGAAGGATAATACAACAGGTGTTATTATTAATATTTAATGTATCGAATTAGATTGATGCCCGCTTCTTCTCTTGTTCATCTATGTACTTTACTTTTTCTCAGTTGTTATCATCTGATAGCACGATAACACACGTGAAGAAGCAACCGGTGGCCTAGCTATAGCCTCTACATATGATGACGTCATCAAGTCGTTTCTGTTTTTCGCGAGATTATTTCCGGGTTTTGATGCTTTTGAATTCAAGCTTTCACACAATTATTTCTCCTCTGCATGACACTTTGTGAGCAAATAGTAGCAATTACAGTATTCTGTGGTCCGTCAGCTTCAGTTTGATACATGATTTATCCATTTCATTTTTCAGTTCGGAGATGGTCTGTAAGTCCATTTGGGCCTTTTCTTCCTTTTCTTCCTTTTCTTGCTAAATATCACCCTAAATGTAGATAATTATGTACAAATAACGTAATTATACTCTTATGTTTAAAAGCACTTGAATCGTCATATGCCATAATTTATTATTCTGCAAACATATTCAATTCATGTATACGGCCTTTAACAAGAATTGACACACCACAACATGTACTATGCTTCCATTCCTATTTTTAAATTATTTTGACCCACTTTTCTATCTGCAGCATGGTGGTACACAGTGATTTACAATTAACGCAACTTGGTAATATTATCTACCTCCATATTTAGGCTTCTCAGTCTTCCACTATGAATGTAGCCTATATCCCAATTATTTTTCAATCTATTTTTAAATCATTATGTATACTTGCATTGCAGTGTTTGAAATCAATGTGCATCTAAGAGTTTTTAATGTAACATGCATTAATGTTCTTCATGATGTACAAATGTGATTTAACCTTTGGAACTAGAATTCTTCTTTTCTTTTTTTTCTCTCGACGCCTCACTCAAGTAGATAAATTCTTGATTTTAACCATTTTTTCTTAAGACAGGCTGATTTATACAGATCCGAAGTTGACATTTGACAACATTTAATGCTTTACCATAAATTTCTGTATGATTGTTTGTTATCATATATTCTTTGACATAATTGTGCAATATAGGCCCTATTATATTTCTGGGAATGGTTCACATGCCTATGCGTAACAGGGAAGAATTTCTCTTTTGTGAACCGTGACCCACATGCCATCCTATACTTTGAATCTTTTATGTATTACTCTGTCATGTATGTCATGTTTGATCAAATGAATAAGCACTACTACTATTATACTACTACTACTACTACTACTACTGCTGCTAAAAGGGACACTGTCTTGTCAAAGTAAAACTGGCTCATTTCCTTTTGTAAAAGGGGCACTTCCAATAAAGTAAGCGGGGCACTTTCCCATGTAAAAAGGGATACTTCTTGGGTATACCCAGATGTTGTGCGTCCGGACAGGTTGTGTATGCGGACAGTCGATTTAAAACAGCCACTGAAATAAGTTTACAAGCTATACTTCTGAAATTTTCTAACACTTGTGTTAGACAATATTATAGAGAACAAAATTGATGGTGGTGAATGAATAGGTTTTATTGAATTAAAAGATAAAAGAGAAGGCCTCAGTTTTGTTGGGCGTCCGACACACGACCCCCCCCCCCATCCTACTTTAAAAGGGTCACTGTCCCCCCCCCCCCCCTCACCTCCGGCGCCTATGAACGCATCCTAGATCTCAGTTAGGTTTAAATGACGTCACAATACATGGCAGGTTCATTCGCAAAAACCGCGCCCTTCTGGAGAAAACGAGAAGAGAAATATAAAACAAAATCATACAAAATGATAAAGGAAGATATAAGATAAAAACACTAAAAAAACATAAAGAGAAGAAGATGCTAGAATAAGAAAGACAGAACAGAGAAGATGATAAAAGGAAGAAACAAAGAATAAGAGATAAAGAAAAGATCAAAAGAGGAGGTTGAGAATAATAAAGAAATACACGGGGTAGGGTAGAACAAAAGATGAAAGAGATAAGAGAAGGAAAAAATAAAGGAAAACATAAGGAAAGAAAAAAGACAAGATGATGGAAGGATAAAACAAGGAATAAAATAAGGGAAAGACAGCAAGAGAAGATAAAGAAAGGGAAAAATAACAATATATGTAAAGACAGAAAGAAAAGATCCAAGAAAGATGAAAATACAGAAAGAGAAAAACAATGAAACGTCAAAACAAAAAAAGAACACACGAAAAGAAAGAAGAAAGAAAGCCCAAAACAAAGAATTTACATATTAAGTAAGAAGGAAAGAAAGTAGAAAGAAGAAAATAAAGAGAGACGTAGGGAGGGATAGAAGTAAAGATGAAGGGGAAAATCTAAAGGAAAGATAAATAATACCAAAACAAAGAACAACATAAGGAAAGTTAGGGAAAACAAATGTAGAAAGATAAAGCAATATTAAGTTTAGGACAGAAGAAAAGATAAAAGGGTAAAAAAAAATGAACGAACATAAGGAAGAGATGTCCTGGAAGGGGGTAGTTGTCCTGGGGGAGTTTTCTTCGGGGTAGTTATCCTATGGGGTTAGTTGACCTAAGGGGGTAGTTGCCTGGTGTAGTTGTCCAGCGGGTAGTTGTCCGGATACGATGTATACATGTATATATACCCTGCAGTTTTTTCAAGAGGGGAGTTCATAAACGACGGTTCTACATGTTCTAGTACTAGAATTTATATTTCAAATGCTATGGAAGCATGGGTGTCGATCCCGGGAGGGGGAGGATGTGTGATATATTCCCTAAATAGTTCAGGAGGGGCGGGGGGGGGGGGGGGGGGGGGAGGGGTGGCCTGTATCACCCCCAATAATTCACCTTCAATCATAGTTGCCAGAGTTAGCAGAATTCTGCTTTTTAGCAGAATTTTGACCGCTTTAGCATTTAGCATTATTCTTAGCAGAATTCGACCTATTCTGGTATTTGGGGGGTTTTTTTTGCTTGTCAGATAATTTTTGAGTAAAAATACTCCCCAAAAATGCTGATAACTTTTTTTTTTTGCTTGTCAGAGAATTTTGGAGTCTTTTTTGTTCGCTGGCAACACTGCCTTCAATAAATGACATGCTTAAATAATATGATCAGGAGGAGGACGAGGACGACCTTGATGATTATTATTCGTAGGATCACAATCGATCAACAATGTCATAATTCTTTCTTATATCCCTTACTTGACAGACACAGACAAAATTGATTTGGGTGTACCACGAAATACATTTCGGGTACAGAATTGCGCTAAGTAGCGCACGAAATAAATATCGTTGCAACGAAATGTATTTCGTGTACGGAATTGCGTGCGGTACGAAATGAATTACGTACCACAGACAGTGGATTTCGTATGGTGCGAAATCCATTTCGTGTAAGGAATTGATTTCGTGACCACGAAATGGATTTCGTCACAACGGAATCCATTTCGTATTGGTACGAAAGTGTATTTCGTCACTACGAAATCCATTTCGTTTAGGTCGAAACAAATTTCGTGAACGGAATTGCATTTTGTACAAAACAAAGTGGATTTCGTACGAAAATGGTGTCTAATTTATACTGCATTTCATTAGGGGTGAAATCAGGGTCATAATAAGTAGGACACATTAATCCGACCCAGATAAGTAACAGATAATCAAGGGCGTAGCTTCATAGGCGACTGAGGGGCACATTCCCCCCCCCCCCCCATTGAATATCAAGAGAGAGAGAGAGAGAGGGGGGATGAAGGATAATACAACAGGTGTTATTATTAATATTTAATGTATCGAATTAGATTGATGCCCGCTTCTTCTCTTGTTCATCTATGTACTTTACTTTTTCTCAGTTGTTATCATCTGATAGCACGATAACACACGTGAAGAAGCAACCGGTGGCCTAGCTATAGCCTCTACATATGATGACGTCATCAAGTCGTTTCTGTTTTTCGCGAGATTATTTCCGGGTTTTGATGCTTTTGAATTCAAGCTTTCACACAATTATTTCTCCTCTGCATGACACTTTGTGAGCAAATAGTAGCAATTACAGTATTCTGTGGTCCGTCAGCTTCAGTTTGATACATGATTTATCCATTTCATTTTTCAGTTCGGAGATGGTCTGTAAGTCCATTTGGGCCTTTTCTTCCTTTCTTCCTTTTCTTGCTAAATATCACCCTAAATGTAGATAATTATGTACAAATAACGTAATTATACTCTTATGTTTAAAAGCACTTGAATCGTCATATGCCATAATTTATTATTCTGCAAACATATTCAATTCATGTATACGGCCTTTAACAAGAATTGACACACCACAACATGTACTATGCTTCCATTCCTATTTTTAAATTATTTTGACCCACTTTTCTATCTGCAGCATGGTGGTACACAGTGATTTACAATTAACGCAACTTGGTAATATTATCTACCTCCATATTTATGCTTCTCAGTCTTCCACTATGAATGTAGCCTATATCCCAATTATTTTTCAATCTATTTTTAAATCATTATGTATACTTGCATTGCAGTGTTTGAAATCAATGTGCATCTAAGAGTTTTTAATGTAACATGCATTAATGTTCTTCATGATGTACAAATGTGATTTAACCTTTGGAACTAGAATTCTTCTTTTCTTTTTTTTCTCTCGACGCCTCACTCAAGTAGATAAATTCTTGATTTTAACCATTTTTTCTTAAGACAGGCTGATTTATACAGATCCGAAGTTGACATTTGACAACATTTAATGCTTTACCATAAATTTCTGTATGATTGTTTGTTATCATATATTCTTTGACATAATTGTGCAATATAGGCCCTATTATATTTCTGGGAATGGTTCACATGCCTATGCGTAACAGGGAAGAATTTCTCTTTTGTGAACCGTGACCCACATGCCATCCTATACTTTGAATCTTTTATGTATTACTCTGTCATGTATGTCATGTTTGATCAAATGAATAAGCACTACTACTATTATACTACTACTACTACTACTACTACTGCTGCTAAAAGGGACACTGTCTTGTCAAAGTAAAACTGGCTCATTTCCTTTTGTAAAAGGGGCACTTCCAATAAAGTAAGCGGGGCACTTTCCCATGTAAAAAGGGATACTTCTTGGGTATACCCAGATGTTGTGCGTCCGGACAGGTTGTGTATGCGGACAGTCGATTTAAAACAGCCACTGAAATAAGTTTACAAGCTATACTTCTGAAATTTTCTAACACTTGTGTTAGACAATATTATAGAGAACAAAATTGATGGTGGTGAATGAATAGGTTTTATTGAATTAAAAGATAAAAGAGAAGGCCTCAGTTTTGTTGGGCGTCCGACACACGACCCCCCCCCCCCCATCCTACTTTAAAAGGGTCACTGTCCCCCCCCCCCCCCCCTCACCTCCGGCGCCTATGAACGCATCCTAGATCTCAGTTAGGTTTAAATGACGTCACAATATATGGCAGGTTCATTCGCAAAAACCGCGCCCTTCTGGAGAAAACGAGAAGAGAAATATAAAACAAAATCATACAAAATGATAAAGGAAGATATAAGATAAAAACACTAAAAAAACATAAAGAGAAGAAGATGCTAGAATAAGAAAGACAGAACAGAGAAGATGATAAAAGGAAGAAACAAAGAATAAGAGATAAAGAAAAGATCAAAAGAGGAGGTTGAGAATAATAAAGAAATACACGGGGTAGGGTAGAACAAAAGATGAAAGAGATAAGAGAAGGAAAAAATAAAGGAAAACATAAGGAAAGAAAAAAGACAAGATGATGGAAGGATAAAACAAGGAATAAAATAAGGGAAAGACAGCAAGAGAAGATAAAGAAAGGGAAAAATAACAATATATGTAAAGACAGAAAGAAAAGATCCAAGAAAGATGAAAATACATAAAGAGAAAAACAATGAAACGTCAAAACAAAAAAGAACACACGAAAAGAAAGAAGAAAGAAAGCCCAAAACAAAGAATTTACATATTAAGTAAGAAGGAAAGAAAGTAGAAAGAAGAAAATAAAGAGAGACGTAGGGAGGGATAGAAGTAAAGATGAAGGGGAAAATCTAAAGGAAAGATAAATAATACCAAAACAAAGAACAACATAAGGAAAGTTAGGGAAAACAAATGTAGAAAGATAAAGCAATATTAAGTTTAGGACAGAAGAAAAGATAAAAGGGTAACAAAAAATGAACGAACATAAGGAAGAGATGTCCTGGAAGGGGGTAGTTGTCCTGGGGGAGTTTTCTTCGGGGTAGTTATCCTATGGGGTTAGTTGACCTAAGGGGGTAGTTGCCTGGTGTAGTTGTCCAGCGGGTAGTTGTCCGGATACGATGTATACATGTATATATACCCTGCAGTTTTTTCAAGAGGGGAGTTCATAAACGACGGTTCTACATGTTCTAGTACTAGAATTTATATTTCAAATGCTATGGAAGCATGGGTGTCGATCCCGGGAGGGGGAGGATGTGTGATATATTCCCTAAATAGTTCAGGAGGGGCGGGGGGGGGGGGGGGGGGAGGGGTGGCCTGTATCACCCCCAATAATTCACCTTCAATCATAGTTGCCAGAGTTAGCAGAATTCTGCTTTTTAGCAGAATTTTGACCGCTTTAGCATTTAGCATTATTCTTAGCAGAATTCGACCTATTCTGGTATTTGGGGGGTTTTTTTTTGCTTGTCAGATAAGTTTTGAGTAAAAATACTCCCCAAAAATGCTGATAACTTTTTTTTTTGCTTGTCAGAGAATTTTGGAGTCTTTTTTGTTCGCTGGCAACACTGCCTTCAATAAATGACATGCTTAAATAATATGATCAGGAGGAGGACGAGGACGACCTTGATGATTATTATTCGTAGGATCACAATCGATCAACAATGTCATAATTCTTTCTTATATCCCTTACTTGACAGACACAGACAAAATTGATTTGGGTGTACCACGAAATACATTTCGGGTACAGAATTGCGCTAAGTAGCGCACGAAATAAATATCGTTGCAACGAAATGTATTTCGTGTACGGAATTGCGTGCGGTACGAAATGAATTACGTATCACAGACAGTGGATTTCGTATGGTGCGAAATCCATTTCGTGTAAGGAATTGATTTCGTGACCACGAAATGGATTTCGTCACAACGGAATCCATTTCGTATTGGTACGAAAGTGTATTTCGTCACTACGAAATCCATTTCGTTTAGGTCGAAACAAATTTCGTGAACGGAATTGCATTTTGTACAAAACAAAGTGGATTTCGTACGAAAATGGTGTAAACATGGACGGACTTTACAAGCGAACACTCAGCGCCCCATATTTGCATGGCTCAAAAAAGTCCTCCAACTCGGAATCACTGTCACTTTTCATCTCTCTATATAAGTTACTCGAATTCAGCCAAAATCTAAGTCAGTAATACCGTACTATGTAAAGCAAAGTAAAAAAACACCGTAAGTGAAATAAACAAAGCAAAAGCGTTTACCAGTCGCTATGTACGAGGGGAACATAGTAACTGCCATACTAAAGATGTGTAGTATATTGTACAGACGCATAAAACGGCTGTGCACGCGTTTAAGACCAATGCAAAACTTTCGTTCGGCAAGCTCAGATGGATGAGAACATTGTTCAAAAAAAGTTAAAAAACAAAACAAGAGCTGTATATTTGGGCAAAAGTGCTGATCTTGTAGAAAATATATTGATAATGATTATTCACTCCCAAGATTATATTGATTAATTTTCCTTTTTCATAAATTGTCCATTGAACAGAGGGGTCAAATACCGCATTGTGTCTACAATGTTATATGCTGCAGCCTGCGGATCTTGTGCCTCTTATGGATTGTTGCAAGAAAGTTGCGATTGATTGCAAGTTGCAACTGATCGGTACTGACCAATCAAATTCATTGTTGCAAGCGCATCTCCTTGAATGGGCAGACCCTGAACAATTCAGAATGGTTGTTCTAATTTGCTTTATAATTTGCAATTGATTGCAACTTTCTTGCAACACCCCATTAATCTTCATACGTCATTTGGGGTGTGACGTCAACTAGCCAATCAGCTCACGAGTTTTAAGGAACGGTCCCAAAACCTCTACTTTTCCCCCTTTTCCACCAAAACGAGACATAATTTTGACAATCGATTGCCAGATTCGTGATTAGAAGGCAAAAATTCATGGAAACAGCACCCATTTTCTCTCTAATTTAGTCAACCTTTAAATAGCGATAATATTGACAAAAGACGGAAATGCATTTCAAGGCTTTCGTAAATAGGCCTACACTACCGTGGGGTTGCCCTTCATCCATTTCCCTTTCTTATTTGATTTAAATAGCGATCGTCTTCTTTAATTATGAATATCGACCCTCTTTTCGCCTATTATGAATAGCTAACCTCTTCTCCTATTATGAATATGATGAATAACGGCCCAATCTTCTTCTATTATGAATAGCGACCCTCTTTTTCGATTATGAATAGCGACCCTTTTCTTCGATTATGAATAGCGACCCTCCTCTTCAATTATGAATAGCAACACTCTTCTTTGATTATAAATAGGGACCCTCTTCTTCGAATATGAATAGCGACCCTCTTCTCCGATTATGAACAGTGACCCTCTTTGATTATGTATAGCGACCCTATTCTTTGATTATGGCTAGCGACCCTCTTCTCCGATTATGGCTAGCGACCCTCTTCTCCGATTATGAATAGCGACCCTCTTCTTCGATTATGAAAAGCGACCTGCTTCGATTATGAATAGCAACTCTCTTCTTCGATTATGAATAGCAACCCACTTCTACGATTATGAATAGCGACCCTCTTTTTCGATTATGAATTGCGACCTTCTTCTTCGATTATGAATAGCGACCCTCTTCTTCGATTATGAATAGCGACCCTCTTCTCCGATTATGAACAGTGACCCTCTTCGATTATGTATAGCGACCCTATTCTTTGATTATGGCTAGCGACCCTCTTCTCCGATTATGGCTAGCGACCCTCTTCTCCGATTACGAATAGCGACCCTCTTCTTCGATTATGAACAGCGACCTGCTTCGATTATGAATAGCAACTCTCTTCTTCGATTATGTATAGCAACCCACTTGTACGATTATGAATAGCGACCCTCTTTTTCGATTATGAATTGCGACCTTCTTCTTCGATTATGAATAGCGACCCTCTTCTTCGATTATGAATAGCGACCCTTTTCTCCGGGTACAGAATTGCGCTAAGTAGCGCACGAAATAAATTTCGTTGCAACGAAATGTATTTCGTGTACGGAATTGCGTGCGGTACGAAATGAATTACGTACCACAGACAGTGGATTTCGTATGGTGCGAAATCCATTTCGTGTAAAGAATAAGCCACTTCGGGGATGCAATCTGAGCATGAGCAGATAAAGGTCATCTGTACCAAATTCTAAAACCCACTGACACTAATATTCGATATGTGCTCATGAATGTCATGTAATCATTATTCAATTATGCACTAATGGTGCATTCCATGATATCCAGGTGGAAGTATTCTTTTTAAAGGGGGAAACAAAAGCTATTCATGAGGCACCTCTATCACTCCAAGAGTTATTTTTCTGAAGTGCACATAAAGGGACCCTCCATGTCTAAAATATCTGTGGATATTTGGGGTCATTTGTACAATCTCAGTACCATGCGCTAACCCCGAACTGGCTTATTGATTTCGTGACCACGAAATGGATTTCGTCACAACGGAATCCATTTCGTATTGGTACGAAAGTGTATTTCGTCACTACGAAATCCATTTCGTTTAGGTCGAAACAAATTTCGTGAACGGAATTGCATTTTGTACAAAACAAAGTGGATTTCGTACGAAAATGGTGTAAACATGGACGGACTTTACAAGCGAACACTCAGCGCCCCATATTTGCATGGCTCAAAAAAGTCCTCCAACTCGGAATCACTGTCACTTTTCATCTCTCTATATAAGTTACTCGAATTCAGCCAAAATCTAAGTCAGTAATACCGTACTATGTAAAGCAAAGTAAAAAAACACCGTAAGTGAAATAAACAAAGCAAAAGCGTTTACCAGTCGCTATGTACGAGGGGAACATAGTAACTGCCATACTAAAGATGTGTAGTATATTGTACAGACGCATAAAACGGCTGTGCACGCGTTTAAGACCAATGCAAAACTTTCGTTCGGCAAGCTCAGATGGATGAGAACATTGTTCAAAAAAGTTAAAAAACAAAACAAGAGCTGTATATTTGGGCAAAAGTGCTGATCTTGTAGAAAATATATTGATAATGATTATTCACTCCCAAGATTATATTGATTAATTTTCCTTTTTCATAAATTGTCCATTGAACAGAGGGGTCAAATACCGCATTGTGTCTACAATGTTATATGCTGCAGCCTGCGGATCTTGTGCCTCTTATGGATTGTTGCAAGAAAGTTGCGATTGATTGCAAGTTGCAACTGATCGGTACTGACCAATCAAATTCATTGTTGCAAGCGCATCTCCTTGAATGGGCAGACCCTGAACAATTCAGAATGGTTGTTCTAATTTGCTTTATAATTTGCAATTGATTGCAACTTTCTTGCAACACCCCATTAATCTTCATACGTCATTTGGGGGTGTGACGTCAACTAGCCAATCAGCTCACGAGTTTTAAGGAACGGTCCCAAAACCTCTACTTTTCCCCTTTTCCACGAAAACGAGACATAATTTTGACAATCGATTGCCATATTCGTGATTAGAAGGCAAAAATTCATGGAAACAGCACCCATTTTCTCTCTAATTTAGTCAACCTTTAAATAGCGATAATATTGACAAAAGACGGAAATGCATTTCAAGGCTTTCGTAAATAGGCCTACACTACCGTGGGGTTGCCCTTCATCCATTTCCCTTTCTTATTTGATTTAAATAGCGATCGTCTTCTTTAATTATGAATATCGACCCTCTTTTCGCCTATTATGAATAGCTAACCTCTTCTCCTATTATGAATATGATGAATAACGGCCCAATCTTCTTCTATTATGAATAGCGACCCTCTTTTTCGATTATGAATAGCGACCCTTTTCTTCGATTATGAATAGCGACCCTCCTCTTCAATTATGAATAGCAACACTCTTCTTTGATTATAAATAGGGACCCTCTTCTTCGAATATGAATAGCGACCCTCTTCTCCGATTATGAACAGTGACCCTCTTTGATTATGTATAGCGACCCTATTCTTTGATTATGGCTAGCGACCCTCTTCTCCGATTATGGCTAGCGACCCTCTTCTCCGATTACGAATAGCGACCCTCTTCTTCGATTATGAACAGCGACCTGCTTCGATTATGAATAGCAACTCTCTTCTTCGATTATGAATAGCAACCCACTTCTACGATTATGAATAGCGACCCTCTTTTTCGATTATGAATTGCGACCTTCTTCTTCGATTATGAATAGCGACCCTCTTCTTCGATTATGAATAGCGACCCTTTTCTCCGATTTTGAATAGCGAACCTCTTTTTCGATTATGAATATCGACCCTCTACTCTGATTATGAATAGCGACCCTTTTCTCTGATTACGAATATCGACCCTCTTCTTAGATTATGAATAGCAACCCTCTTCTTCGATTATGAATAGTGACCCTCTTCTTCGATTATGAATAGCGACCTTTTTCTCTGATTATGATCAGCGACCCTCTTCTTCATGGATTGCCACCCTCTTCTTCGATTATGATTAGCGACCCTCTTTTTCGATTATGAATGGCGACCCTCTTTTCCTATTATGAATAGCGACCCTCTTCTTCGATTATGACTAACGACCATTATGAATATTGACATTTATGAATAACGACCCTCTTTTCGTATCATGAATAAGGACCCTCGCCATTATGTAATTATTGTGATATTTGGTTACAGCAAATGTGAAGTGGAAGCACGCCACCTGGTGTCGCCCTCTTGGCCTTGGTTATAAATTGATGCACAATCACACCTCAGATTCGTCTGGTATATTTCTTTATTTCACTATACTATTATTGTTTAATTAACCCCTGGCGCGCCTTATGATTAACGACCCTGATTTGGTATTATGACTAGCGACCATCTTTCCGTATTGTGAATAGCGACCCTTACGTCTTATTATGAATGGCGGTCCTTATGAATAATGATCTTATAAATAGCGGCCCTTATGTCTTATCATGAATAGTGGTCCTTATATTTTTTTTATGAATAGCGGTCCTTATGAATATCGAGCGGACCCCCATCATTCTGTCACTCAACAATGAGAAAGAAAAATAAACACTAACAGTTAGATCTAGATCTACAAATAAGAGAAAGGTCTCTAAGTCTAACCTAGATCTACATAGATCTAATGTTAGTAAATGACAATAATTGAAGTAAATATGTTGAATTTACAGTCTAGAGACTAGACTCTTTCCTAACTTAGAATCTAGACCAATATTATATGGTCTAGGCTCTAGCGTCCCCCCCCCCCCCCCCCCAGCTTACAAGCGTCCCCCCCCCCCCCTCCTTCCCCAAATTAGGGTCTTCATTATTAAGAACTAACAATAGTTAGACTAAATGTGACCCGACGCCTCAAAACCTACAATAAGTCGCCAAAATTATTTTTTTTGTTTTATACATTTTCTGAAAGTAGAGATTCTCAGCTTTCCAATGGTATATCACTTCCCTAGTTCGCTCAATAATAACACCTTTAAATATCACATTTAGGATCAGTATGTAACCAGCAATCAATAACTCCTATTCAGAGAAAATGGCCGTTTAAATTCGGAACAAAAGAGTGCTAAACCTTCGCTCTCCGTGCGCGCCCAAGTAAAACTGGGTATTCAAATGGCCGGTATGAAGGTATTATCAGATTAGGCTGAATTTTGGCAAGCTGCTCCAGGAGGATCTATTCATTACCCACTCCAAAAATCAATTTAATACCTTTAGAGGTAAAGTAGTAATTTGGCATTGAATGAAAGTATTACAAATTTCGGCGATTTCGATTTTTTAGCTCGACAGGTGAAAAAAGGAGTCGTTTTAAAATGCCACAAAAACATATTTCTAAGTCGAATTACGACTCACAAACTTGAGACATGATAGAATGATAATGAAACTACCCATTTCTGTCAAAAACAGAAAATCGACTGATCCAAGCAAATTTACTATTTTGGGCTGTTTGCTACGTTGTGGTCCGTGCGACTTATTGTAGGTTTTGAGGCGGCGGGTCACAAATGTAAAGTAGATGGTCTACACTCTAGACTAGCAAAAGTCAGTGACAGGTTCAAAATTTGCAGCCAGCCCAGTGTTTTTTCTTTTTTGTTTTTGTTTTGTTTGTTTTTGTTTTTGTTGTTGTTTAGCTTTGTTTTGTTTGTTTTGTTTTGTTTGGCGTTTTGTTGTTCTGAAGAAGTTGACCATCGCGGTAATCCTGAAGAGAGTTGAAGAGTTGTCCACTTGTCTCGCGAAGAAATCGTTGTATGGTGTACGACGTTTCGGCCGCTCCAGCTGGCCTTTGTCAAGTACTGTGGAGAATGTGTGTGTGTGTGTGTGTGTGTGTGTGTGTAATTGGGTTTTTACAGACGTGTATCAATCAGATATGATTATTTACGTCTGGGACTGACTTTTAACGTCACCATCCGAAAGACGTGACTCAGTCTCGAACCTGGGTCCGCTGAATCAGTTTATAACTTCCACTGGTAGCTGGATTACAGGCGCACGCCACAACGCCCAGTTGTGTGTGTGTGTGTGTGTGTGTGTAATTGGGTTTTTACAGACGTGTATCAATCAGATATGATTATTTACGTCTGGGACCGACCTTTAACGTCTTCATCCGAAAGACGTGACTCAGTCTCGAACCTAGGTCCGCTGAATCAGTTTATAACTTCCACTGGTAGCTGGATTACAGGCGCACGCCACAACGCCCAGTTGTGTGTGTGTGTGTGTGTGTGTGTAATTGGGTTTTTACAGACGTGTATCAATCAGATATGATTATTTACGTCTGGGACCGACCTTTAACGTCACCATCCGAAAGACGTGACTCAGTCTCGAACCTGGGTCCGCTGAATCAGTTTATAACTTCCACTCGTAGCTGGATTACAGGCGCACGCCACAACGCCCAGTTATCTGTGTGTGTGTGTGTGTGTGTAATTGGGTTTTTACAGACGTGTATCAATCAGATATGATTATTTACGTCTGGGACCGACCTTTAACGTCACCATCCGAAAGACGTGACTCAGTCTCGAACCTGGGTCCGCTGAATCAGTTTATAACTTCCACTGGTAGCTGGATTACAGGCGCACGCCACAGCGCCCAGGTTGCTTCGTGCACGAAGGTTATAGCGTGTTTGCGGACGTGGGTGACAGCGCCTGTCCTCCCGGGCCGCGTGTTATTTTTTGGTAACCAAGCCTAGGCAGATTTCGCATTTTTTCATACTAATACGGTTTATTCCGTCAAGACTAATCGGCATGAATATTCATGAAAACGAATTTTAGCTATATAATAAAACGAGCAAGGGCATCGAGCAGCTGTTCTGTGTGGCGCAATTGGATAATCCAGTCCTCTCTTGGTGAAGGAACCACGAGTTCGAACCTCGGCAGAAGATTATATTACGAAATTTTCTTTTGCTTATTAGGGTTAGGGTTAGGGTTAGGGTTAGGGTTTAGAAAATACAAGTCCGATACTTGCAGTCTGTTTCAAAGTCTTCAAAAAGGGGTTTCTGCTAGGCTTGGTTACAAACAAAAAAAGACGCTCCCGGGCCGGCCTGGGAGGTGCGCCCTCAGACGTCCGTCTACTGTTAGTCAAATTCGGCTGGTCGGGTATTGGCGGAAAGCTCCCGTTGGCGGCGCCATCATCCTCGGCGGGGTTGGGAGGGGATTTCCGCTGCCCATGAAGTCGAATGCATCGCATCCACAATTCTGGAATCTCAAACCCGTTATCCCTGTTGATGGTATCGTGGTGGAGGCGGATCTGAATTGCCTCTTTCACTCTCCTGGTGTACCAGTGTTGTGAAGTGTCGATGCACTTGACTCCTGTCCAATCCGGGTGATGTTGCTCACTCCATGCATGTTCAGCTACCGCTGAGAGTTCTGTCCTGTTGTTGATGATGTCCCGTCTATGTTCGGCTAGTCTTTTTCCCACTGGTCTACCAGTTTCCCCGATGTAGCTTTTGCTGCAACCCTTGCAGGGAATCTGGGAGACCAGATGCATTCGACTTCATGATAGATAGATAGATAGATAGATACTAATAAGTCATATTTAAAGGGATACGCCACCAGGCGGCCGTGGGGAAAGTCAGGATTGCGTAAGCCCCATTCATTCGTACAAAAAGTTTGTGCGTCGAACGCGTCCGTTGGACTACGTGGGATTACATTTCGACTGCACGAAGCCGACCGAATCTCGCACGAAAGTTCGGGATCAGGCGGAGCGTGCATGTTGTGCGGCAAACTCTGTCCGAGGTTTGCGCCCCTCGGGGCAACGGCATGATCAGGTAACGATCACGGTGCCCTCTCGCGGCATAAAAACGTCCACAATCTGCGGTTGAGTATCCCTTTAAGGAACTGTCCCAAAACCTCTACTTTTCCCCCTTTTTCGCCAAAACGAGACATAATTTGGACAATCGATTGGCAGATTCGTGATTATAAGGCAAAACTACATGGAAAGAGCACCCATTTTCTCTCTAATTTAGTCAACCTTTAAATTGAACATCTCCGTAGTGACGTGTTTCAAAAGAGTAATCGCGCAAAGACTAACAGTAACCGGCTTGCAAGTCGACAGCAACCAACGTATCGCTACTCGTAGGGATTAAGGCAGGAAAATTTGCATAATTCGCATTTTAAAATTATATGGGGATTTTATCACGGCTCATTTTGATAGTTTCTTTGTAAAAAAAGTTATTGAAATAAGAATACGTGTTTACATTTGATAATTCAGTCGGGATTATATCATTTTAAAGTAGCTATCCAAAGAAAATCACAAATATGGCAATTAATGTATCACTAGAAACTGGGGAAGCTTACAGATGGCAATCGTATAAGTTTTATGTCAACTGCGTATCTGATGATTATAAAAACAACATAAATAAAAGCTCTTCTCAGCATCTGGAATATCCGAGGATTCGCCAGAAATATAGCGATGTTTTGATGTCGTCACACTAGGGATCGATCCTGCTTAAGCAGACGACGTCCTATAATGAATGAACGTAATTGCAATGTAATTATTTATCAAATTATAAAGAGTTTGGTACATTTAAACATGACCTTATTTCACACCATTCTAAAAGGGAAAGTGTACTGATTCTGATAACTAAAACCGTTTGATTGTAAATACACAGGAGAAGGGTCAATGATCAATGAAATAAACCCCACTTTCAAATTGAAAAGCCCTCCGAATAATATCACAGATTGTATTCGTTCCCTCTTAAAACGCCGAACATGCCCCGGTGCAAGCAGCTGAAAATACAATGGCGTCTTATTTTGTTTACAAGTGACTGATTCCTTTATTTTTTTAACGCTGCATTTTTCATCAAAATAATACCATACACGAAGTTAAGAGTGAGGCAACAGACTAACATTAAGACTGACGCTAGTCAAGTAAGAGAAATAAGTGAAGAGGAGATGACAAAACAGGCACTGAAAAATGTGTAAGATGTTATGGGACATCGTCTGCTTAGACAGGACTGGTCCTTCGTGTGTCGTCACACATCTCAGCAGCGTTCAAGGAGCTCTTCAGCTGCTATATCGGGGGCTGTATTTTACCGTTTTATAATTGATAATAATCATTAATTCAAATGTTTCCAAGCGTTTAATTTGGATAACCTTGTTTAATTTATGCCTTCTATGCAATAATAAGTATTCAGCCAATATTTATTTTGATGGAATTTTCTTGCAAGGTGATCTTTAAGGGAAAGTGCTAGTTTTACTAACAGTTACAGTGATTTGTTATAGGAATAGATAGTAGACTATACACTGCAACTTAAAAGTTGAATAAGTAATCCTAAATGTGAGACTGTAGAAGCCCCCGGGCGCGGGCGTGGCCTGATAGATTTCACCGAGGTCCCCTCATGGCGTGTATTGTACTGTCTGTGTTCTATGTGCGTGAAATATGAAATAACGGCAACTTTAAATCGTCTGCCGCCAAGCTGTGAAGAGGCGAGAATGGTGATCGATTGTCATCGACGTTGCACCCATTAGGGTGCAGTTATGAACCCAGAGGGTACAAAAATGCACCCTATATTGGGGTGCAATTTTGAACCCCATACCGGGGTGCAAATTTTGAACCCCTTGGGGTGCTGCTATTGTACCAACCCCTAGGGGTTCAAATTTGAACCCCTATTTCTTAGTGTGCATGTGCCAACACATTTTCAAAGTATATGATATAATGAATTGTGTCACTAATATATGATTGATACAAGTTCAACGCTGTCGGAAACGGTCACTGGAGCAGAAGACAATGCCTCATAATTATCGTAGAGGGCGCATAAAATAAAATATGAATAAAAGCCTTTTGCTATAATTGCTATAATTATTATTAGCATATTACTTATATTAAAAAAAAACACAATCAGTGACTTTAAAATATTTTGAGATACAGCTAGTGCGTCCCAGAAAAAAAACGAAACCCTAAAACAAAGTGTTATTTTGATCACACCATGTGCTCTATGACAATAACTATATATTTTCCATAAACTACAAGTATTATGCATTTTGAAAATGATAGGAAATAACTCAGTTGTGCCAGATTTTGGTAAAACTGTGAAAACGTTAGGATCACATGCGAACATGACCCAAATGAAACGGGGTCCGGTCGCTATTCATGAGGACCGCTGTTCATAGAAAACAGCTATTCGTTTAACACGCGTTATGAATAGCGGTCCTTATGAATAGTGATCCTTATGAATGGAGGTCCTTATGAAAAGCGACGTAATTTGTCTATGGTTTGCTCGCTATTTAGAAGGACCGCTATTCATTTAGTCACGCGTTATGGATCGTGGTCCTTGTGAATAAGTGGTCCTTATGACTAGCGAGGTTACCCCAGTGAAACATCACTTTGACACCCCTATGAGAAGACGGTTTTCATCTGTTTCTTTCAATAATGAGGGTAAGGATAATGCCCTGAAATAAAGGATGGTCAATGATTTGTCGATGTTGGGGTTATAGAGAAAGGGCACGTGTGTATTGAAATGATACCTGTAGTCAAAATGAAAAGTAATTGTTTTGTATTTTTCAGAACTGCCATTTATTTTAAGAACAAATCGGACAGAACGATGATATTTTTCATAAATTTAGTGAGTGGCACTTTCTATTGTCATCAAATGGAAATACAAGGTAGAAAGGGCACATAAAGCAGCAAAAAAAAAAATTAATGGCAATTTTCCACTTTAGAAGAGGCACCTTTTCCGTTTGCATGTGTTACTAACGTTTTCACGGTTTTACCGAAATCTGGCACAACTGAGTTTTTACATGAGATTTTCAAATGCTGCTGCTCGGTAAAGCATGTACTGATGGATGCCATCAACGTATCATTTAAAAGCACAATCCTTCTAGCTTATGAAAAATAGCTAATTATTGTCACAGAGCACATAGTGTGATCACAATAACCTGTTTTATTATTTCATCAATCTGCCGGACTACCTAAACCATGTTGACTTAATAGTGACAAGTCTGAAATTTCGGAAAATCATTAGCCAGGGTTACGGCGACACGACAGTTGCCCATAATATTAAAATAATATTAGCTGAACATGCATGAATATTGGTACATGCTACTACGTTTCTGAGACGTTTGAGTGTCATCTGAATTTTTTTCACTTACATTTTCACATCAAAGAAATATGGCATGTTGTATTTGTAATCATCAAATGTGTTCCTCATTTGTAGACAAATAAACAGGAAGTACAATATTCATGGTATTTGGAGACATTCTGTTGGAAAAAATCCAGGCTTGTGGTTCTTTAGAAATATGCTCAGAATATTATAGGCTGACAGCATATCAATCCTTGATGAAAATGTGCTAGATCCGTTCTATAAACATCACTTGGAAAAGGAAAATCAAGTTTGTCAACCACATCATGAGAAGAGCAGGCTTCAACCAGGATATCAATTGTAAGATTAAGGTAATGAGAAGCTAAGGGGGAGAGTGTATGAAATACATGGATCCGTTTACTTGACTGATTGGTAACAGTAGTACCTGCACGTAAAACAATAGATGTAAAGCCTTGATTGACATAGTATGGAGCAGATAGGACCCCTTGCAAGCAAGCAATTTTATTCTATAGTCACAGTTTCACGTAACACCTAGCCGTAAGCGAAACGTATTTAAAAATTGTTTTTAAAATATGCGAAGCTGCCCAAAGAAACAGAATTGCCAATCACTCGTATAGTAGACCATCGGTCGAATCGGCCGTGTCTGCCACGTAGTGCCAGGTTCCCAGGTAATTTCAAGACAAAGACCACGTAACGCCACGTACGGCCACGAAACCCGTAACGCCACATTCATTGCACCACGCAGTGCCCATGTCAGCAGACGGGGCTAATAAAATTGTGAATCTTTTTGAATGTTCGCTCTACCTTGCAGAAAGCGCAGCAGTCAGGAAAATGCCATAACTGTTACAGATTAAGCCACGTCCCATAAAAAATACCCTTACGAGGCTCTAATGTATGGCTCATAGGCTTTAGTTGACAGTGTGACTGCAGCTTTAATTTTAAAAAATACGTTAAAGGCTTACCTGAAAATGGATACACAGTGGATAACTTAGAATATAGTTTTGAATTAATTTCCTCACACGCTTCGCACACTTACGAGATTAAAAAATATTGACAAATTGACACTTGAACAAGATGCTTCACTAAACCTTGCGACATTCATATGTCTTTTTCATAGATAGTTCCTCATTTGGCAATTGTGCCACGCAAGATTAAGCGATTGTTTAGAAGTCAGAGTGTCTTCCAAGATGGAGGGTTGATTCCATCGTAAATACATCAAATCTAAATAACACAATATTGGTAGGTTTCACCTTGCATTTAAACATCTACATTTTCGAGACTGAAAATATGGAGTCAGATCCGCAAACACAATAACGGGGGAAGGGTTAGTGTTGCGTGGGGGCCACAACCGAGCGTTTAAAGATCAACATAAAGATAAATTTGAGTACTGGCCTTGTGGTGGCTTTTCTTTTAATTTTGAGAGGTCTGTCATGTTGTAAATATAAATATATGGACTAAATCTTCGGAATATTTCTTTTTATCTTCATTTTTACCTAAACTCAAACTTTTATTTGAAAGGTGTACATATAAATTTGACGTTGTCACTTTCTCAGCACCCTCAATATTTTGCGCATTCACCATTGGTTTATATTGAGTGGCTCAGAGCCATCCCGACATTTTTTCTCTTCTTTTTTTCAGATTTCAAGCCATAACATCAATTTTTCAATTGTATATTTGTGAGAGGTGAAGCTTATATTAGAAAATCAAGTACCTAGTTGTTAGGATTGAACGCATTTTTATGAAAAAATCCTTTCAGCGTATCAGCAAAATAGTTTACACTACAGTAATAAGGTTGCTTTAAAAACAAAGTCAATTATGTTTTATTGGATGCCACAGAGATCTCTTTCACTTTCCAAATTATACAAATGGTATTAATGGTGAAGAGAATACAATTATCATGATATTATATACTGCTAATTTTTTTTTTAAAGATATATTCTGTTCACCTACACAATGTAACCATTCCTTTAAGCAGAAATTCAATAAAACTATTTCCAGCTTTTAAGGCGGTTCAGTGTTCAGTGATCCTATTTATTTTGGGATCTTGCTTTTAACCGTAATATTGTGACGACAGTTTTCGGCATTCCTTTAACGATTATTTTGGTTTTCTTCATGACGAACCTAATGAATGTTACCCGCTTTGTATTCAGTTGGCCACACCATAGATTGTGCCTCTGCGAAGCTCCACTCCTTACTTAATATTTACACAATTCTTTAAGCCCCATTTTCTTTATAAAGCAGAACATTCACCTTCCCAATTTATTCATTAGTTGCTCTCTTCTGAATCATACAGTCTGGAGTCGAATGAAAAAAAAATGTGTTTTTTAGGCAAACATCTAAAGAATAATGGGGAAAAGGCACTAAGCGGGCATCAAACGTTTGTTATTGCAATATCCAACCAAGTCAACCTGCAAAACAGGCAGGCAACCTTGAAAGATATCTGTTCAAACCGTGCACAGAAAATTGGAATGAATAGATAGACATAAATTTAAAAAATGACAAAAGGAGGAAAGGTTTTTTTATATTTACCCGCAAATCAATAATGCAGGCAAATTCCATTCTTTTATTAATCCACGACATGCTTCAGGCTCCATGACATAAGTAGCACTTGGGAACAGATCTAATTTTGTGCGTAATTATGATGTCGTGGAGAATATTTAAATAAGCAATGTGGTCATAATTTACACTACCCCCCACTTCATTCTGACCGGGTCTACATGTTATTTATGATTGTCATTTCAGCATTCTTCTATGTATAGTTGGGTGATGATGACACAAGTCATCATCCTCGATAAATACTGGGGGTGATGTATTCCTTTTTCCCCCACCACATTCGATTCCTGTGCCTATATTTTCATTTCAATTTTGAAAATTGTTAGTATTACTATTAACATGGGTGTGGCACAATTGCATTATAAAGGAAAGTTACCGACTGAACCCTCTACATCGAGAAAAAAATTTCATGTACTTTTAATCTAAATAATTTTTCTGTATTATGGTTTTTACAAAAAGCACCTCAAAATATATTGGGGTGGTAACAGAGGCTATCCCCCACTTCATTCTGACCGGGTCTACATGTTATTTATGATTGTCATTTCAGTATTATATGTATAGTTGGGTGATGATGACTTTTCTTTTAATTTTGAGAGGTCTGTCATGTTGTAAATATAAATATATGGACTAAATCTTCGGAATATTTTTTTTTAATCTTCATTTTTACCTAAACTCAAACTTTTATTTGAAAGGTGTACATATAAATTTGACGTTGTCACTTTCTCAGCACCCTCAATATTTTGCGCATTCACCATTGGTTTATATTGAGTGGCTCAGAGCCATCCCGACATTTTTTCTCTTCTTTTTTTCAGATTTCAAGCCATAACATCAATTTTTCAATTGTATATTTGTGAGAGGTGAAGCTTATATTAGAAAATCAAGTACCTAGTTGTTAGGATTGAACGCATTTTTATGAAAAAATCCTTTCAGCGTATCAGCAAAATAGTTTACACTACAGTAATAAGGTTGCTTTAAAAACAAAGTCAATTATGTTTTATTGGATGCCACAGAGATCTCTTTCACTTTCCAAATTATACAAATGGTATTAATGGTGAAGAGAATACAATTATCATGATATTATATACTGCTAATTTTTTTTTTAAAGATATATTCTGTTCACCTACACAATGTAACCATTCCTTTAAGCAGAAATTCAATAAAACCATTTCCAGCTTTTAAGGCGGTTCAATGTTCAGTGATCCTATTTACTTTGGGATCTTGCTTTTAACCGTAATATTGTGACGACAGTTTTCGGCATTCCTTTAACGATTATTTTGGTTTTCTTCATGACGAACCTAATGAATGTTACCCGCTTTGTAGTCAGTTGGTCACACCATAGATTGTGCCTCTGCGAAGCTCCACTCCTTACTTAATATTTACACAATTCTTTAAGCCCCGTTTTCTTTATAAAGCAGAACATTCACCTTCCCAATTTATTCATTAGTTGCTCTCTTCTGAATCATACAGTCTGGAGTCGAATGAAAAAAAAATGTGTTTTTTAGGCAAACATCTAAAGAATAATGGGGAAAAGGCACTAAGCGGGCATCAAACGTTTGTTATTGCAATATCCAACCAAGTCAACCTGCAAAACAGGCAGGCAACCTTGAAAGATATCTGTTCAAACCGTGCACAGAAAATTGGAATGAATAGATAGACATAAATTTAAAAAATGACAAAAGGAGGAAAGGTTTTTTTATATTTACCCGCAAATCAATAATGCAGGCAAATTCCATTCTTTTATTAATCCACGACATGCTTCAGGCTCCATGACATAAGTAGCACTTGGGAACAGATCTAATTTTGTGCGTAATTATGATGTCGTGGAGAATATTTAAATAAGCAATGTGGTCATAATTTACACTACCCCCCACTTCATTCTGACCGGGTCTACATGTTATTTATGATTGTCATTTCAGCATTCTTCTATGTATAGTTGGGTGATGATGACACAAGTCATCATCCTCGATAAATACTGGGGGTGATGTATTCCTTTTTCCCCCACCACATTCGATTCCTGTGCCTATATTTTCATTTCAATTTTGAAAATTGTTAGTATTACTATTAACATGGGTGTGGCACAATTGCATTATAAAGGAAAGTTACCGACTGAACCCTCTACATCGAGAAAAAAATTTCATGTACTTTTAATCTAAATAATTTTTCTGTATTATGGTTTTTACAAAAAGCACCTCAAAATATATTGGGGTGGTAACAGAGGCTATCCCCCACTTCATTCTGACCGGGTCTACATGTTATTTATGATTGTCATTTCAGTATTATATGTATAGTTGGGTGATGATGACTTTTCTTTTAATTTTGAGAGGTCTGTCATGTTGTAATATAAATATATGGACATTTTTTCTCTTCTTTTTTTCAGATTTCAAGCCATAACATCAATTTTTCAATTGTATATTTGTGAGAGGTGAAGCTTATATTAGAAAATCAAGTACCTAGTTGTTAGGATTGAACGCATTTTTATGAAAAAATCCTTTCAGCGTATCAGCAAAATAGTTTACACTACAGTAATAAGGTTGCTTTAAAAACAAAGTCAATTATGTTTTATTGGATGCCACAGAGATCTCTTTCACTTTCCAAATTATACAAATGGTATTAATGGTGAAGAGAATACAATTATCATGATATTATATACTGCTAATTTTTTTTTAAAGATATATTTTGTTCACCTACACAATGTAACCATTCCTTTAAGCAGAAATTCAATAAAACTATTTCCAGTTTTAAGGCGGTTCAATGTTCAGTGATCCTATTTACTTTGGGATCTTGCTTTTAACCGTAATATTGTGACGACAGTTTTCGGCATTCCTTTAACGATTATTTTGGTTTTCTTCATGACGAACCTAATGAATGTTACCCGCTTTGTATTCAGTTGGCCACACCATAGATTGTGCCTCTGCGAAGCTCCACTCCTTACTTAATATTTACACAATTCTTTAAGCCCCATTTTCTTTATAAAGCAGAACATTCACCTTCCCAATTTATTCATTAGTTGCTCTCTTCTGAATCATACAGTCTGGAGTCGAATGAAAAAAAAATGTGTTTTTTAGGCAAACATCTAAAGAATAATGGGGAAAAGGCACTAAGCGGGCATCAAACGTTTGTTATTGCAATATCCAACCAAGTCAACCTGCAAAACAGGCAGGCAACCTTGAAAGATATCTGTTCAAACCGTGCACAGAAAATTGGAATGAATAGATAGACATAAATTTAAAAAATGACAAAAGGAGGAAAGGTTTTTTTATATTTACCCGCAAATCAATAATGCAGGCAAATTCCATTCTTTTATTAATCCACGACATGCTTCAGGCTCCATGACATAAGTAGCACTTGGGAACAGATCTAATTTTGTGCGTAATTATGATGTCGTGGAGAATATTTAAATAAGCAATGTGGTCATAATTAACACTACCCCCCACTTCATTCTGACCGGGTCTACAATGTTATTTATGATTGTCATTTCAGCATTCTTCTATGTATAGTTGGGTGATGATGACACAAGTCATCATCCTCGATAAATACTGGGGGTGATGTATTCCTTTTTCCCCCACCACATTCGATTCCTGTGCCTATATTTTCATTTCAATTTTGAAAATTGTTAGTATTACTATTAACATGGGTGTGGCACAATTGCATTATAAAGGAAAGTTACCGACTGAACCCTCTACATCGAGAAAAAAATTTCATGTACTTTTAATCTAAATAATTTTTCTGTATTATGGTTTTTACAAAAAGCACCTCAAAATATATTGGGGTGGTAACAGAGGCTATCCCCCACTTCATTCTGACCGGGTCTACATGTTATTTATGATTGTCATTTCAGTATTATATGTATAGTTGGGTGATGATGACACAAGTCATCATCCTCGATAAATACTGGGGGTGATGTATTCCTTGTTTCCCCACCACATTCGATTCCTGTGCCTATATTTTCATTTCAATTTTGAAAATTGTTAGTATTACTAATAACATGGGTGTGGCAAAATTGCATTATAAAGGAAAGTAAACGACTGAACCCTCTACATCGAAAAAATTATATTGGTGTGGTAACAGAGGCTACCCCCCACTTCATTTTAAAAAATATATACCTTCATATATCCCTCCCAAATCAATTAATATCCATGTTATATAATCAGATAATTTGAGGTAGATGATTTTTCACTTTCTATAGTAGTGTAAAAATATATCGGGGGAAAATCAGAATCAACGACAGAATTGTAGATAAATATTAATAACTGCATATAAATCTACAATATTGTACATAAACAAATAACATCTATATTGAAATAAAGAATAATATTAATAAATAAAATATATCAAGTTATATTTATCTACAACATATAATAGAAATGTATATTTCCAGCATTTTTTTTTTGTGGGGGTGAAACCTTGGGGGGGGGGGGGGGAGTGTTTGTACACGCCATCCCCCCACCTGAAAAGTTGGGGGATGCATACCCCCATCCCCTATCCACGCCCCTGTTTATAAGAAACAATCATTGTGTTTAATATTATTAAAATCCTATTTATTATACTTTCCAATGACATAATGATGTTAAAATATTACCCTGCTGGCCTATAAAGAAAAAAAAATATATAGGAGACTAATTAACTGAATTATAATATTGGATCTTATATTTTCAAAGCCACAACAATAATGATAATTATAATAATAATAAGAAGAAGAATAATCATCATCATCACCATAATCATAATCATGAATATTTTTTTAAAAACTTTTCTATCGTAAAACCTGGGGGATGATTGTACACCCCCCCCCCCCCCCACCTGAAATTCTGGGGGATGCATCCCCCCATCTCCCCGCTGTCTACGCCCCTGCTCATTTTTATTTGTTGCATTTGCTTACTTATTGTGCCAGAATATTTTATTTTCCCCTTTTATTTTGACAGTGGAATCCGTCGGCCAAACTGAAATATGTGATGAAACAATCATCTTGAATGCGCCTTCACCAAACATCACCTTTTCGAATCCTTTCTTTGGCGACCCCTCCTCGACACTTAATGTTCGCGTGAACTGCCATACGAGTTTCGTCGCGGTTCCGGACGGGATGCAGGTCGAGTTTGTATTTCTTGAAGTGGAAACGACAGATAACGAAGAAATCACCATTTATGATGACCTGTCGTCGACTTCTTCAAACTTCCGTATTGCGAGGTTCAGAGGGACCCTGGAAGGAACTCCCACTGTCTTCTCTTCAAGGGGAGGACTCACATTAGTATACACTGATAATAGAGATGGAGAGAATGGACCAGGATACCTTGTCCAGGCTCGACTCTTGGGTAACGTTATTATGACCTTATTCTATTATACGTCCACTTTTGTGATGTAACAGCACGAGATAGCAAAACCTCTTCCACTCAATTCACGCTCACAAAATAAGATGTGCTCTTTGTTAGTTCACTCTTGTTAATCCATAGACCAACAACCCCCCCCCCCCCCTCCGCCCCGTTCTTCGGCACAACATAACACATCAAGAAATACTGGATTTTTTGAAAATATAATACATTTGTAAATTCAACAACATGAAAACAAACACCACGTATCTAGCTATGATGGCCAAGCTGGCCATTTGATTGTAACGTTGGAGCGTTCTCCTCCAGGCTAGCTTTTCATACGGGCAGTGACGAATCTTCCGGGGGGAGACACGTGTCCCGGGCGACACTTGAAGGAGGCACACCAAATAATGCAAAAGAGGGGAGAAAAGAAACAAGAATCATGATTACCAAGGATCATTTGCGCCGGTGTAGCGGCACATCAGGTTCTTCCGGCGGATACCGTATCCGCCGGCGCGTATCGTTCCTAACGGCAGATATCGTTCTACCTCGGAGCCATAATCTGCCGATAAGGTGTATTGTATATTGGCAGATTTGTACGAGACACTCTCGTGTCTAATTGGTGGCACTGGCGAAAATGAATGAATAGTTAGGTTTTAAGACGTGTATCAATCAGATATGATTATTTACGTCTGTGTGGACCGACCTTTAACGTCACCATCCGAAAGACGTGACCGGGGCTCGAACCCGCACCCCAAGTCAATTTGTAACTGCCCCGTCAGCTTGGTTTACAGGCACACGCCACAACGCTCAGTTGTAAATCCCGTATATATATTTAATTTTTTGCTACAATAATGTATAACATGGTTTGGCTCCATATGGAACATGTAAAACCTTCATTATTGTAACTTATTTTCATACAAGTAAGGGATTCTTTATTATCACATCTATAAAAATTGAAATATTTGAAATTTCATATAATAAAATACATAAATACTCATTTGCATACCGCCCATGCTATGCATATCACTGTTTCATGGAATAAATGCAAAACTTCAAAATGCCATAACTTTCTTATTTTACATCCGATTTCAGTGAAATTTTTACTGTTATGCTTGTTTAATTTTACTCTGTTTATTCAAATAAACTTGATATTGAGGTGGACTTAGCCTTTAAGAGTTACCGATAATTTATGGCAGGGGCGGAGACAGCGGGGGGGGGGGGGGGGGGGATGGGGGATGCATCCCCTCCAGAATTTCAGGTGGGGATGGTGTGTACAATAATCCCCCCAGGTTTTACAATAGAAAAGTTTTTAAAATGTTAATGATATATTGTACATAAACCCTGATAGCAGAGAGTGGTAAAAATGACGTGATATTGACGTGATATTTACGTCATGGTTTACGTCAATAAGACGACAACTTGCACCAACGCAAGACGTCATGAGGACGTCTTATTTTGACGTCATCTTTACGTCATGCAGGTCACTGAATGACGACTTCATGACATCTTTTGGACGTCTTGCAAATCACCAAATGACGACTCTTTGACGTCTTTTGGACGTCTTGCAGGTGGTAAAAAATGACGTGATATTTACGTCGTGGTTTACGTCTTTCTCACGTCCAGTAATTACGTCAATAAGACGACAACTTGCACCAACGCAAGACATCATGAGGACGTCTTATTTTGACGTCATCTTTACGTCTTGCAGGTCACTGAATGACGACTTCATGACATCTTTTGGACGTCTTGCAAATCACCAAATGACGACTCTTTGACGTCTTTTGGACGTCTTGCAGGTGGTAAAAAATGACGTGATATTTACGTCGTGGTTTACGTCTTTCTCACGTCCTGTAATTACGTCAATAAGACGACAACTTGCACCAACGCAAGACATCATGAAGACGTCTTATTTTGACGTCATCTTTACGTCTTGCAGGTCAGTGAATGACAACTTCATGACGTCTTTTAGAGGTCTTGAGTGTGGTAACAAATGACGTGATATGCTAGACGCCCAAAAGACGTCAAAGAATCGTCATTTGGTGAACTGCAAGATGTCCAAAAGACGTAATAAAGTCATCATTTAGTGACCTGCAAAACGTAAAGATGACCTCAAAATAAGACGTCTTCATGACGTCTTGCGTTGGTGCAAGTTTTAGACTTACTGACATAATTACAGGACGTAAAAAAGACTTAAATCACGACTTAAATATTACGTCATATTTTACCATCTGAACCACTAATTACAATCTGTTTAAGTGTAATGACGACCTGTCAAAAGCATTCATGAGCACATGGATACCAAAATTCAAAGTACATACATGTACAATCACTGAAAAATAAGTTATGCATAATATACAAGGCAGACATAAAATCAGTTTCACATTTTTAATGCCACTGGTATGAAAATCAGCTGCAAACATCCATTCATAAAACATACATAACAATGATAATCAAAACTGATGTGTGAGTAATTATATACAGGTATATGTTAACAGGTGGATTATTAAATCACACAGTGGGAAACACAAGCTACCCTAATGAAAAGAGTTGTGAAAATGAATGGATTTTTGGCACGAAGTAAAAAAAGGGTAAGAAAATACATTAAGTATTTGAACATTTACCCAAAAAACAGCATCACTGACAAAATTGAAGGGGAAAGTACCTGATTTCTATGGTCTCAAAAATGGTAATGTTGAATGTACATGAATTACTAACTCATGAAATAGCTTGAGTATAAGATTTTGTTAAGAATGTTTTGCCTCATTTGCATAAAGTAGATACTCAAAATGCTGAATTATTTGCAAAGCATTTTTTTTTTCAATTTGGGTTTGAATCTAGATCTTGCACCAGAACAATTTTTTATACAAGAACAAGGAAAAATAAAGAAAGTTAATTATTGAACGAAATGCTAGGAATCTATGTAAGACAACAAACCAAATGGTGGAACTGTAATCAGAATAAGTTGGTTCAAAATAATGCAAGTTGATTTACCCTTGAATTTCTTTGACAAATATATTTTTCACAAGGAAAAATGCCTGAATGAAGCATATTAATTGTACGTAGCATTTCAGTCCAGTTCATAAGAAATAAATACGCACAACTTGGTGACTATGAAAAGTCCATTATTAACATAAACTTCATAGTGGCTCTTTGAATAATTGATGTACATGTATAACTAATGAATTCTCTGTCCTGTGGATTGGCAGACGAATATAGTCTTAGGAATAATAAAATAAAAGATTTTGAGTTATGAAAACTGCAACTCTCAATCATTGCAAGATATGGCATATTGACAAAATATATCAAGCTCTTCTCCTAAAGAAAATGCGCTATTGGTAAAAATACCCTTTACATCTACCAATATATTCTGCAAAAAGTATGAAAGTGCTGAAAATTGCATACACAGTTTCAATTCAGTTCAATTTTATTTTAGTTTCTAATATTTTATATCAAATAAAACTTTGTCATATGTTTAAAGGTTGTCACGAGTACTTGCAGTGTGATTTCAGTTTGACACTAACTGCCTATAAATCACTTTGAATTGCTTGTCAATTGCCATGTTCTAACTTCAAATTCTACAAATATTTAGGACATTTTAGGTGCTTTATTTTCATAGAATGTATGCATAAAATGCTTTTAGGTTGGATACAAATGGATGGGAACTCTCTCCATTTTCTTCCATACATTACCAATACTCCAGATGTCATTTAAATGTACATTTATGGACAGAACTAACTGCAGTTTAGTATAAGTTTAAGTTTCAGGTCATGCAATCATGAAACAAGTAGAACATTTACATTTTATGTGAATAAAACATTTAGCGCTTCTTATGGAGATAGAGGCACCGAAATTGTATATGAAATACATGCAAGCATCTGTGGAATTCTTAAGAGCATCCTAAAAAAGTTGTTTGATAGTTGTTTGAAATATAGAAGAAATCCACTCCAGAATTTATTCTTCTTATTTCATGAGAAAACATCATACAGAACAGTGCAAATGTCACACAAATCTCATACAGGAAGATATGACATTTCAAAATTTCATTTTTATTTTCTTGACCAGTCCTTGCAAATATTTAAATGGGCGAGTACATGTCATCACCTCATAATTTTTTTCAAATACACTGTATATGGATTTCTAAAAAAAACTTTCAGCTCACACTCGTAACACATATCCCCATAGCAAAATATATTATTTCTCCTTTATTTCGGGCGGTGATAAGACAAGTTTTAGATTCTCATAGCTGAAATATGAAACTTTTGTCATTTCTGTATATGAAAAGGATAGCAAACTGTGAGGCAATGATATCATCACCTCGCTTATTAAAACACTAAGGACTGGTCAAAAAGTGTTTTCCCCCAAAAATATGAATTTTAATAATGTCATAACTTCCTTATTCTTATCCAATATCTTGTAGCAATGTTTCATATTTAATTTGTTTCTGTATGTTTTAAACCGGTAGAGAGGATTCTTTCTTTAATTATTGCCAGTTGTAACTACAGCTTTTTACAGATTATTTGAGTATTCCTCGGTGTCCATTGGCAAGGCTTCTTCTTCCTCCTGCAGTTCTGGAGTTACAGGCCTCCGAAGCTCCAGATCATTCTTTGGTACTTTTTGATAAATGTACTTCAAGTAGTATTGAATGCCACTTTCCACCTCGTCAAGCGCAGCAGATCTTGTCCGTTCGTTGCCCCTCACAGTCGCTGGAAAAGAAATAGAATGTGAAATGTAAAAATAATTAAAAATTTAAATATTACCTCTCAGATCCGGAAGATACTGTATTGCTTCACTTCTTTTATGTCTCACATTTAGCAAATACCTGAAATACATGGCCTGAAAATAAACTGCAATGGCCTGAATTCAGGCTTTTACCTGGAAACTGGCATCTTTGTACACATATACTGACCACTAAAATTGTTTTGTAGACCTTTTTTTTTTTTTGTACCACGGGAGATGGCGAGTTCACTTCTAGGAAACTTTGGCAGTAACAGGCGCGGATCCAGAGGGGGCGCAAGGGGCTTGCGCCCCCCGCCCGTTTTGTCTGACAAAGTATGCCCCCGGACCCCCTAGATGGCCGTTTGGCTTCGTCAAACGGAGGGTTCCTCAGTGTGCGCCCCCTTTCTGAAAATCCTGTATCCGCCCCTGAGTAAAGCTGTTTTTCAATTAAAAACAGAATGCTAGAAGCATAACGAAATTCAAAAGGCACCAGTTCAAACACTGTAATGAAGCTAACAGCCCTTAGAGGTAAAAACATCTCTGAAGATCTTTATCTTAATTTCTGCCTAATGATGCAAACAACAGTCCTTCTGGATTAGAGCATTATGGCAGTTAAGCAGAGGGAAGGCAGGAAGAGTTAAGCATACAAACATACCTATTTGACAATATTTTGAAACACTGAAGAATATATATATATATATATCCAAGTTACTTTGTGATAAATAATGTGGGGGTCCAAAAAATAATTTAAATGTAATCTTCTAGATGTCTGCAACTATCTGCTTATGATTCAAGAAGAAAAGAAAATCAACAGACTCTTCTGAAGATGAGAAAATGTATATACATCTATTTACCAAAGATAACATCTATCATCGCCTTATATCCCGAAAACTTGTGCTTCTGCCACGTTGTCCCATCCAACTGAATTGCACAGACAACTGAGGGTCCATCATTGTGTCCAGCACACGCCTTACTGATTCTTTGGTGGCCCCTCCACATCTCTTTAAGTATGACATCTGGAAAAATGAAAGGGAATAGCAGTAAACATGTATTATTCTCACTTTCATGCATCTTCCTATCTGATTTAAACATGCATAATATCTCACAATTGAAACCTACAAGGTGGATGCAAAGCATTGTTTTTCCTCCTGCAAGCTCTGTAAACAATCTGAGGCTGAAATTGATAACTATATTGCAAAGAAAATGCATTTAGCAGCAGCTTTGCAAGCAAGACAAAAACAAACTTGCTGGCTGTTTGAAGTCATGACATAGCTGCAGAACAATTAATTGACCTCTCCTGTATGTAATAATGGAAATATAATATTCTCCAAAAATAATTGTCAATTTCAATTCTGGAATGAACATGCATGTCACAAACAGTATATTTAATCCAACTTTCTACAATAAACAAATATGCTGTTGAAATTCTGATAGTTAATTTTCCCAATTAAGCTGAATGTTTGCATTAATAATTGAGTATAAAGTGCAGAAGAAAGTTAATGAATCAACTGTATAACACTATTATAAGCAGATAAAGACACTCACAAATTGCTTTTTTTGCAAGATCCTCCTGAAGGATCGTGTTGACCTCACATAAGTCTTGAACGTTATTAAGTGGAAGAGAGGGTATTCCTTCTGGTATATCAGCAATTTCAGCCACTCTGCCCTTCTCCATTTGGCACGGATTGCCCCAAGAAGTTTCCGGTTTTCCCTCACCTCCGACTTGACTTCCTCCATCTTATTATGCAATCGTCTTGATATTGTGTAGGTGTGATTTTGTTCAGGCAGATGGATGGACCGACAACCTGAAAATATAATGCACCTACAAGCCCTAACAGGAGTATAGGCAATAAAAGACAATCATAGAATATGTTTGGTTTGTTTAGAAATTTCGAATTTTTCACTCTTTTTTCTGAAATGTACGTATGAACAGATCGAGGTGCCATCATGAATGCCCCCCCCCCCCCACAAGAAAAGAATAAGTGACATAAACTAATAAATAAATCAAATGAAGGAATAAATTCATCAGAGACTTGCCTGATGGTGCCTTATATTTAAAAGCACTTCACTCTAACAGTTTAATATTACAGTAACGTTAGTAACAATATTATTGGACAAAAAACATAGCCTATAGGGTACACTGCCTAACAGTTAGTATTTAGTCTACTTATTTCGATGTTTACTTCAATGTAAGTAGACTTAACTCTGGCAGTATTTAAATGATCACTAAATGATAATTTGTAATTGTATATATAATTTAATGTCCCAATGAAAGTGACAAAATACAGCACTCAGCAGATGCATAATTTCGACTGTAATGTATAATAACTGTCACTTGACAAATGTGATTGATAGTATACTGACAGTTCTACAAACAGTGTGACTAATAATAACACACGTTGTCTCACTATGAACATGGCAAACAAAGAAGCGGACAAAATATACAGCTCCTCATTGTACCTTCCACACTTGCTCTGGTAGACAAAAGAATATCCCTTCATTGCTATTATGTAAGATTATGTAGAGCAGGTGTCACATGCATATTCACCTGTTCTACTTATCTTACATAATAGCAATGAAGGGATGTTCTTTTGTCTACCGAACAATTGTGGAGGGTACAATGATGATCTGTATATTTTGTCCGCTCTCTTTTGTCATTGCATGCATCGTGTTCCTGGTGTCTATCTGTTACTGTCTTAGCTACACATAATGCACAGTGTGGTGTGAATACCTAACTTACTTGCCACGAAACCTGAACTTAAACTTTGATGGAAGGTCTTTAGATGATTATCGAAGACGAGTTCGTATGCCTAAGAAGTTAGAGTAACCTGTTCCACTGCTATTTTGCACATGCACACACTCCACGCTGAGTCGAGCAGCGCGGCAATGCACGCACGTGAAACGACGGACGAGTAAAACGATCACGTTAAAGAAAAAACAAAACAAAAAACAAACAAACAAAACAAACAAAAAACCCCATTGGGTGATTTCACGCTCGGTGTTGGTGTTTGGTGTTAGTGTCTATTTTGCCCGAAATCGTGATCTAACACCGACTATGAAATGAAAAAAAATCAGTCGGTGTTAGGTGTTGACCTCTGATTTTTTTGACGTAGTTCCGGTTGCCGGTGTTTGTTTTTTGTTAATAATCGTCTACTGAACCGAGCTCGGCCGTCGGTGTTTAATTTCATGTACAAATTCCCATTCACTAACACTATACCCCTAGGGATTAAGAAATACCGATTTCACGGTCGGTGTTGGTGTTGGTGTTTCTAGCTATGGGAAATTTTGCTGATTAGTCATGAGAAATAAAGACAGTAGGCGCTATTCGAAGTGTAATTTCATAGGCGTTAAGAGGTATTATGTTCATATAGGCCTGATATTAGATCTAGGCCAGCATTTGGTCTAACGTTCGATCTAGAGCACACGGAAAGGAACTACTTTTGCTTTTTAATGGGTTTGAAGGAGTGAATAAAAATTCCGACCTAATTTTCTTTTTAAGATAGATTTA
Organism: Heliocidaris erythrogramma; assembly: GCA_025617745.1. NCBI lineage: Eukaryota > Metazoa > Echinodermata > Echinoidea > Camarodonta > Echinometridae > Heliocidaris > Heliocidaris erythrogramma. The sequence goes on along the minus strand of CM046858.1, from coordinate 41,744,546 downwards.
ATAAAAATGACGTTAGATATTCCGTAGTTAAAGACCCAGAGAATCCACATCATTTATCAGGATGAGATCTAAATCAACATTTACAATACAAAAGCCATGAATCTTCACGGCTAATCTGTGCCAAGGCCTGAAATTTGGCTGTTTGCCCTGTACGCGCTACGCCGTCCGATCCGGCGTCTAGCTGCATTAGCTACCGCAGCATTTTCTGCTGCAAGTGAGAAATTCAAGAGAAATCATATCTAAACTTACTGTTCCTGTCAAGACCATCCATTTCTGTGAAGTTTCTTACCACACTCTAGATCAAATAATTATTTATTTTAGAATTGCCGGACTACTCGTGTAATTTAAGTATATTCTAGACTAATAATTAAATAGTTTTAAACATTTTTTTCCCCTTCGTTAAAAACGGTGCTGACGCCATTACCAGTGTTAAGCTATCGATGCGCTTTGTTAGGATATCGGTATCGGCTCCTTAATCTGAATAGCGGTGTTTGAGCTCGATTTTAGGATAATTTTCGCTCTAAACACCAACACCAAACACCAACACCGAGCGTGAAATCACCCATTGTGTCACCAAGATAATTGTATACATTGCGTACCGGCAAAAGGTACCGGCCTTGCATGCCTAGCCTGCCAGGCTAGCCGTGTATCAATATCACGCGCTAGTTGAGTGGCTCGATGACGTAGCCTGCAGTCAATACTGTATCATTTAATTGTATTACTTCTTCTTTCCCTTATGTTTGCAATAGCAAAAAATTATTTAGCTTTTATATCCAAAGTCTAGCGAATGCATGTTCTGGTATCCTTTTTTCTAGGGCACATATCGAACCATAAGTGGTATATTGACGTCAAAATCACGTCATGAACTAATCATTAACAAAAATATATAGACATTGTCTAATTAATCCCAAACCGTTCCCATGTTTAGATTTATACTGAATAATCGTTCATAAGTGGTAAATAATTGACCTCAAAATTACGTCATGAACTAGTCATTTGGACCTGGTCGCCAGTTGGCAATGAAGTCACGTAATAATTAGGTCGTTTTTTTTTGGTCTTGAATAATTGTTCATATAAGTGGTAAATAATTGACGTCAAAATCACGTCATGAACTAGTCATTCTTAGCTGGTCGTGAGTTGGAATGGAAGTCACGTAATATTAACGTCGAAATTTGGTCTTGAATAATCGTTAAACAAGTGGTAAATACTTGACGTCAAAATCACGTCGTGAGCTAGTCATTCGTAGCTGGTCGTGAGTTGGCAATGAAGTGACGTAATAATTACGTCTTTTTTTGGTGGTGAATTTTTCATATAAGTGGAAAATAACTGACGTCAAAATCACGTCATGAACTAGTTATTCTTAGCTGGTAGTGAAGTCACGTAATATTAACGTCGATTTTTGGTCTTGAATAATCGGTAAAGAAGTGGTAAATACTTGACGTCAAAATCACGTCATGAGCTAGTCATTCGTAGCTGGTCGTGAGTTGGCAATGAAGTGACGTAATAATTACGTCGTTTTTTGGTGGTGAATTGTTCACATAAGTGGAAAATAACTGACGTCAAAATCACGTCATAAACTAGTCATTCTTAGCTGGTCGTAATTTGGAATTGAAGTCACGTAATATTAATGTCGATTTTTGGTCTTGAATAATCGTTAAACAAGTGGTAAATACTTGACGTCAAAATCACGTCGTGAGCTAGTCATTCGTAGCTGGTCGTGAGTTGGCAATGAAGTGACGTAATAATTACGTCGTTTTTTGGTGGTGAATTGTTCATATAAGTAGAAAATAACTGACGTCAAAATCACGTCATGAACTAGTCATTCGTAGCTGGTCGTGAAGTCACGTAATAATAAAGTCGATTTTTGGTCTTGAATAATCGTTAAACAAGTGGTAAATACTTGACGTCAAAATCACGTCGTGAACTAGTCATTCGTAGCTGGTCGTGAATTGGCAATGAAGTGACGTAATAATTACGTCGTTTTTTGGCCTTGAATTGTTAATATAAGTGGAAAATAACTGACGTCAAAATCACGTCATGAACTAGTCATTCTTAGCTGGTCGTGAGTTGGAAATGAAGTCACATAATATTAACGTCTATTTTTGTCTTGAATAATCGTTAAAGAAGTGGTAAATACTTGACGTCAAAACACGTCATGAACTAGGCATTCGTAGCTGGCCGTGAGTTGGAAATGAAGTCACGTAATAATTACGTCGTTTTTTGGTCTTGAATAATCGTTCATATAAGTGGTAAATAATTGACGTGAAAATCACGTCATGGAATAGTAATGGATAGTGCGTAATAATTACGTCGTCTTTTGGTATTGAATAATCCTTCATAAGCGGTAAATAATTGCGTCAAAATCACGTTATGAACTAGTAATTCTTAGCTGTGCGTGAGTTGGAATTGAAGTCACGTAATAATTACGTCGTTTTTTGGTCTTGAATAATCCTTCATATAAGTGGTAAATAATTGACGTCAAAATCACTTCATGAAATAGTAATGGATAATGCGATTCTTAACTGGTCGTGAGTTGGCAATGAAGTGACGTAATAATTACGTTGTCTTTTGGTCTTGAATAATCGTTCAAATAAGTGGTAAATAATTGACGTCAAAATCACTTCATGAACTAGTCATGGATAGTGCAATTCTTAACTGGTCGTGAGTTGGCAATGACATGACGTGATAACTGCGTCGTTTTTTGGTTTTGGATAATCGTTCATATGTGGTAAATAATTGACGTCACCATCACGTCAAGAATTAGTCATGGATGGTGAAATAACTGATCTTCAGCTTGCAATGAAGTGACATAAAAATTACGTCGTTTTTTTTGTCTTGAATTGTTGATATAAGTGGAAAATAACTGACGTCAAAATTACGTCATGAACTAGTCATTCGTAGCTGGCCGTGAATTGGAAATGAAGTCACGTAATAATTGCGTCGTTTTTTGGTCTTGAATAGTCTTTCATATAAGTGGTAAATAATTGACGTGAAAATCACGTCATGAAATAGTAATGGATATTGCGTTCTTAACTGGTCGTGAGATGGCAATGAAGTGACGTAATAATTACGTCGTCTTTTGGTCTTGAATAATCGTTCAAATAAGTGGTAAATAATTGACGTCAAAATCACGTCATGAACTAGTCATGGATAGTGCAATTCTTAACTGGTCGTGAGTTGGCAATGAAGTGACCTGATAATTACGTATTTTTGGGGGGTCTTGAATAATCGTTTATAAGTGGTAAATAATTGACGTCAAAATCACGTCAAGAACTAGTCATGGATGATGCAATTCGTAACTGGTCGTGAGCTGGCAATGCAGTGACGTAATAATTACGTCGTTTTTTGGTCTTGAATAATCAAGCATATAAGTGGTAAATAATTGACGTCAAAATCACGTCATGAACTAGTCATCCAAATATGACAATACATACTCGTCTTAGAAAGTCGTCACGAAGACGTCGTAATAACGTCGTTCATACGACGTATGACCAGTTGACCAGAATACGACCAATATACGACGTCTTTAAGACGTCCGTCTGCTATCAGGGAATATGCATATGTATTTATGATTATGATTATGGTGATTCTTCTTCTTCTTCTTCTTCTTCTTCTTCTTCTTCTTATTATTATTATTATTATTATCATTATTGTTGCGGTTTTGAAAATATAAGATTCAATATTATAATTCAGTTAATTAGTCTCCTATATATATATTTTCTTTATAGGCCATTCAGGATAACATTTTAACATCATTATGTCATTGGAAAGTATAATAAACAGAATTTTAATAATATTAAACACAGTGACTGTTTCTTATAAACAGGGGCGTAGATAGGGGATGGGGGTATGCATCCCCCAACTTTTCAGGTGGGTGGATGGCGTGTACAAACACTCCCCCCCCCCCCCCCCCCAGGTTTCAACCCCAACTATACATAGAAAAATGCTGAACTGACAATCATAAATAACATGTAGACCCGGTCAGAGGCAACGCTCCGGGGGTTGCATGTGGGCACATCGCCCTATACCTTTCCCTTTAACCTCAGATAATTATCCCCATTTCTCTTTCGAGTAAGTTCCCGTTCCATATTCTTATTTAAGTGCCCATTTTGATAATTACACCTCATCCCTCACCTCACTTTTCACAAATGCTCCTATTTCAACAAGAGCATTTATCCCTTTTGGCCCTTTTAATGTAACAAGTCATTTTTCTTCTTTGTAATACATAGGCACTGATTTAAATTTTCTACTTTATAAGAACATATTGCCGTTCTTATAAATGCCCCTTTTGAGCTGTTATTAATGCCCCTTCTACCTTTTCTACACATTCATTTATTTTTTCTAATAAGTGTCCTTTTCCCCATGATAAGTACCACAATTCCCTTTTCCATAACATGTGCCCCTAATCCCAAGTGACTCAGAGCCACTATTCCCAAATGCTCACTCGCTAGGCTCGCTCGTATTAAAAGTATAGCTTATTAAATAAATTTTCATTGTGAAATTTTGCAAATGAAACCCCATCAGAATTGTGTTTCCCAGTTTTTATATTACAATGTATTTGCAACCTCACAAATTTTGAATATTGGAAGTTGCTCGCTCGCTTCGCTCGCTCGCTCAATATTCGATTCATACTACAAAACTGCAAAGCATGATGCTAAAGTTGTATCTTGGACATGTAAAGAGAAAAAAGCATACACACCCTGTGTGTGTGTGTGTGTGGGTGCGTGTGGGTGCGTGTTTGTGTGTATGTATATATATATATATAATTATATATATGGCCCTTAAGGGAAATCATACCCCCACTTATCAGGACCTGTCTACGCCAATGGCTATTTGGACCGAAAATCAATCCCCCCCCCGCCCCCCCGGTCTGAGGACCTGACTACGCCACTGATTTATGGTATTAGAACAACTGGCACATATCTTACATAATTAACATGATTAATACATGAATCCGCCCTCAGCATGCTCAGAGAAGAGAAATAAGTTAACACCTATGAGGTTGAAAAGGCTGTCTGTCTGTGATTGTATCTGGTGTAGAGTGGAATATCACTCCACCAGCCTCCAAGGTCTAGCGGTTAAGGCATCTGGCCTACTGGGCCAAAGACCGGAGTTCGATTTCCGGTGGAGACAGTCTTTGCAAACTCTGCAGTTATTAAAAAATAAGAAGGTAATATTAAAGAAGGAACAATAAATTTGTAGATAATTATTTCTCTTATCCAATAAATTTTGTTCACATTTCTCACACGATTATAGTGTGAGAAATATAAGAAATAATTTGGACCTCGAATCCATTATTTCACAGTTGACTGAGCACAAGTTAAGGGAAAGCTAAAGTTAAACATAACCAAACACTGATTTTCGCATCATGAAGTTATGAATACAATGTCAATAGATCATTTTACAAGGTTATGAAACTTCTTTCTAAAACTGTATTCATGCTAATAACGGCACTTCTTCAGAAATATTAGTCTTGGTTATTTTGTCAACTGTGAAATAATGGATGCAAGGTCTGCAGAGTGTCGGGAGATTATTAACCAGTCCAACACATGCCGACTGTCTCTCATTACACTAGTCTTGAGAAATGACATTAATCTTGAGAATTTTGAAATGTCATTTTTCTCTGAAGCGTGCTCACTCGACCTCTGCTTTACACAAAATAGTTTATATAAGAACCACAGGCACAGTCACTTCTAGTTAAATTTGTTCAAAAGTTTGCGGTCCAGTAATTATAAGGAATTGCCCAGCGGGGATCTTCCGTTTTTCAGTTCTTTATAATACAGTGCGTATCAAAAAAGTGTACCCAACTTTGATAGCTCCTAATTAAAATGTTATAACCGATGTGACTTTGAAATTTATTTAATTGTAAAGAGCAACCTAATGTCTGTGCATTGGTACCTCATTCATGACATTTCTGCCATGGATATCTGAGCACCACGGTTTTTAAAAAGTGTTTCAAAATCTCCTTGTTTCAAGTTTGGGCTGATGCAAGGAATGTGGGTCAAGCCATATGAATGTGTTACTTTAGTCTCAAATCATTTTTAAATTTAAATTCTCCTTTGCGATTTAATGCTCCATTGTTTAAAGTGTTGCAGTGTTTCTAAGCTTTCAAATGACCTGGCATATGATAATCTTTAAATTAATTTAACAGCCTTCTTACTTCTTGTCTAGTGATAACTACAAACTCTCTGCTTATTTGTTCATTGCACCATGTCACCTACATAAGGTGCACACGGTGTTTTTCGCGAATAGCACATGAACTCAAAGGTTTACTGACCTTAAAGACTAAAAAGAAGAAAAAAAAGAACATGTGTTGAGAATTAACAAGGTAATTGACTGTAGACTTTTAAGAAAAAAGATTCCCAAAAGGCTTCCCAAATAAATGTTGTCCATTTTGACTGACTCGGTAAAAAGGCTTACCTTAAAAAAGGGGATGCGGATGAGACCAAGATTGTGTTATCATGGCAAATGAAATATCATAAATTTAGCTTGTAATAAGCCCTTTCGTGAGTTTGAGGTTACTTTAACACATGCTCTATTCAAATGCACAAAAACAATTGAAAATAGCTCAGCAATTGTTTTTCGACTGAAGTAACTAATGCATATTTGGTTTGACCCACACTCGCAATGCTACTTCAGCCCAAACTTGGAACAAGAGGATTTCGACAATACTTTGTTAAAAGCCTGCTGCTCAGTCATCCGTGGCAGCAAAGTATGAATTTGGTATCAATGCACAGAAAATAATTTGCTCTCTACTATAAAATAGATCTAAAGTTCATAGAGGTTATAACTTTTTAATCAGAAGCTATCTGGGTATAATTTTTGATATGCACTGTATATCAGCCATTTTGTGTGCGGGAACAAATGGGAAAGCTTCAGAAAAGACATCACAGTGGCATTACCGATTTGTCAATATGATGAAACTTCCATTTGCTTAGTGATTACAACTTTCTAAATATTTTTTTTCCGAATTCATTCCAACTGTAAACATTCTGCTTCTCTGATATTGCTTCACTTGCTATTAAGTTTGAATGTATCTCAAAATACCTAAAGTTGATAAACTGCATCTGTATTATTTGGTGATCATTCATACAACAGATGCTGATTTGCTCTCTACCACTCAACCTGGACTTTGTGGAGGCATGATAACTCTGACCGATTCTAGACCGACTTTTAGCTTCTCTTCTCTTGCCTATGATAATCCAACTACAATGTCATACAGAGCGGAGTGCACTATGTATATCACCAGTCCTAGCGGCAAGGAAGTAAAAGCTAGCATTTTGGACACCCAGATGTCCAACGAGTACGTCCGAATCTACGACCACCCGTCATCTACCAGTGGAGACTTTCTTGTGACTACCATATACGGGACGGTGGAAGCAGGATCAACTGTATTCTCGTCACAAGAGGGACTCACTCTGGTGTATTTAGCTGAGAAACTGTCTTCTCACGGCTTGGGAGTCAGAGCAGAGCTCAGTATCTTGGGTAATTGATCAACCTTGTTGTGAAAGTAGTCATAATGTCTTAGTCATGTTAGTGGAAAGAGCAGTGTTACCTGGGGTTCCTTGCTTCGAAACACGTGTCCTTTTTAAGGCATCTATCCCCATTTACCCAATCACTAGGGTTAGGATTGAATCCATTAATTTTTCTTGGTTATTAACCTGTAGGGTTTCGTTCAAGCTTCGTTCAGTCATAACTGGGTAACCCCTATTTTTAAAAAAATGCAATGGGGGATAAGATGATTTAAACAAAGTACGTGTCACATATCTGTAACACAGATACGACATCTTTTCTTGTGTGCAGCTATTTTCTTTTCTTTTTACTCTTTAGATGACATTCAGAAAATTGGGGACTTTGTTGTTTGTGTTTTTTGTCGTTCTAAATCAACTTCCAATCTGATGGTTCCAATTCCATGTTCACAGTATGCTCATAATTATAGTTTTAAAAGTTGTTTTAACTTTGACAATAATGGCTGTATTTTAGCTGCTCTAGAATCCTTTTAAAATGTCTTTCGTCATAGGGCAGTTTTGATGATACATAGTTGGAAGCAGTGTCATTGGGCTCACGTTTCTTTACCGAACTGACAATTTTTTACAACAAAACAAATTTTGCTGGCCTGATTATTTTTTTAAAGGTTGACTAAATTAGAGAGAAAACGGGTGCTCTTTCCATGTATTTTGTCCTTCTAATCACGAATCTGCCAATCGATTGTGCAAATTATGTCTCGTTTTGGCAAAAGAGGGGGAAAAGTAGAGGTTTTGGGACCGTTCCTTAAAACTCGTGAGCTGATTGGCTAACCCCCAAGTGACGTATGAAGAGTAAGAGGCACAAGATCTGCAGGCTGCAGCATATAATATTGTACACAGAGTGCGGTATTTGACCCCTCTGTTCAACGGACAATTTATGAAAAAAGGAAATTAATCAATATAATCTTAGGAGTGAATAATCATTAGCAATATATTTTCTACAAGATCAGAAAACGCTTTTGCCCAAATATACAGCTCTTGATTTGTTTATTTAGCTTTTCTTTTGAACAATGTTCTCATCCATCTGAGCTTGCCGAACGAAAGTTTTGCATTGGTCATAAACGCGTGCACAGCCGTTTTATGCGTCTATATATAATTATGTACAATGTCCTATACACATCTTTAGTACGGCAGTGACTATGTTCCCCTCGTACATAGCGACTGGTGAACGCTTTTGTTTTGTTTATTTCACGTACGGCTTTTTTTTTTTTACTTCGCCCTACATAGACTTAGATTTTGGCTGAATTCGAGTAACTTATATAGAGAGAGGAAAAGTGCCCGCGATCCCGAGTTGGAGGACTTTTCTGAGCCATGCAGATACGAACTCTGATTTATCAGATGATTTATCAGATGATTTATCAGACCCCGAAGGCAAAGAAGCTCGAGTGGCAAGGGAAATTCTACCATATTATATGTTTGAACCCCTCGCAGAATACGGTGAAGGGGCCGTGGGTGAAGTAACCCCAGGGAGCTACAACGCGTTGGAGCTCCCTGGAGTTACGGGTGAAGTAGACCGAAAATTCTGTCTCTCGTTCGTTAGCTCGTCGGAATATAAGTTTTACCAACCAGTAATCGACCTACTAATTTTTACCACATTAAAAGAATAATCAGACAAAATTCTACAACTAGAAGGTAACAAGCAAACGCTATTTTAGCAAGTATTGTTGTGTAAAGTATATTGTCACATATGTTGGTTCAACCCTATTGTGCTAAAATATAGAATTGGGCATTTACCAACTGATTTCAAGGGTAGATTACTGGTTAAATCAGCCTAAAATTAGACAATTCTTTAACCAACCAGTAGTTAAATACCCAACTTAATTTACCCAATATTTTAGAGTGTTGATATTTGTATTTTAATGTCCGACCGAAAAGAGACCCACCGACTTACCTTCATCCGATGTTTGGATAATTTATGACCCTTTATCAGATTGGGTAAAATTTCTCCTTCGTTTGGTAAATTTTTAGACCAACCATTACTTGCCCGACACATTTTACCCAACTCAATAAAATAAGTTGAAAAATTGGCCAAATTTAGCAAACCCTAATTTATCAAGTACTGTTGGTAAATATATGCCCAATTATAAAGATAATTGCCATAAATTGGTCAAGCTTGCTTTAGCTGAATTGCTTCAAAGTAGCTCATAAACTGGTAAATTCTTAATCAAATAGTGGTTACCCAACTTAATTTGCCGAACATTTTAAGAGCGTGAGTATTAATTATGTAGTTCTCTCTCGTCAGTTGTAACATTTTAAAAATATAGCTCGGTGTCTGTTATGATTCTTATAACAAAAAAACAGTCAAACTAATATCATACCTCATTACCTGATGGTACATCTAAGGACCTATATTCTTCTCCTTATTCTACCTGTTGCTTTTAAAGATGGTATTCCCCCCGAAAGTGAGGGGCTCTGCGGTGGCGCTATCGCTCTTACAGACTCGTCGCCAAACCACACTTTCACCACCCCGCTCTACAACAATCCTTCAATGGCCAGTGTTGAAATGGACTTTACACTCCATATTCTGGTTCCAGAAGGGAAGCACGTGCAGTTGACGTTCCTAGATATAGAGACGACGACCACTGAGGTCATTCTAGTCTACCAGTACACAACGGCTTCATCAGAACGTTTGGCTTCTGTCTCAGGAACGGTTAATACAAAGGCAACCGTTTATTCTTCAAGGACAGGATTGACTCTCATACATCAGGACAACTCCCTTAATTACAATGGGCGTGGTTTTAAAGCAGAAGCACGTGTGTTAGGTGAATCTGTTATATCTATCTTTGTCTTGTTTCATGCATTAAATTAAGGCAAATCTTCACATGGTAATAGGTCCGCTTATTCTGGGTTAAAAAATAAGATTTAAATATTATTTCAATTCTAACAAGTGACACATTTTCTTTATTTGGTTGGTTGGGTTCTTTAATTTGATTTTGTTTGTTTGTTGTTGTTGTTTTGTTGCTGTCGTTGTTGTTGTTTTGTTTTGTTTATGTTTTTGTTTTTGTTTTGGGGGGAGGGAGGTTCTTATAGTATATTTTGGGAATATGATAGCGACAAAAATCATTCTCGTTTTGACCTAGCGTCTTTTAGTCTCTGAAAAATATTTATTATTATTAATATTGCGATTATAATAATTATTAGTGGTAGCAGTATAGTAGTACTAGTACTAGTACCATCACTAGTAGTTGTAGTTGTTGTAGTAGTAGTATAGTGTACAGTAGTAGTATTGGTAGTTGTAGTATTTTCCTATCACATTAAACTCATAAATGGAACTCTTCTTTCCAATATACATGCGCATTAATATCTAAATGATTCTCAGTTGCTATTTGCCACTACACATAATGAAAATTCTGAGAGTGTGAGGGCAATTAGCTCTCATATGCAATCTGGGTATATGTGCATTGTTCTATCAATTTGATAAGAGCTATTGGAACATTTGTGCATTATATATTAATAATTAATATGCACCGAGGTTAAGTCGTAATTGGATAATGAACGAGAATTGTCGAGTTCGTTATCCGACTCATTAAGCGAGTGCAGGGCATATAATGCACGAGCTACAAAACATGAATCCAACATGTCCAATAAAGCAAATGGTTTCTGCGACTTTTTTGTGTTTTGATAGGGTATGTAGACAATTTTCAACTCTAAATATTAATATTGTAGACCCATTTGATAAAACATGACTCATATATTATACAGTGCGTTCTAGAAAAAAATTAACAGTTTGAAAAATTCTCCCCAAATGAATGTTCCAAACGATGTCTAGAAATTTGTCATACCTGTGGATAGCTCACGGTCTTTTCTATCAGATAACACCGGAATATCTCACAGTATTTTACGCCTGAGTGAGCAAAATCCAGTCTTCACAACTTTTGATATTGGCTCTGGCTAGTATCAGCCGAGCTGAGAGTCATGTAATAAAGGCTTAGAATTTTCATATTCTGATCAATAAAAGACAATTTATGAAATAACAGGCTTTGTTCTCTGTACTCATCCCATCAACATTTCATGCTTGAGTGAGCAATTAACTACTTTGCTGAGTGTTTGAAAATGTTACTTTAAATTTGATAAGTCTTTTAACTGCATATGGCTTGCTCACTCAACCATAAAGTTTTGATGGAATATATCAGGAAATAAATTGAACAGAGTCTGTTCTTTCATAGTCTTTCAATGATTAGAGTATGAGATTTCGAAGTCTTTTCATGACTCTCAACTTGTCTCATACGAGCCAAAACAACAAGCATTTGTCAAGAATGGATTTTGCACCATTTCACAAATTTGCTCACTCAAGCGTAAAATATTGTGAGATATTTTAGTGTCATTTGATAGAAGAGATCGTAAGCTAACCACCGGTATAATGTTTTCCTGAAAGTATCTTGAAATATTTAATTCGGGAGACTTTTCCAAATGTCATTTTCAAACGGTTCTCAACTGTTCATACCTGTCAGAACAAGTACCAATTCTTGTCAAGTCTGAATTTTGCACCCTTTCGTAAAAGTGGTTTTAGATGCTCAAGCGTAATAACTAGTCATTTTTTTCATATTATTGGATAGAACGGACCCTAAGCTATATACAAGAATTAAAATTTATTGAAAATATCCAGAAATATTTATTTGGGGAGACTTTTCCCAACTTTTAACTTTTGGGGGGACGCACTGTCTAAGTCATGAGAAATAGAACTAGCAACATTAAATTGTAAAATGACTCAATATTAATCAATATGACGTAATCTTCCGAAATCTGGATTACATCTCTACTAAGACAAGCAGGAGAGATTGCTTTTTGTTGCTTTTACTTATATCCAAAGGGAATTGTATGTATTTCCGATAAAGGAAGGTACCCTAAGCACTTAAATGACAATATAGAGTAATGATTCGATGTACTGAATACGGAATTATTACTTTCCACAGACTTATAAAACCCTGTCAAATGACCATCAAGATATATGATTACCCCCCCCCCCCCCCCCCCATCTCTCTCTCCCTCTCTCCCTCCCCCAACCCCCCACTGCGTCTTTTGCTATTCCTCTGTTGTATAATTTTAATCGATGAAATCCCTAGATGAAATGCCGCGTACACTTGATGGGCTATTTGGCGGAACTATCGAACTGACCGATTCCAGATCAAACATCATGTTCAACTCACCATTCTACGTGCAATCTTCACCTGATGAAGTGGATATTGACAGTCTCATCTACATCTTGTCCCCTCCGGGTCGTCAAGTCCAACTGACATTTCTGGACATCTATACAACCGCGAGCGAGAAAATCTCTGTATATGATCACCCATCTTCACAATCCACAGATTACAGGGTTTCCTATATTTACGGACCCTTATTACAGATAGGTGCAGTTATCTTCTCGACACGAGGTGGTCTAACGGTCGTGTACGATGATACTAGCAGATCTAGTAATGGGATGGGATTCCGTGCTGTAGCTCAAATAATAGGTAAGGCGATCATGTCATGTATTATCCAACTAGACTATGTGGGTGCCACTAATCAAAGGAGTAAAACAATATTGATAATCAACATTGAGTACATTTCACATGTACATGTATATGGACAAATCATGGTACTAATTCATTGAATACATTTTCTATTCGGTAGATTTCGGTATTCCTTCAAACTAAAACATAAAACAAGACATTAAATCAGGCTATGATTGAATTATGCCTTTTCCAGCACTTTATGTGTTCCTTCTTGAATATTCGATTATTGTCTGTTTATAATCTTTAATCTTTAAAGTCATATTATCCTTGCTAAACTTTCGAACATAATTTTGATCAAATTTGTGAATTAAGAAAACGTTCATTGGTTGGGGTAATTAAAACATGTAGTTTACCATTCTACTAACCTTAGAATTTAGTAGGCACGCTTATAACGGGCGGGAAACCACACAAATATACCCAACTGTACAACTATACAACTGTCGGGTAGATCTATAGTTTAAACCAATCAGAACACCGGAAAATATATACAACTATACATCTACCCCAGTATATATGCATATTTTTAACCAATCAGATTATAGGAAACTATACAACTATACATATACTCCGGTAGTCTGGAATAGATGTGTGGTTTTAACCAATCAGAACACAGGAAACTATACAACCATACATCTACTCCAGTATAATATGTATAGTTTTAAGCAATCAGAATACAGGAAACGACATAACTTTACATCTACTCCCGCAATCTCGAATAGCTCTGTAGTTTTAACTAATCATGCAGATCACAGGAAACTATACAACTATACGTCTACTCCCGTAATCACGAATAGATGTATAGTTTTAACTAATCACAAAGCGCACTGACAAGAAAGGGTGGAATATGGCAAAATGTTGCCCTCATTTTTAGTACAGTGGTTTATGGGGAAAACCCGGAAGAGGGAAATATGGCAAATAATTGCCCGCTCCGGTTACGGATTCGGAGTAACGTGCAAAATACGGATGTTTATTTTGCAGCTAAAATGCCCTGTACAGGTAATAATGGTATAAATGGACTGGGCTTCAAGGGGAAAACATTTATTGCCTGAACTAGAATCGTATCCCCCGAAGTAGCTAGTCCATATCATTTTTATTAACAGAATCAGAAAAAGCCCATTGACTTTCGAAACCGGGCAATAAACAATTTATCGGCCCGCAATTGTGTTGGCTTGTCAAAGACGGGCAATAAAATGTAAAAATTGCATTGCTCAGATGTCTGATATGGTTAATAATTAGGTTTATGGACTATACACATGAAGTGTAAATGTATAGTTCACTATGTTATTTTTTTTCTAACAGAAACCTTTCCATCGTCCCAATCTGGATTTTGTGGTGGGACGCTCGCTCTAAACGAATCAACACCAATGATACATTTCTCATCGCCTCTTTACGACAATCCGTCCATAGCAGATGCTCATGTAGATTGTAAAATGCATATCATATCTCCTGAGGAAATGGAAGTACGGCTGACATTCCTGCATATCCAAACAACATCCAGCGAGATCATCTCTGTGCATGACCATCCTACCTCGTCAACCAATCAAGTTGCCTATTTCTCGGGTACTCTTATGGCGCCCTCAGTGGTGTATTCCTCTGAAGGTGGATTGACAATTACCTATGATGACGAAAGTGACACCTTTAACGGACCTGGTTTTCTTGCGGAAGCACGCATTATTGGTACATGGCTTTTTCTTTTCAATGTCAGGTTCTTATGCAACCAGACAATAATTGCTGAATATATATATATATATTTATATATATATAACTCTAAAGGCTACCTTAATAGCTGCACAGTTTTTGTAATGTACCAAACTGTCCCGCGAATGTAGGGGGCGCTATTATGACGGAATCAACCGCATTGTTAACTGTCCTGCTAAGTTACCAGATAGGTGCATATATATATTTATTAGATTATCATGAAGTATGCAATGTGAGAAAAGGGGAGAAGCAAGAAAAAATAAGGAAGGAAGTGCACGTTAAACCACGAAATCTGTTAAAATCATGAAAGACAGACATAGCCCATCAATAATTCCATTGTGTCCCCTTGAAAGAAAAAAAAAACAACTTACTATTTAGTTGCACATATCTGAGAAATTGAATCACCCACAATGTCAGATTGCTTGTTCCTAACACTGGGATTGTAATTTTAGTGGCTTATATTGGGGAGGGGGGCTTTCCCCGGGTAGCACTTGAAGGGGCGGAAAATGCCCCCCAAAAATGAAGAAAAAGGGAAGAAATGAGAAAGTATTGTCCATAGGGATGTTATGGACCCCAATCTACGGTAAACGTAAAATGTGGGATTTTTAAAAAAGTCGGTCGCTTTGCTCCCTCTGAAATTGATTCCTCTAGTAATTTTGCGGCCCAAATATATTTAACCGTTTAATGGCATGTTAATGAATAAAAAATAAAAATAAAAAAATATCAATCCCAACGCACGTTGCTTTATTCCCTATTGCATATTTCACGTGGATTTTGTTAAATTCTACCCCTTTATTATTACTTTATTTCGTTTCAATGATTCTTTATTTATTTAATTAATTCTTTAATTCCTGGAACATAATTACAATGGTTCTGCGAAGACATTAAATATTGAATCACACTGTATAGAGTATAGTAGAGGGATGAAATCAGTAGCAAAATTTCCCCGCAAAATTGATATAAAGGAAACAAAGACACAAAAGGAACTATTCTGATTATTATAGAAGCACCAATTTCTAAGGACTGTAAATCATTCTGAGCCCAAACATGTAGGATTTGCTCGGTAAATTTTCATTTGACTAAACGTCCAGGACGCCTTCACGGGACAAAATTATGTCGATGAAACAGCAAACTACGGTCTTGTACGGCTTAGTCGGGGAAGGGTGGGTAGGGTTAGGGTCGCGTCGCGTTGACTGGAACCCCCAGTCCCCCCAGTTTTGCCGAAAGGGTGCGTTGACATTTTCTAAATATTATTGTTATTTTTGATTTTTTTTAAGGGGGGGGGGGGTGGACAGAAATGCAGGTATGTCATCAGGGGCAGATCCAGGGTTTTGTAAAAGGGAGGGGCACAGATATGCAGGGCTGTCAACTTGGGGGGGGGGGGGGTCCAATTCTCTGACAAGCAACACAACATGTCATTAACATTATGTTAGAAAAAGTCAAAATGCACCTTTTCGGCAATACCGGGAGGGGATCCTGGATCCACCCCTGATGACAGCCCTGCATTTCTGTGCCCTCCCCTTTTTTTACAAAATCCTGGTTCCGCCCGTGATGACAGCCCTGCCTTTTCGTATATCCGCCACGCTCATTAACATAATGTTAGAAAAAGGCCAGACGCACCCTTTTGGCAATACCGGGAGGGGATCCTGGATCCGCCCCTAATGACACACCTGCATTTCTGTGCCCCCCCCCCCCTCCCACCACTTTTACAAAGACCTTGGAATAATGATAATAACAATATTTAGAAGAAAGTCAATGCACCCTTTCGGCAAAACAGGCGGGGCCTTCGACGAATGGTGGATCCGTAAATCGCCACTAGCTGTTATTAACATTAATGTTACAAAAAGTCCAAACGCACCCTTTCGGCAATACCGGGAGGGGATCCTGGATCCGCCCCTGATGACAGCCATGCATTTCTGTCCCCCCCCCCCCATTGCTACAAAATCCTGGATCCGCCCCTGATGACATAGCTGCATTTCTATACCCCCACCCTTTTTACAAAATTCTGGATCCGCCCCTGATAATAATTATTATAATAACAATATTTAGAAAAAAGTCAACGCACCCTTGGCGTTCCAGCCAACGCGACGCGACCCGACGCGACCCGACGCTCCCAACTCACCCTTTCGGCCAAGCTGGGGTCGGGGGGGGGGGGGGGCTTTGGACGAATGGTGGCGTTCGCGTCAAAGCGACGCGACGCTACCCACCCTTTCGGACTAATTAAGCCGTCTTGTACACCTTCTGATACTTTCGGAATTTCCATGAGGACAAGATAACATGAGATCAAAGGTTCATATGAAACCGAATGCATTGATTTATTGGACGTTTGGTTTTATGGAAATAATTTGGTCTAGTAGACCTTTCATCAACTTGTGTGTCCCTGATTTATTCTCTCACTTACGCATGCAATGACAAATATCCCCGTCATTTCAAAATAATCGTTATATGAACATATTGCATACAATTATACTGATGGTTTCATTCTGTTCATATCTGCATTTCTCTGGACTACAGAAGGCCTACCTATGAATGAGACCGGTCTCTGTGGAGGATCCATTAGCCTCACTGACGCATCTCCCAGAATCACCTTCTCTACACCTTTGTACGATGATCTTTCCACTGCTGACATCAACATGGACTGCACTATTTACGTTGTTGGTCCAATCGGAGCTCATATACAACTCATCTTCAACGACTTTGCGACGACAGGATCGGAAGTAGTTGTTGTCTATGACCATCCATCTTCTCAATCGACCATCTACCAGGTGTCTCAGCTATCTGGTCCCTTGAATACAAGGATGGTCTTTTTCTCAAGTGAAGAAGGGCTTTCTCTTGATTACATCGATGAAAGTAACTCATTCAATGGTCCGGGTTTCACAGCTGAGGCAAGACTCTTGGGTAATGTATTTTAACAACTGTTCGAATCTTAAAGGGGAATTAACCTCAAAATATAAATGTGCTCACATACAAAGATGTAATCTATTCCTTCTTGTTGCCCTACGTAGTTTTGCATTAAAATATACGAGATGGGTATAAATCAGGATTTTCTCAGCAAGATTTATCGTCTGCTAGCGATACCAGGGGGCTGCCATTTTCTTGATGTGTACATAAAGATATTTTTAATCCGAATGCAAAATTGACTTTCTTCCTGATACAAAATTCCATTTGAGATTTAAAATATTTAACAGATATATACATATATTCTAAAAACGGAAATGTGTTTTATATTTCTTTGAAAATTACGATTTTACTAAATATCAATCTATTTTCTCGATACTATGACGTACGTGACGGAGCGAATTAATTCAAATGTATGGATGATGACTTTCCTGAGCGTCAATAGTGACAAACTATACATTCACCTGCTTTGAGATAATGGAGTTCAAAAGTCAGAATGTGCGTTGTATAAATTATGTTCTGCTCTGCCAGGCAAGACCAAGAAATCGATTTCTAGTTAGCAAAACCGGAAAATTTAAAAAGAAATCTATAAATTTCAAATTTAAAAATAAATGCATACACCTGTTATGTATTTTCCATCATATATGGGGCTTTTTTATAATGAATAGAAGCAATTTAGCTCGTGGATCTCCAATGGTTCATGTACAACTCCATGTCATCAAGAAAATGGCAGCCCTCATGAAGTGTTAACAGATGATACCGTGTGCTATAATGTCTTGATTTAAACCCTTGTCTGATATTTTATTTTATTACACCTTTGAACATAAGTACATTTATATGCTAGTGTTAATTCTCCTTTAAGTGTTATTAAATGTCGATTGTAATTAGTATTCCAAATATTATCTAGGCCATAATCGTTTCGTTCTGACATTGTGGGGACAAGCGTTTATGCTAGTATTTTATTGGAAATGGAGACATAAATAGTTCAGACATTAACGGAGACAAAACTCTTTCTTGTTGTGAGATTTTGAAATTGTATACTGTATATAGGCCTAGTGGTTTAGAAGGCCATAGTGATCAGATCACTGTGGCATATTAAACCACTGCATTTAAAGGGAAGCTTGAGTTCTGGGAAAGGTGAAAAATAATTTGTGAGCTTTCTCATTCCATTTATATCAGTTTCGAAGAACATCATAGTAGAAATTTCCCCTGAAAAGAATTTCTCTTCATATGCCCTTTGATTCGAAATATGACGAAAAATAGCTGAAGTGTTCGGGCAGAACATTCACGCCACATCTGTGTGCAGTCCCATGCACCCCTTTCTGTGTGCGGTGAGCAATTTTGGGTTGATTTCTATCACTCTGATGATTCCAAAACCTCACAGTATAAATCATTCTTAATTAGATATGATCAGCCTTTCCCAATTGCTTCAGGAAAGTTCCTTTCACAATGTAATTGCATGACCAGAGCTCAACTTTATCTTTAAGCTTGTTTAACCTTCACAATAAAATGATCAAAATACTTGAGTCCACTATATTTTGCGTCTTGGTTACAGATGGAACGGATACTACCATTAATCCTTACCAACCTGGATTCTGCGGGGGAACGTTTGCACTGACTGCCTCAGTACCGAATATTACATTCTCCTCACCACATTATGATAATCAATTTTCAATGGTGTTTTCTAAATGCAAGATCCACATTACTAGCCCCTCGGGAAAGCAGGTACGACTCGTATTTTCTGATATAGAGAGCAACGAACAAATTACAGTCTATGACCATCCGTCATCAGCGTCGCAAGTTATAATGACTGCCCTTGGTACTCTAAGCACAACTGCTACCGTATACTCTTCATCCGGTGGAATCACATTGGTATACGATGATGGCGATGACTCCACCAATGGACGCGGTTATTATGCTGAAGCTCAAATTCTAGGTATTCATCCTCTGATAAAATCAAAGAGAGAGCATAAACATGCAATTATGAACAAAATTTGAAGTGAGCGTTACATAGGCCCTGGATATCATGCTTAAACCTGTACAACATGAGTTTGGATAGTTTTTAGTCTACAATTCTCAACAGAGTGAAATATTCAAACATCTGCATCTGAATAATTCAAGTGTTCATACTCTGTAGTCTTAAAAGGTTGAAATTTCTTTAACAGTATATACACCAATGCCTATTATGAGCATGCGAAATGCAAGTTTCACAAGCAGAAACCTACAAATTTTCGAGTGTTGATTTGATGAAATATGTCATGGGATGCAGGGGGTGGCGAAATGGTCCCCCCGAATGGAAAAAATAGCAAACAAATAGAGAGTGGGGAGAATATCTCGATTTGTTGGAGTGGTAACTGTAGGGGAAAGTATTACAGTTTGTTGCTTGCGCAATTGAAACCCAACAAATAAGGCACTTACATGTTCCTCCATTTTTACATTACGCCAACCTCTTTTCTTTTTATTCTTCTTCTTTTCTATTCTCCTCATCAATATCGCAGATTCCTTGTCATCTTTTGAAGCGAGCTTCTGTGGTGGTGTCATGACACTAACAGAGTCGTTACCTGCAATTACTTTCACTACACCGTTATACAAGATGCCTTCAGTCCGTGGTGTTGATGTGGATTGCACTATATTCATTACTGTTGAATCAGGAAAGCAGGTTTGGCTTACCGTGCGGAATTTCGAGAGTCCTCTGGATTCAAACCTTCAAATCTTTGACCACCCTTCCTCTTCCTCTTCATCAAAACTAGTCTCAACACTATCTGGTTCTCTCAATACAAGTGTTGTCTTTTTATCATCAGAGAGCGGCCTTACTCTGGTGCTCCAGGATCAAGTTTCTTCCAACAACGAACGAGGCTTTCTAGGAGAAGCCAGTATTTCAGGTGATTTTTTTTCCAAAGATACGTTATATACATTTTAAGAGAAAAAAATCATCTGAATGAAAATGGCGAGAAAATGATTAGTAGTTAATTAATTCTGCAAAATGATTTTTTTTTAAATCTTATAGATTCATTTTCAGCGTGTACATCTTCTTTCGTTCAATTATTTTACCTCCATCACATGTTTTGGTTGAGTGCATGACTGGTGCAATTTTCTTAATCTTCTTAATCTTATCTTTAAATTGCACTGTTGCAGGTCCCTTAATATCCAATCTAAATGGTTTTTGCGGTGGAACAGCTGTCCTAACAGACTCGACATCAAGTATTCTCTTCTCGTCGCCTCTTTACAATAACCCATCAACCTATGGTCTTCGAGTAGAATGTAAATTCCATTTCATAAGCCCACCGGACACGCATGTTCACTTGATTTTCCTGGATATCAAAACAACGACCAGTGAAAGAATTTCAGTATATGATCATCCGACATCCGCCACTGATCGCATCGCCCTTCTCTCCGGTACTGTGGGGACTCCAGTAAACGTATATTCATCAGATACGGGACTGACCGTCGACTTAGAGGACCAAAGTTTAGCTTACAACGGACCTGGATTTTCGGCCGAAGCTCGAATTCTTTATAGTAAATCAACTTCATATTGAAATCTGTGTGCTGGTGCTTTGTATGAGTGTGCGTGATTAGATGTGCAACTATACACGCACCCACACACGCACACCTATGTACACTAGACAGAATGAAATACTCCGCTATTCTTTGTTTCGATATTTCACCTTTAAAGCTGCTCGGGCGATATGTATAAATGGCGCTCCACGCAACGCTTGCGCCGGTTTACGAGTCTCGACGAAGTTTTTTTTTTATTTTTTTCGGGAGGCTCTCTCACGATCGTTGTGCGATACATGAGCACACATTATAAGCTGAGGGAAAGTCCCTGTGCATATTATGAGCATGCACTGCACGCATATCGCTAGCGCTACCGGCGCGGCCGGCCTGTATATAGGGGTCTAGTACGTGCATGCAGTGATTTTTCGCGTGGATCTAGTGCTATTAGTTGTTTCTGCCTTTTAGAATTTATGTTTGTTGATTAATTATACGTCTGGAAGAAACTTTTGATATGGCAGGCCAAATACCCAAACTTGCTTCAATCTAGTCTTTTGCACTGTAGAGCGTCGAATATGCGTGACAGTCCGGTCTCAAAGAGTTAGAGAAAAGATCATCATCGACATCGGCAATGAAAGACTTTGACATTAGCTCCCAGAAAATTGATTTTTTTTCCGGGGGGGGGGGGGGAGGCCTCCTGTCGATGTAGGAGTTGTGTAGATACAATCTACCTCTGTGATGCTGTGCCTCTGTGGGCTGTCGTCGCTTCCTAGCCCTTCCACATTCCTCTTCGTCCATTTTCACTAGACTTTTATAAGTTGAATTTTGTAGAAATCATTCCATAAAGAACCAACGAGATCGCGCGCGGATGTAAACAAACAATCACTGAGCTGAGCTAAGTTCTCGGGGCTAGGCCGGTTCACAGTATACGGGTGCGGTACATACACATACGGCCAGTGCATGTGTATCAGTGTGTGTAGTTATATAAAGCCTCGGTCACAAAAATGCGCCGAGGGCCTCTTGACACCCGACCTGAATTATATATTCATGAGACACGATTTCCTACTGAATTATGCATGAAACATGAATAGTTAGATAACCGCGGCGATCGCCCAGCAAATTGGCCAATGAAATCTCAAGGATTTCTTACTTCAGTTCTGGACTAGTCTATTATTTTTTTGAGGGGGATTACGTAAATCTCTTGCTCAAAATACATTCACAGACAAGCACATTATGAAGAATTCGATCTCTAGCTTACAAACCATGGTAATTTGAAATAAGACAAATGTACATATTTCTCAAGAAATCATCATATATTTACAAATAATAAAGAATGGGCAATAAAAGTCACCGTTCAACAATAGATGCATCTCCATCAATTCTGATGTAACCAAGGAGTTACAGCAACTTCACTGCCCGGCAAGGCCCCGGGGGATCCGCCTGGCCCTCGCGAGCTCGCGAAGCAGCAGTCTCACTCTCCATCCCTGGCCCACGCATGTAATCAGCACAGAGCGATAGCGCGTGAAAAATAACACTTTTTCCATAGCCAGTAGGCAGATTCACAAAAACACCTTGTCCTTTAAGTGCAGATTTGATTGCATCAACTTGCAAATCTTTGAATCTGTCAATCTTCAACATTCTAGCGGCATATTCTAAGCTTACAAAGCTTACAAATATCGTCATCACTCGACGTGGAAGAAACGTTGAACGCCATTTTGGGCTGCGATTAATTAATATGTAAGAAATAGCGTGCAGTCGAGTCATATATGTCATGGTAGCTCGCGCTTATTGGATGATTATCACCGACCAAAATTTGGTCGGAATACTCGTCAAAACAATGAAATACAAAAGAAATTCAGGTCGGGTGTCAAGAGGCCCTCGGCGCAAGCGCCTCGGTTTTTGCCTCCATATCGCCAAGGATTTCAACAGCGCCAGGGCCTCGACAAGAGGCTAGGCGCTACCCAGTGGGATTTTTGCAAGCGTTGCGTGAAGCGCCGTCTATACACATGATACATCACTCCCGATCGAGCAGCTTGAAAGCTTCATTAGCGAATGATATTTTCGATCAGTAGTACTGTGTGTGTGGGCGTGTTTAGCCGTATGTCCGAGAACATTTTCGGACAGAGAACAAAAAAAATCATGAGAGCAATGGTCCTCGGAAGCCGGACAATAGTCCTCGAACGTCGAACAATGAATTTGTGCCTTATTCCGTCGACTGTCCGAGGACAGAGGAACAATAGAGGAACAATACTTGTCCTCGGAAATAAAGCAATACAAGACTGTATGTGTGTGTGTGTGTGTGTGTGTCTGTGTGTATAAGTATATTTTACTAAAGGGCACATTAGGTCGACACCTAACAATGCAGTTTATTTCGTCATAATAGCGACCCCTACATTAAGTCGACAGTTGTCTATAGAAATGAGACAAAAACAGTCCTCCTAATGTACCCATTAGGGGTATGTATATAACTATATATATATATATATATATATAACTCTAAAGGCTACATTAGGTGGACAGTTTTTGTCTTGTTTCTATGCTCAACTGTCGACCTTATGTAGGGGGCGCTATTATAACGAAATAAACCGCATTGTTGTGTGTCCACCTAATGTACCTTTTACTAATATGTATATATCTATATATATGTTAAGGTTTCACGTATCGGCTCAAACAAATTGAAAGAAAACTGCTAAAAGCGTTTGTAATGCATTGTGGCCAATTTTATTTTTACACTCGAATTTTCGGCGCTCCCTGGCGTCTTCTTCAGGAGAACAATAAATGATAAGGTATCATACAAATAATTGAAATAGTTATAGTTCTAGCCCGCGCATCCTCAGTCAGATATAGGTTGCTTAGAAACCGTCTCTCTGAGAGATCTGGCTGAGGATGCGCGCGCTTTACAAAAAAATGATGGATATAATTATGTACATGAGAAAATAGTAATGTGCGCGCTTCATTATTACGTAATCTACGTAATTTACGTAATAATACACAAAATCACAAGTGGTATTAGCGGCAAAGATTCAAAATAATAGTATTGAATCAAAGAAGGAGAATTGATACCAAATCATTAATAAAGAACATGTGACTGAAAAGATACAAAAAAACTTAGCGAAAATATGTAAATCCATTGAGAAAGTAAAGATCTCTGTTAAGACCTTTTCCTTCAAAACTTCTGCTCTTAACAATTGCCCGTAATTCGGCAATTTTCCTATCGTTGGCTGACTTGTAGCCTCCACCAAAAAGGCAAACCTTGACATCCGCAACTGAGTGATTGGGAAGGCTGTCTACATGTATATATATATATATATGGGTCTGTTCACAAAGTTGGGCACCTTTTGAGGCATTTTTTTCTTTAATCCCCTGTAATTCAATGAAAAAGTCTAGTTAGAATTTTCTTACTTGGCCATTCTATCTCTGGTGAAAATAAAAAGCATCTGAGAATCATAAACATGTTGTTCCACAATGTATTTTGGAAATAATTATGAAAAACCAGCGTGTGGATGTAACTGGACATCGTGTCCGTGTTACATCCACAAAGTCTCATTTTGAGACATAACGGCAGATCCATAATGCTCTTGATGATAAGTATTTGCCTGGTTACTTCAGGCTCTCTATTTAATTCAATGCAACAACAACTGCAATGAGAGTATACTGACTTCAAGAGTTATTGATGAAAGTTGCAGATATTCTTTGGTGTCCCGTTCATCCACAACTTGTGACATTTGATTGGAAACCGTTACACCCACAACATTCATGATAAACTCAGGGAAGATAGTTATTCTTTTGTTAAAAGTTTTTCTTCATTAAGTCAGCACCATAACACATTGTACCCATTAAGATTTAGCTATGTAAGGTATCATGCATGTAGATATGCTGGTAATCTAAAAAAAAGGTGGTTGTGGATGTAACATGGGACACCAGTATGTTTTTGTCAATATTTTGAAAATGCCTCTCAAAACAATTTGTCTTGTGTTCTTCAAAAGCTTCCTGGAGGCACCAAGTACATTCATATAAAACAACTTAATGGTGGAAGTCATAGTGTTAAAACTACAATGTTTTTACAATAAAATGTCACGTTTTGGTGCCCCAACTTTGTGAACAGACCCATATACACACAGTGCGTCCCAGAAAAAATTGAACCCTAAAACAAAGGGTTATTGAGACCACACTATGTGCTCTATATCAGTATTATAATTATATATTTTCCATAAACTAGAAGTATTATGTTTTTTAAATGATACCTTGAGGGCATCCTTCCGTATATTCTTTACCGAGCAGCAGCATTTTGAAAATGGCATGTAAAAACTCAGTTTTGCCGGATTTGGGTAAAACTGTGAAAATGTTAGTATCACATGCGAATATGACCCAAATGTAACATGACTTTTGAAACCCTATGAGAAGACTGTTTTCATCGTTCTTTCAATAATGAGGGCAATGATAATGCTCTCATCATAACATTTAGTCAACGCAGGGTAGATTAAACTTCCAACTATTTATATCACATGTGTCCCAGATGTTTTAATTTATTGTCAACCCAGAGTAAGTATTTGTTGCCATTTAGTCCACCCAGGGTGGATAAGAATCCCAACTGCCTATATCATAATCATCCTAGACACTTCAGTTTATTGTCAACCCAGAGCTGCCCTTGTGTCCATTAAGTTAACCCAAGGGAGATAACAATTCCTTTTGTTTATATCACAGGCATCCACAAATATAGGTCTGGGTTGACAACAAATTAAAACATCTATTTAAGACACGTGTGATATACACAATAGACCTGTTTACTAATGTATTTCAATTTATACATGTTTCTCTCCAGAATCCTTACCAACTATTTAGTGCACCTGCTATGCATAATATCATCTCTATGGATGGAATCCATTTTGCATGCATTAGTTGTTGCTATGTCGGGCAAGCATCTGGCAAGCTTTTGAGTCGTCAAGAGAAACTTTTGTTAACCAAATATGCATAAAATTAGTAAACAGGTCTAATGGAATTGTTATCTAACTTGTGTTGACTAAATAGCCACAAAAAACTACTCTGGGTGGACAACAAACTTAAACAATTAGGATGTCTGTCATATAGACAGTAGGAATTGTCATCTACCCTGGGTTGACTAAATGGCCATAAAAACTACTCTGGGTAGACTCTCATGTGGGTATTTCAGTTGGTGTATATATATATATATATATATATATATATATATATATATATATATATATTGAGAGAAATTTCACTACGAGACGGTCGTAGTTTTTATTGCCCTCCTTATTTGTCAAGCTTTCGATCAATGATCTTCATCAGGACTGAATAAAAGCACAAAATGATGGCTGACATTTACATCGGAATATACATTTCAATTTCTAACAATTGTTAATTACTTATCATAATTATAATCATATTAATTACTATTGCAGTATGTTGTTATTGTTATTGTTTTCGTTATTTTATTGCATTGACGTCAGTCAATGCCATATTCTTGTTCACGTTTTGCATTCTTATTTGCAATGCTCTGTTATTGTTCATGTTCTGCATTCTTATTCTTATTCTTTTTCTTCTTAGACCTCAGACCCTACTTGTTTTGCACAAGGTGTTTGTGAGCTCTGTCTAGGTCCTTTCCCCTTGTCCATTTTATTTCAAATTTTGCATTGAGGTCTTCGTTTTCCGAACTCACTCATGCATGACCGTCTAGGCGCCATTTTGTCCGTTTTGGGGCCATTTTCATGCCTTTTAGGATCCTAGATCCTACAGACCTCTAATAAATTCCTGTAGATAGTCCAATAGTTGCTCTTTACATTCTAATAAAAAAAATTAATACGAAAAATGCCATCTTCACACTGTAAATTTAAGTCTGCAATCGGCCATATTGAAAAACGCTAAATTTCTTGAAATTTTCACTCCCGAATATTAAAAATTCCTATAACTTTGTCATATCAATTGATTCTTGTCTCAAACTTTTACCATGTCTTGGTCTTGTTGTTACACACATTTCTGCCAAATCTCATGCATTTTTGATTACGCATTATATAAACAGCGCCCTCTTAAGTTTTCAAAACGGCTCTCTTCATGTGGCCGTATCTCCGTCATGCCTGAGTAAACCCGTACCCTTTTTTTGGATTTAGATACTTCAAGATATACCCTTTTCAGCCAAATAAAAAAATATATACCTCATCACTGACCGACTTTGAGAAAATTGCACTTGAAAATCACAATATTTTCATAAATGCCGAAATAAAGACAACTTGCTCTAATTTTGTGAACATTCAGCGTACGTCTTTGAAATTTGGTGGGTATGTGTATTTGTGTATTTGACAATTGTTAACCAAATTTGTTTGAAAGCGATGACGTCATCGCGAAGATATTACGCAAAAACCGTAATTTACTATGCATTACATAATATTGCATAATATGCTTATTTTAAATGGCGCGCTATTCGCAGTTGGCTCACAATGACCGCAATGAAATTCCCTCGTCAGGGATGCAAAAAAAGATATATGGTCTCACAGAATATTTTGAGTAAATCGCGATTGAAGTCAGGTCATTATACGGATCCTGCACATGTATTACACGTATTGTCTATGGGGCAAATCGGTTTCCCGCCTCTGACCCCCTGAACGATCTTTATTTTTCTTGAAATTTGGCAGGTACATGCTTCGAGGCAAAATGAAGAGACTCTCGAAGCCGGATTTTCAAAATCTATCAAGGGCTTCGTTTTAAACGCAACTTTATATCCTGCATAGATGCCCCTATGGCTGGAACTATGGCTGGCTGTAAATCTGGCTCCTAAAGCCCGCCATAGTTCCATTGTGGCCCATTTGTTTTGCATACAAAGCTTGTGATCACTGTCTAGGTCCTTTCCCCTTGTCCATTTCGATTCAAATTTCGTATGCATGTTCCTTGGCATGCCATGTAATGCACTGAACTCTTCATTTTCCGAAATCACTCATGCATGATCGCCCAGGCGCCATTTCCATAGATAGTTTAAGAGATACTATTTATTTTACTGTTCAAGGAAATACTAAATACAGACGTCAATGCATGCACATCGTTCTGATACTATTGCAGTTCTAGTTAGATTGACGTCAGTCAAACTTCTATTCTTGTTCATGTTTTGCATTCTTATTAGATTGACGTAAGTCAATCTTCTGTTCTCGTTCATGTTCTGCATTCTTATTAGATTGACGTAAGTCAATCTTCTATTTGCATTGACGTCAGTAGCAGTATAGTAGTAGTAGAAGTAGTAGTAGTCATATGAAAACGTCTCTACACAATTTGTCAACACATAATCTGATCCTCCGATCGGATGTTGTTGTTGTTGTTTTAGGTTTAGCGGCGCTCTTCATTCAAATTTGAATATTTACGCCGGAAAAAGAAAAAGAAAATTTGTTTTATGTATTTTTGCCTTCTAATCACGAATCTGGCAATCGATTGTCCAAATTATGTCTCGTTTTGGCGAAAAGGGGGGGGGGGGAGTAGAGGTTTTGGGACCGTTCCTTAAAACTCGTGAGCTGATTGGCTAATTAACGTTATACCCCCATGTGACGTATGAAGAGTAAGAGGCACAAAATCTGCAGGATGCAGCATATAACATTGTACACAAAATGCGGTATTTGACCCCTCTTTTCAAAGGACAATTTATGAAAGAAGGAAATTATTCAATATAATCTTAGGAGTGAATAATCATTATAAATTTATTTTTCTACGAGATCAGCAAACACTTGCGCCAAAATATACAGCTCTTGTTTTATTTTAAAACTTTTTTTTAACAATCTGAGCTTGCCGAACGAAAGTTTTGCATTAGGCTTAAACGCGTGCACAACCGTTTTATGCGTCTGTACAATGTACTACTAACACGTATTTAGTACGACAGTTACTACGTTCCCCTCGTACATAGCGACTGGTGAACGCTTTTGTTTTGTTTATTTCACTTACGGCTTTTTTTTTTTTACTTCGTTTTACATAGTACGGTAGTACTGGCTTAGATTTTGGCTGAATTCGAGTAACTTATATAGAGAGATGAAAAGTGACCCCGATTGCGAGTTGGAAGACTTTTTTGAGCCATGCAGATACGAACTCTAATTTATCAGATGATTTAACAGATCCCGAAGGCAAAGAAGCTCGAGTGGCAAGGGGAATTCGACCATATTATGGTTTGAGCCCCTCGCCGAATACGCGCCGGGGCCTGGTGAAGGGGCCGTGGGTGAAGTAACGCCAGGGAGCTCCAACGCGTTGGATGTCTTCCAATGACACTTCAGTTGTTCCTCAGTCGCTTTTTAATTTGATTTTTTCCCGAAACTGGTTAATTTCAACGAGGGAGAGCTATTGTGGTTTCCTAAGTTTAGAGCAAACTGAGATTATATTTAATTTCTAAAGGCAGTGAATTCGACTGACTGGAGTAGATTTTGTTAGTTACAAAAAAAAGTTTCACCGTCGAGCCCATGCTGTTTCGCTTCGCTGTTCATATGTATATATTGATACCAAAATGTTGAATTATGATAGTTATACGAAGGAACTAAATGCATTAACAAAAAGTTCGGGTAATGCTATTATTATGAAGGCTACGATTTTAATTACCAGAAATATAATCCAGCACCAAGCGGATAAATCAATAGATCTTACAAAATGAATATATGCTGTTATCATTTAGTAACCCTAAATTCGTATTAACATTGTTTGAATTCTTTGAAAGATTTGCCCTCCTACCAAGCTGGATTCTGTGGTGGAACGATGACATTGACGTATTCTAAAACAAGCGTTACCTTCTCAACGCCGATGTATTACAACCCATTAATGGCCGATGTGACTACAGTCTGCAGGATGTTTATTCGAGCACCACCCAACCAGGAAGTCAAACTGACGCTGATGGACATTGAAACCACTTCCAGCGAATCAGTTACAATCTATGATCACCCAACATCTACTTCCGTGCTGTACCGAGTTTTTACCTTTTACGGCATTCTAAATAACAATGTCACCATCATTTCCACAAACGACGGACTGACCATAGACCTGAACGATGTCAGCAGTCTTTACAATGGAAAGGGATTCATCGCCGAAGCAGGGATCTATAGTTTGGGTATACTGAAATTAAACACAGTTGATTAACCCCAAACCATCACATCATCACCTCATATTATTTCATACCTTAAAAGAAATGATAGATATGATTTCGGTCATTTTCTAATATATCACCTTGTTAGGTCTCCTGAGCCACGCACCTATGAAAACCATTGTCATTTTTTTTTGTATGTGGCCTAATTCAAATACGTTCACTTTCCTATGAAGCACAATAGGCAAGATGTTGGAATGGGTGGCTGTGTTAACGGCCTTGGTTGCTTTTTTGCTCTTCCTGCCCATTGGTCATTACACAGTTCTCACCATGTTTAATTTTTCAACTTTTTGACGATTAAACAATAATATCTAACCATCCACCCGGGGTGGGGGGACTTCTTTCCATTTTTCAGCAAAGGAACATTTTGAAGAGAAAAAAATAAGAGAACAAAAAGAGAGGGGGAAAATCAAATTTCATATCTGTTCTTGAAAAATTAAAAGAATTAGCAGAAGTTGCCGCAACATCCAAGCAGGATAACCGACCGTAGACATCTACTCTCCTAGTTCTTAGTGAGATTTCTTAGAAGGTACTTATCACCTAAATATAATTTCTGGAGAGGTGGAATTATCAAGCAAACATTAAAAAACAACTTTACCTGGCATTTTATGGGTTAAGGCTCGTTCCCATACAGTGCGAGTCAACGAGAAGGAAAACCAGATTCAAACCTAAATATTGTTGCAACACTACATATCGATCAATCAATGATACATTGTAGCCTATCCTGTTTCCTTTAATCTGACACCTTGATCAAAAAAATCCTGCCGTGGACAGCAAAACAGTAATATGTTTTCTTGATTCATGTCTACCCAAGTTTTGAATGAATGAAATGGATGACCGATCAACACAAGGTTGGTCTAATGGTCTCCATTCCAGTTGAATAATGAAAGTAGCTCCTGAGCACCATTCATCCCAAACTTGGGCAAAAACGATTTTGACATGCTTTTTATAATTGGCCATTGCTCAGTCATCCATGATCGCATTTTTGGTAAACAGCCTATCAAATTAAAGAAGACATTATGAACTATGATACCATTGTAAAACATTTAAGCGATTTCACTTGGTTTTTAAGATACCTGGGCTTGAATATGAGTTTCCTTTTATTGACTCACACTGCATATCATTTTGTTGTGATAGTTGTTTTGTTGTTTTCGGGGGGGGGGGGTGAGGCGGTTTCCGAGGCATAATTATTTGAAAGAGCCCTTAAAGGTTAATAATTATAAAGAAAATAAAGGATGAAATAAAACCCTCATATAAAGAGCCCGCACAGAATCAAAGTGAGACTTGTGGTTTGTGCGCATACGCGCGCGTCAACTAGTCTACTTACAAGTCGCTTTTATGTTTCTTGAGAGTGTAATTTCACTTGCAATATCTTTTTTATAGCTGTAATATTTGAAGCTTATATTTTGAATAAGTTTTAGTATAGCGACACAGAACCTATAACATACAGAGCGAAATATCATTTAGTAATTGGTACACTTTAACCTGCAACATTTTCTATTTTCATGAAGTTTCTAAGATTATTTTTAGGCATAAGCTCAACTCTAACGATTGATAGTTACGAGGAGCAAGTAGGCCGGTTAACAAAGCTATATATATGGTGTATGTTACTGCCAAACTAAAATTCAGCATTCATGTGTTAATTACACAGATACCTTGATGTCCATTTCCTTCAGGGAACATCACCACTTTATTCATTATTGTATTCTCACAATCACATAACTGCAATAATTTTAAATGTAATTACGTAAGTATTCTGTTAGGACTCTTTCAAACTTTATTTGCATCTCAGGTGAAATGTCGACCATGGAGTCTGAATTTTGTGGAGGTACAATAGAACTGACCCAATCATCCCCACTGGTGACATTATCATTACCCTTCTTCAACAACCCATCCGCTGCATATGTCTACATGGACTGTATCATGCACATCCAAAGTTCTTCTGGAGAGGATATCTCGTTGACTTTCCTAGACCTGAGTACGACATTAAACGAGGAAGTGATAGTTTATGACCATCCGTCTTCAGCGTCTCACAGGGTTGGTAGTTTGCAGGGCAATCTGGGGGAAGTAGATGTAATCTTTGTCTCATCGCGAGGAGGTTTTACCCTGATTTATGACGATGACAGTGATTCTGCAAATGGACCGGGGTTTCTGCTGCAAGCACAGCTTGAAGGTCAAGGTACCGTATGCATTTCTTGTATTATATTAATGTATTATTTGCCCCTGAACAAGATGCTGGCGCGTCAATATAAATCTTTATAAACTTGTATTAAATCTGGGGCGGATCCAGGATTTGTAAAAAGGATCAGAAAAAAAATCTGACTAGGAAATTTTGTAATATATATATACAAAGTGTATATATACAAATACAATATGTATATCACTAAAGGCTACATTAGGTGGACATTTTTGGTCTTGTTTCTATGCTCTGGTACCTAATGTACCAAGGGTCTACCTATTGTAGGGGTCCCTATTATGACGAAATAATCCCCTTTGTGGTGGGTCCACCTAATGTACCCTTCTTGAGCAGGTTCATGTAAGAGTTTTGGAAGGAAAGATAAGCTACCTTCCCTCACCAAGGCGCATATTAAGGCAATATCAAACTGCCAGTGGGTTTTTTTTAGAAAGTAAAAGATCTGAAAAATTTACATGTCATTTTTTGTCATTTTTAATTGTCCGAAGTTAATGACCTTTAATTCAGGCGTTGTCCACAAATGCCGCAGTGAACCGCGGGGGTTTCCAGCGGGGTTTTTTCCCTTAAGCTTTAATGCGCTCTTCATTTATTTTGAATATCTTTTAACACAAAGATAAGTGGGTTTTTAACCTCCACTTGCCATTCATTTACACTTTAAACAAAAAGCCGTGCGGTTTCCCGCGGCATTTGGGACGAGCCTATGACAGTCGATTTTGCTGCATCTTAAGATTTAACCATTTTAAAATTTATTTTATTGATTTTAAGAAGTTACCGATTAAACAAATTAAAAATGAAATAACAAAAAAAGGTCAAAACAGAGTAATAATGAGTAAAAATAAGAAGGTGATTTTGAATATCATTTCTAAGAAATCACCTTTAAAAATAAGGTGAAAAAGTTATGAACTAAATTTCAAATCTCAACCTCAAAAATAGATTATAAAACATAAAATTAGATGGGTAATTGACCTTCCTATTTATCAATTATGATATTAAATTTCTTTGTGAATCATGGTTTGCATATATAAATATAATATAATATAATAGACTTAATGTAAATATGTGAATGAAAGATATGTGCCTTTATCGATACAATCGATTTTTTTTCATAATGAAGGTTAAAGGTTTAAGCATGATATTGTCTGAAAAGACAAACTCATGCCCGATTTGCCTCACCATTCTCACGATCAGAAAAATAAATATCGAACAATTTTTTTTTAAGAAAAAGAAGAATCAATTGGGGAATCCAATCACGTTATTTTAAATTAAAAAATAATCTGAGCAATTATATAGTTTTGTGAAAAATATTGCTACTTTTAGATCACATTTCAGCTAGTCTCGGCGGATTCTGTGGTGGTGTGGTTCCTCTCTCTGAATCCTTGCCAACAATCACAGTAACCACTCCACTATATGGTCTTTCGTCACCCTCGGATCTGCGCCTGGAGTGTACACTTCACGTTACCAGTCCTTCTGGATATCAAGTACAGCTGACATTTATAAACTTTGAGACCAATGTTAACGAAGGGGTAACCATATATGATGATCCCTATCTCAGTAATTACATGATCGCCTCTTTCTCTGGAAAGCTCGATGCCACGACAACGGTATTTTCTACCAGGGGAGGACTAACCCTGATTTATCAGGACAATATTGCTCCGTTCAATAGACAGGGCTACCACGCTGAAGCACGTATATTGGGTATGATTAAGATCAACACTTTTGCCAAATTACTTTTCAAAAACTTTAAACTGTTGTTTGCTTTGTGTTCTGTTATTCTCCCTGACTTTAGACAGTTTATTTGATTCAGAGTTTTTTGATTTATTAAATGAACTTCACATTATTTCCTTCTGACAAAAACAGTTTACTATTTCACAATACAATTTTAATCAATACACTAGCAATATTATAGACGGTAAGCATTGGAAAGCAGGAAGCGAATACCCGAAAAGCGAGGCCAGTGGTGAGAACGTCACGAACGAACAGAAGCAGGTTATTTTATGAATAAATATGTACACATACACAAACAAAACTGTGAGACGTGAATAAGAGAATAATTTTGCGCAGATCAAGCAAAGTTCTTCACTACTACCATCCGTCTGAAATTTTGTTTTAAAAAATGGGAATCGAACCTGGGTGTCTTCCTAAGAACTCCAGTGTCTTAACCACCAGGCCATTGAAAACACAACATGCATGCTGCTAAAGAGAAGGTTTATGTCAAACGGAGGAGGTACTCTTTCTTGTCGAATTCATACTATTTTCATTCAGACTGAATTTTAACATTTTATTGGGGGGGGGGGGCGTAAGAATAAACATAAATTATAGTATCTATCCATTTCAATGGAGCTACTTTGTATATTTTGAGATTGAAGTTTGCAAATAAAGGAATCGGCATGAACAAAAAAAGATCAAGATCCCGGACGAAAGCAAATAAAGATGTGCTTGTACTAATTTCCAAAAAGACTTATTCAATCAGATGATGTCGCTTTCATTGCCGGGAAACGTATAGTATATGATTAGAAGATTTTTTTTTTCAAATGAAGATTTGATCAGATATCTACGGAGGCCCTAAGGGGACATAAATTTTTTTTTCTTTTATCTCGGGGCCCCGACTTATTAACTCGGTGCCCCGACATATTAACTCGGGGCCCCGAGATTAAAAAAAAAACTCGTGTCATTTTATGTCCCCTTAGGGGCTCCGTAGATATCTGTATATATAAGTACGTATAAACATATTTTGTTCGATTTTGAGTATCAAATGTTATTATGTAATGAAAGATAAATTAAATTCAGATATATCTCTTCTTCATTACCCCGACCTTGAAAAAATTACCACTATAACAATATTATTCACATACGCAGATTCACAACCTATGAACCGGCATAGAACATGCGGTGGATATACTGTTTTGTCAGAGTCGTTGCCAAGGGTGATAATTACATCTCCCCTCTACGCCACACCTTCGATCTCAAACATCACCATGAATTGCCGGTGGTTTTTTTCGAATCCATCACGTGACAAGCAAGTAGAGTTAGTCCTGAAAAATGTGGATATAACGGAAGATCAGATAATCCATGTATACGATCATCCTGATTCGATATATTATCTGGTTGCCTCTCTTACTGGGCGGAATAACGATTCTCTATTCATATCGAGGCGTTACGGATTGTGGATATATCTACAAGACCAATCGCCGGGTGCTAACGGACGTGGATTTCTTATTGATGCAAGGTTACAAGGTACCGTAGGTTTGATCACATATCGTTTTATTGGTACATAACTGGTGCATATAAAGAATAAGTTCCTTCTATCAGGTGAGATGAACCCGAGTAAACCTGTCACACGAAATCGTTAGATTAGTACGATGGTTACTCGGATAGATGCACGCAGACTCATCTAGACTTGATAGATCCTATAAAGAACGTGTATAAATTAAGTTTATTGGGCTAAGTTTAGGCCACACATACATCGTATCAAAGTACTGGAAACTATGGCACGACCCTTTTTCAAGTGTGATAGTGTCAACAAATGAATCACTCGTGACTGTAATGCCAATTAGTCGATTTTGAATACAATCGACGGACTCTTTTATTCGAAAATTTGCCCATGCGCCTATGATAAAGTCTAGTTTCTGTCGGCCAGTTGGGCCATTGGTCTCGTTAGCTGTAGACCGTTATCAATTACTAAAATTTAGTTTAATATGGCACGAAAAAAAGACATGATAACCAAGATTTTCGACCTGCACTCATCAGGTTATCACGCAGGTATGTAACAAATTACTCGAAATCAACGATATTATACTCGATGAACCCCGGACGCAACCCGGACGCCTTGCGATTGTTGACAGTGCATTTTAAAACAATACCTCATTGTTTTGGAAAAGAGTACCCGGAAGACCGTGCAATATTAGGAACGTTCACACGTAGAGCGATAGCATCGATGCTATCGAGGCGTCGATGCTATTTTGGTGAAGACCATATAGCGTCGAGACCAAACGCTGTCTGAACGCAGATAGTCACGAGATAGAAGCGAGTTTCCAAACTATTCTTGCAGCGAGTTTAGCAGGAGTAAATCTCAGGATCCAGCGACAAAGCATCGACGCTTTGCGGTAGACCACCCACCGCGCTTGTGACTATTTGTCGTGTGAGCGCAATCGCTGCTATATTCACTCGCTGCTATTATAATTCTATCTGTTTCATGTGGTGCTATAATATAATGCAATGTATGTATTCATGTGATGTACCCTACTTTTTTTCTATTATCATTCTGTCTGTTTCATCTGGTACTGTAATGTAATGTATTCATGTGATGTATATAGGGGTATAGTAGGGTAATGTGTTTACTGTGTGGTAAGGAAAGGGTTCTTTTTTTTGGGGGGGGGGGGGGGTTCCTTCTTTTTATCTTTTTCTTTTTTATATATGTGACCAGGCACCACAAAACCACCCAAAAGTCGCACTGTGTGATTTTCAGTTAGAATGTGTTTTGGTTGGCATGCATGGTCAAATTTTATTTTTGGGTATTTTCTGAAAGAGTATACTTTTTTCTAAGTAATCTTAAATGTGGAGGCACCAAACAATCTAGAAGTGGTATTTTTGCCAGCTTTTTATCAGACTTATGTGTGTCTTTTCTGGATTTTGTTGTATTACTTTTCTTTTTCACGACCCTGAATACTTGTCTCATTTTAATCTCCCATAAATCTCCCGGAGTAAGTTCTTGCATTGATACTTGTGCACTATGATAAACAGGATATGTGTATGTAGTATGCCAAGTTTTAGGACAATCTGATAATCCCTTCATAGAAATTTTCATTGAGTTCTAATCCTCCATTTGTCACCTTAGCACAACACTTTGCAAGTCAGAGTGCTTCAATAGACTGCAAACTTTAAACCCTTATTAAGAAGTAACATTATGAGGGACTGTGCATTCTTCTCTTTGTACATTGAGTTATGAACATCCAATGAGTTATATATCATTTTAAAGCTGAGAATCTGCTCTTTCAGAATCAGACCTGAACTAAAGTAGATGTGGTCTTTAGATATTGATTTACATGTGCTTACCAGAGAATATAGTGTGCATGCATGTGTTTTATTTTGGCATAAGATTGGATTTCAGTCAATTTTTACATGTACAAGATTTATTTAAAATTAAGTATTATAACACATGTATTTGCTACTTGATTGTATTATCGATATTACAAATGAATTGTTATTGTGTTATTATGTTGATTTATGAAGACATATAACTTCCGCGCGTTTGACCAATCATACCAATTATACTCGGGTCACTCTGTGTGGCGCAGTAATTATTGTTTTGGCAGCGGGTGAGCGATGAATAGTCACGAGTGGGTGATAGAAGCAAGTCGATCACGGCCTGTCTGAACGTACTGGAAATATTTTTGAAACTTACATAGCATCGATGCTATGTACTACGTGTGAACATAACTATTGTTTTAGAATCTAATGGATCGGGGCGCGCGAACGCTTAAAAAAATCCCTTTCAAACAGGGGTGTCGATCCGTGTTCATGATTGGGGGGGGGGGGGGGGGGGATGACCGGCCGGCGAGGGAAGTGAGGTCATTGGCGTATCTAGGGATTATAAGGCCCTCGGCAATCAATGAAGTTCCCCCCCCCCCCCCCCCCGAGTGCCAAAACTTACCTACGTTATTGTACAAGAGATCTGATTTTGGAGCAAAGCGACCAGCGGGAATTTTTTCCCATTTTTTAACTGTAAACAACGCAATTTCTTGTGCATTTTACCCAGGAAATTTGCAATTGACCACCGCAAGTGAGCTGTACAGAAGCTCAAATTGTATAAATTGATAAACGGTTTTCTATTCACTCACTTCTATAATCGGGAGCAAAACTAACAAAAACCCTAGCCTATAAGCTTGAGAAAGAGTCGAGAAAATCAAGCGTTTTGTCAGTGATTTTGACCGAAATATTTGCTCTCGGCCAATCAGATGCAAGGATTTCAATAGCTTATAACAGTTGTCGGTAAAAATCACTGACAAACGCTTGATGAAACGCTCCCCAGAAGCTGAGACTCCTTTCACAAGTTGAACCTTTGCAAATGCTGTTTTATACACTTTATCCTATGTTGGGGCGCAATATTTAGGAGTCATATGAAACTTGATATAGCGAGCAAAGCAATTACATCTTTATTTTTTCAAATTTTTAACCTTTAAGTTATTTAAGAACTATATACTGGGCAGTGGCCTATCTAGGGATTATGGCGTCCTGGGCAAACAATGAAGTTGCGCCCCCACCCCCGAGTCCCCAAACTTATGTTATTGTAGAGTGAGGGAGCAAGGCGACCAAGCGGCAATTTTTCCATTTTTAACCCTTAAAAAACCTAATTCCCTGTGCATTTCACCCAGGAAACTTTGCAATTGACTACTGCTATTGAGCAATCGAGAAGTTCAAATTTTGTACATTGATAAACGGTTTTCTATTCGCTCACTTCTAAAATTGGGAGCAAAGTTAACAAAAACCATTGAGAAGTAGTCGCGAAATTCAGCTAGGCGACCGAAAGATGGGATTTCATTCAAAATAATGTTGAACTTTTGCAAGTGGTGTTTTATACACAGCAAAACAATGACAATTACATCTTTATTTTACACATTTTGAACCCTTTAATCAGCTTAAAAACTATATAGGGGGGGGGGCGGGCGCAAAATTACGAGATCCTTAAAGCAAAAATAATTATGCGAGGGAGCAAAGCGACTGAGCTTTTGAAAATGTTCGCATTTCCCACGCTCAAAAAATGTATTTTTAATGCATTAACCGTTCGGATTAGGGGGGGGGGGGGTGGCGCATAAACCGTGAGAATTACGATTTTTTTTTCTTCATTTTACCCCCTTTTTTCTTTCTCCCCCCTTTTTTCTTTCTCCCTTTTTTTTTTTTTGCGCCCACTGCAGGTGCAGCCCGGGCACGTCCCCCCCCCCCCCCTCTCACCCCCACCTCTGATACTGGGGCGCGAAATTACGATATCCTGTGCGAGGGAACAAAGCGACCAAGCTTTGGAAAATTTTCGCATTTCAAACCTTCAAAAGCTACATTTGGGGCGCATAATCCGTAAGGTTTAAGGTTTTTCTTCATTTCCCCCTCTTTTTTCTCTCATTTTCTTTTTTTTGCGCCTCCTCCCATTTCTTCCCTGCTCCCTAGATACGCCACTGAGCGAAGCGACAGGGCCGGGGGGGGGGGGGATGTGAGGGGGGTATCCCGCCTCCCACACCAGGGACGTTTTCAAAAATCTGTCTATAAAACTTGCATTTTAGAGAATCCCAAAATGTTGTTTAATGGAAAGAAGGAATAACAATGCGAGCGAACGAATTTTCTTCGATATTTTTGCATTGAAATTATGGCATTTCTTACTTCCTTACTTCTAATCATTAGATAATATGGTGGTATTTAAAGATCAAACATAATGAGTTTCGATAATCACAATTTTAAAGGGGATGATAATACAGGCCATCCCCCCACCACATTTTTTTTTTTTTGGGGGGGGATACATCCCCCCCCCCCCCACAAAAAAAAAAAAAAAAAAAAAAAATCCCCCCCCCCCCCCCCATCCCCGGGATTGACACCCATGTTTTCAAACCAGTTTACGCGCTTAACTTCACCGGTGAAAACCTTCAAACGAATTTCTGCGGTTACGCCGGGAAGTACAGGAGCACAATTCATACCGCCCTCACTTACCCGGTGAAGTTGCCGCGTGTTTGTGTTATTCGCGCGGGGTTTTAAATGAAAGTCGCCGTCGGTGTAGAAAAATATGGCGTCGATGTGCTGCACCGATTGTAAATATGAAGTCGTATTATGGCAATTGGAAAAAGTTAAAATAAAAATAATAAAAATACTCATCATAATCATTAAAATATTTTTAACATCATATTTCCTGTGCAGTTAATGTTCAGTTTCAGGAGAATAGGAATTATAATATTATTACAAATAACAGTTATACACAGACGAAGGGGCATCAGTTTATGTTATGCTGCTCCGAAGGGCGAGCTGGCCTTAGCGCGCGTAATATCGGTGACAGGGCTGAAGTGTTAATTGACCTCTGATGTATTTCACTGGTGACGTTCTCCGCTTCGCTTTCACACCGACCACCCGCTTAACTTCTCCACCTCGCGAGGTGGTGAAGTTAACCGGTGAAGTTTAATAAGCGGTGAAGTTAAGCGGTGTCCCTTTCAAATCAAGACATTCACCGTGTAACGGGTAACTTAAGCGGGCAACTTAAACTGGTGAGTGTTTGGTTTGAAAGGAATACGCAACGGCTAATTCAACGGGTGTAAGAGCGCACCCCTAATAGACCTGTTTACTAAGTGATTCAAATTTATGGATGTTTCTTTCCTGGGGACCTAGTAACGAGGTATTCCAGTAACCTGTTATTAATGAATGAACTGCAATACTTGGAATCCAGTTTGCATGTCTGTTGCTATGTCTGGCAAGTTTTCAGGTTGTCAAGAACAACCTTTGTTTCAAAATATGCATACAATTTGAATCACTTAGTAAACAGGTCTATAGGGGAAGGACAGACATTTTTTTCTTCCCTCTCTCTTTGTTTAATGTAAGCCTACAATGATATTGATTAATGTACAAAAG
The DNA here is from genome assembly GCA_025617745.1 of Heliocidaris erythrogramma. NCBI lineage: Eukaryota > Metazoa > Echinodermata > Echinoidea > Camarodonta > Echinometridae > Heliocidaris > Heliocidaris erythrogramma. The sequence continues at coordinate 41,703,536 of CM046858.1, read as the reverse complement.
TTTGATCAAATGCAATGTGCATTACATTATTATTACTGCAGGTACTGCAACTGCGATACCACCAACTACAGGTGTAAATGGAACAGATGGTATGTGTTCAATTATATGTGTTATCTTTTGTGAAACATGGCACGCCATTACTGTCAGTCAGACCCAACTCCGTAATACCGAGCACAGGTATATACTCCGAAAACGGCGTATAGAACAAGATGAATATAGAGCCCTCATCGTTCAGTGCCAGGCAGTGTGTACAAAAGGCATGGGGAAAATCGTGCAGTGTCGACCTGTTGTTGATAATATATTTTTCAAAAATAATGCTGCGGATATATTTATTTCAAATGTTTGTCATTTGAAATTCACTTCATATGACGAATCATTCAAAGATTTTGAAGATAATTGGCACGCAGCATTATTTTTGAAAAATATATTATCAACAGCAGGTCGACACTGCATGATTTTCCCCATGCCTTTTGTACACACTGCCTCGCACTGAACGATGAGGGCTCTATATTCATCTTGTTCTATACGCCGTTTTCGGAGTATATACCTGTGCTCGGTATTACGGAGTTGGGTCTGACTGACTGTCAAGTATATTAGTGAAACAATATGACGAAAAAAGTTTAATATCAATCTGGATGTAGATCTGAGCGCTTTCCATTGTTATCAAGGCCACACGAGTCATGCAGGCGCACAAAATATCTAGGGGGTAATTTTACCTTATTTTACCATAGCGTCCACTAAAGCGTATAACCAGTTCAATCATTGGCGGATCCGGGGGGGGGGGGCTTGCGGCTCGTGCCCCCCCCCCCCCTTGGAAGAAAAGTATGCATTTTGACCATAGACGATCCGCCATTTTCTCGATTGTGCCCCCCCCCCCCCCCTTTTAGAATGAAGACCTCTTTTTTTTTTTTTTTTTTTTTTTTGCTTGTCAGGGAATTATGGAGGGGAACTGGACCCCATAACCCCCCCCCCCCCCCCCCCTCACTGAGCGAATTTTGAGGGTTTCGCGAATTTTTTTTTCGAGAAGCTGGCGAGACCAAAAAAATACGGGTCTACCTTTTCCAAAAGTTTACAAACCAAGTTGACAAACCTTCATTTGTGTGCCTCCTCTTTTACTCAATCCTGGATCCGCCCCTGAGTTCAATCACCTTGTTTTTCGGTATCAGGTCCCTTTCTTCTCCTGTATATGGAGTGGCCATGCCTTGGAACACATATATATATATATATATATATATATATTTATATATATATATATATATATATATATATATATGGTCTAATCTCTTTTAACAAGGTGCTACGATTGTGTATCAAACACAATTCATTGTATTATAACGACAATGAATATGCAGTATAAGCTGCACAATTTACACTCGTATGCCCTGAACTTATTTCATTAGGTACCACTGACACGACATTGGCCGCAAAGGTCACCAAAGGGGAAAGTTTGCTCATTTTTATTTAAACAATAGTATATTGGTAATAGTAGGTGTATGGCTGAATCATCATTTCGGGTCATCACACTACTGTTCGCCAATGTCTAGCACATGACTTGTAAGAGCCACATCGTTAGCCACTGCCAGGTCCCTCTCGGTGGAAGTACCATGCAGCCTGTCACAGCTCAGTAGATGGATTATAGTCTAGTAGTTTATAAACGCCAAGATGTTTTAGTCTTGTCGTCGGCACTTCTCTGCTGCTTTGATTTCTACTGTTAAGACTACAGACAGTTATGGCTGAATAATATGATGTCGTAATTGAAAACCAGACGTGAATTTGTAATCGTTAAGAATAAAGCGTAAATAATTTGATTAGTAACTTTGCAAATTTGCATGAACTGTAAATGTCTTCAGCTTCAGCGCAGTTGTCTGCGAGATGTAAACAATGTCATATTTGATCGTTAAAAGTTATAACTTGTATCAAGGACGTCAAATTCGTCTGGAGCACGTTTTATGCCATTTCTTGGAATATTACTATTTTTAATAATTCTTTAGATTTTCCCTTTCTGAAGAATCAAGGCCCCAAAGACTGTACTGTGTGTGTCAGTAACTAATTCGGGACACAACAAATGACATTGTGCATTGCAGCTGAAACACATTTTTTTTTAAACCAGAGTCATGAATCTTTAGTGACACAGGATAGCAAAAGTTTGGAAGAAATGACTAGAATGATGAACAATAAAATCATTATTATCTGAATCAATTACTGATTATTAACACACATTTCAGGACCTTCATTTTCTCAAAAAGTTAAAATTTAATCAAAATTCAGACCATTGGTTGAAGATGATTATTCAGAGAAAATGTCATAAAACTTACCCAAGATAAATTTGACATTCCTCAACTTTAATTTGAAACCTCATTCATACAAGCTCTAACGTTTGAGTTATTAACAGTGTGATTTTTTTTACCCCTCGTATATGTTAATATTGACAGGTCAAACTGGATACACCCAGCAAGCTACAACCCACTTTCAGGCAAGAGAGGTATTTATTTATTTATTTATTTATTTGTTTGTTTGTTTGTTTATTTATTTATTTACTTATTTTTCTTTCTGTGTTCTTTATAAGGGTAGTCTCTCCAGTACGTAAAAATGTCTTTTGAAGAGAGCCCTTCATTACATAAAAGAATGAAGATAAAAGAAATAACAAGATCATATGAATTCTTCTCTTACTTTTCTGCTTTTACTATTAGACCAACTTGCTATCAAGCTGGACCACTCTTAGGATTAGTGCTCGGATAAAAGTTGTACTTCAGGGTTATTTACTTACAAAACCTCCCTTCAAGGATAGGCCCTTTCTGTAGATTACCCATTTCGTTTTTATTAATTACCAAATTACTTTTTCATTATTTTTCTTTGTCATACTGAATGTTGCAAAACAATAACGATGATCAATAATTATGTTGCATATTACAGAGAAATATTAACCAAGTGAATTACTGTCATATGAAATGCAGCTATTTCAAAGCGAGAAATAGAATAAAACAATTAAATATCTGATAGCTGTAATAACAACCGTCATGATTCATAAATAATTTTGCAGATGCAAAGGATAACACCACTGCGATCGCAGCAAGTGCAGTTTCGGTCATAGTGTTTGTGATAATTGTTCTCGTCATCGGTGTTGTAGTTATCAAACGATCACGTAGAAAGCATCAGGAAAGGGCTCGGGGGAAGAGTTCCGATCTTCCTCTACAATCGGTAAGGCAACCTCCAGAAGGAACTGGGTCTGGATTGCTTGATACCTCTACTACCAATGACAAGGTAACATACGAAGTGAATGTCCTTCCCGAAGATCACGGCTCCAAGGACCTGGCAGATTACCACTATTATAGTTCATTACAGGACAATCCAGCAGCAACTGATAATTCAAAAGACCCCACTGACTATGGGAATGAACCGATGGGGCCTGGGAAATACAAAGGGCAGCGTCTTGCACATCTTAAAGAAGGCACTCATGACGCACCAGTCGACGGGCGTAAGGTACATGAAAATGACGGTTACATGGACCTGCAGAAGTAAGATCAGAAAGATATTCTGCTTGTCAAATGCCTGGGTTACATTAATTTTTTTTTTCTGAAGGTTCATAATTCCGAAAGTGAAATACAGAGCGAGTCCCAGAACACTTGACACTTTTGTAATTGCCCATTGTTTTAAGAAAGAGTTGAAAATATGGCCGTATTTATCCAAGCTTCTGTTGATATCACATGTATTGGTAATATTTCATGGTTGGCTGGGCAGGGTCGATTAGGGTAACTGGGTCGACACCCCAGTGGTAACTAATGTAAGCTCTTTTTCACATTGAGACTGGTTAAACCCAGAATTCATTCTTGAATCGGTAACTGGGTCGACACCCACTTGCGCCAACTCCAAACCATATTTTTCCTGATAAGAATTTGTTGACTGACCAATTTTTGGCTGGAATGGTAACTAATGTAAGCACTTATTTTCAAGTTGAGACGGGGTTAAACTTGTCCCAGAGGTCATTCTAGAATCCGATTACTTCACTGGACCCCGGACACTGTCTTCATGATCCATTCTGATGACTGATCCGTGGCCTGAAATCCAAGGGTTGTTCCTGACAGCTATAGCCTCGAATTGCTTCCTCGAATTTTTCTGTCTTGGATGAAGCTTACTTTTGCTGTTATAATTCGATCAGCACCAGTCATATCTGAAAGTATTCACCTAATGGTCATACGTAATTGAAAATAATTCATGAAATTTAATCTAAACATGATTTGATAAACAGTAAAAACTGTTTCTTGCTTGTTGATCCACAAATTAATCACCTTCTCATTTGGCGCAAGTGGGTATTGTCCAATCATGAAGTTAGTAGCTTCATGGTCCAATTTACCTAAGTTGACCTCTGTGCAGCTTACCATGAAATTTCATCCCATGAATATGGTACCTAAAGAAGCGGGAATAATTACTCAATATTACATATCACATACATCCATATTATATAATTCTACAAATCCCTCTTAAAACAATGGGCTATTATAAAAATGTCAAGCTTTTTCCTGACTCACACTGAAGAGCCCTGCTTTTTCGGAATTCGAACCTTTGGAATAATGATGCTTATTTCATTTTCGGAAATACGAACCCTATTTCATTTCAAGTTCGGATAAACGAACCTTCAGAAAAATTAACCTTTGGCATGTTTGGAGTAATGCAACAATTTCATTTTTGGAATGATGAACCCCCTGGTGTGCGAATTTTGTGTTTCGGAATTAAGAACCTTACTACTATAATAACAATTGTAATAATAACAGTAATAATAATGACAAAGTTAACAATAACTTTAATGATGATGATGATAATAGTGATAATAATAATAATAATAATAATAATAATAATAATAATAATAATAATGGTAATAATAATGATGATAATAATAGAAACTAGAATTATGTAGGCTCCCCATATTACAACCACATCACGGCGTTTACTAAATCAATAATAGATAACATAGAATCAATATTAACATAGGCATATAGTTTGGGAGAAACGGTAGTCGGTTGATTACTTTAGTTTCTTTGTGGAGCTCTTTTAAAATGAAATAGGAAATATTTTTCGATGTTTTGTATGTAGTTACAGTAAATGTGCGATCCCCAGATTTGCTACGGGTTTGGGGTGGGTGAGAAAAAAGACTCTAGCGTGTCTAGAAGAGGGCTTCGTGGATTGTGAAAAGTTATGTTCTTCGGGAAAAAGAACTTTTGGACAAGAGAATAGTTCTACCCCCCCCCCCCCTTCCTCGGCAAGTGCCAGGAACTTTCAAAGCAAAGATTGACATGTGACAAGGAATCTAAGTGCGATTACACACCATCATTACATTCGAATATTTTGGAATAGTCGGTCTAGATCTGTTTCAAAATGTTTAAGATATTATGATGCTGTGTTATTTTTGTTTGACTGATTTTATTTCTGCGTTCAATAGCATGATACAAAATATAATAATACATGTATTACAGAATATATACATGTATATATATATATATATATATAAGGCATTGGCGTTCTAAGTCAACGACCCGGGTTCGATTCCCGGCGGAGACATTTTTTCAGCCTTTGCAAAAATTTCAAAAAGGGAGGACAGCTCTGGGGAACGTTGATTTTATAAGTTACGCATCTATTTTCTCATTTCCTTTCGCATTGTATTTATTTCCACGAGAGTTGCTAAAGCTGTTGCATATGTTATTTCCTCACAATATATATATATATATATATATATATATACAAACACACACACACACATTGTCAGACGTTAACAATTTACTTCTTGAATACAAAGAGAGTATGTATACAATATGTGAAATTAACATTTTACAATTAACCGAATTTGTGAAC
>CM046858.1:41551630-41697192 GCA_025617745.1 Heliocidaris erythrogramma | reverse complement strand
TTTTTATAATTAATACCAAAATTATAGATAGGCCTAGATACATGGCTTGATAAAAACAACAATATTTCCAAAGCAATCTGAAGATTTGTGCAGAATATGATAATATTTAATATTGTGATTGGATTCCCTCAGGGAGAACAATAGCGACACAGATAAAGCTATGCCCCATGTACATGTAAATAAGACTATTTGTTATTTTTATTGTTATTATTATTATTATTATTATTATTGTCATTTATATTATACCTATCATTGTTATGAAAATCGATAATCAACTTTCACAAAAATGAAGGTGTCACTGTTTGATAGCCAAAATGGTCATGTACTCAAAGCGTCCAAGCTCACCCTGAAGAACCCCATTAGGTCTCTTAGGAGTGACGTCATACAACCAACTGTATACGTCATCGATGAACTCGTCTTGATGTTGGATAGGGATCTGCGTGATAGGGTCAAAGAGGCATCGCAGTTGGGCTGGAATGAAAATAAGAATGATTTCGTAATAATACTACTTTCGTAATATACTACTACTACTATACTACGAATGCTAATGACAATAAAAATATCAATAATGATAAGTATAATAATGATGATGATAATAATATAAATATAATTAGAATTATGATGAAATTAATGATGACAATATTAATAATATAATAATAATAGTATTATAAGGATTAAAACAATCAACAAAAATGATGATGATGATGATGCAAATGATGATGACGATCATAATAATACCTTAAACTAAAGGTCTAAAATACCTTATGCATCACGTCAAAGGACTTTTATAAACTATGATCAATTAAGAATATAAATTTCATATCATATAATTGTCATGATATTTTTTTTGGGGAAAAATACTCCAGATTCTACCGGACTTACCCTTTATCAATTTCTCATTCCACTTGAGCCACGGCGATGGATCAATCTCGGCTTTCTGTATGGTGAAACCTACGGATCTCATACAATCCAGAAACCTTTCACCATCTTCAGCAGGGATAATACGGTAGTCGTAATCCTGTCAAAAAAAAAATACCCCCAAAACGATTGCAAAGACTTTCGAGAATCAGCCTTTGGCTATTTCAATACAGTGCCCATTGCCATGTGAAATGTGCAAACATTGTAATGACATAATACGCAATCCAGACATGATTTCTATAGGCAATATCATATGATTTGGAGTTGATGAGGCCACCCTGGGTAAACAGGACATTATTGTTATTATTATCATTATCATTATTGTTATTTGATTTCCGGAAAGTCTTTGCTATCATGTTAAAAAAAAAATCAATTAAAAAATTAATAATAAATTAATATATACAAAAAAACCTCTGATGGCTGCATATTTGTTTGAAATATTGAACTATTATTGTAAGGAACTATGACCTTCAGCGGAAAAAACGAAATTCACGCCTGTGCTCTAAAGACCATATAGGTTGAATACAAATAAGACACAAAAACTCTACAGCAATATCAGGTATACTGCACGGGCAGGGGAACCGGGGGGGGGGGGGGGGTGCGGAGGCTGTAGACATGTGTCATAAAACCTCGGATAAAAGGTTCCCAATTGTCGATAAATGAGTGAAATGAAATCAGCTATGGTAAACTAGGTGTCATCCCCACCCAGGTGACGTCATTCCATTTCAACCATAGGCAGTGCGGAGGCGCACGCCTGTTCTTCCAGCTTCTTCCTCTCTCTAGCCTTCTGAGCATGTATCCGAGGGTTCCGTTAGAGAAACTTCTGCTCCCAACTGCCAAAGCGAACATCTCCGCTCCCCATCGCCTGTCTTTAATGCGCAAAATGAGTTTCTCATATTTCGACAGTTTTCTCTCATGCGCACATTCCATCCCTTCTTCATCCGGCACTGTCAGCTCTATCAGAATAATGACAATGCCTGGTCTCAGAATGGTCTCATAGATGTGTTGCGGAAAAATCAGCATTTTTCCTGTAAGTCCTCTTGGACTGTCCGCGATCCGTTGAGAAAATAATACACCCTCATAAAACGCTAAAACTGTGATAGTCCTTTCAGATCGACCCTCGTTTTTTCGACGGGTGAAATTTTGAGGATCGCGCGATTAGTGGAGAGTTGCGCTCTGTCTGGGATATGTGTGTAGAGAAATAGCAGCGTAAAGGAATAAACCAAAGACGACAAAAAAGATAGAATAGAGTGTCGGCTAACTGCACCAACCTTCTGTCCTTCATTCACAAAGCGAACACGGTTGAGAGTGCCGCGAAGAAAGCCGCAGGGCGTACTCGGCAAGTGACTCGGAGCCAAGCCAGCCGCACCTGTCATCGCTGCCGAGAATCCATCATCGACTCCGCCACTCATTACCAATACCGACACCACACCGATTGACGCTGGCCAGCAACCTCATCAAACGATCGCTGCTCAACCATGTCCTGAAACCTTCTCTAAAGTCTCCATTAGAACCGACCTGCCGCCAGGCCTAAAGAGAGAGAGGGGCCACCTGGCCATTTTAGCGTTCAAACTCCGACGTGAACAGAACGTATCGACAAGAATACGTCTATTCGGGGCTAAAGTAGTTCTACAAACCAGGAAAAGATCTCCAACCGGCACCCAACAAGCGCCATGGACAGACTTGTCAGTACCGACACTAAATTGAAGGTCAGAATAACTTTTAATCACGTTACCTTGTTGGTATCGAACCTTAGTTCTGTTTACAATTGATAGAGGTTGTTTTTGTTTTGTTTTGTTTTGTTTTGTTTTTCTTGGTATTATGCCTGTTACAACATACTTTCCCCAAAGTTATTCAAAGGTACTGTGACCAATCTACGGTCTATTTGTTCGTTCCGTAAAGGGTATGTGATATGAAAGAATAAAATGACCTTCAACCGATGGAAAACCATAAAACCACCATCATAGGTCCAACACAATTTAGGTCGAAATTTTTCTGAGATACAGTATAATGATTAAGTAAAGCTTAAAAGCGTGGTACCAAAAGCTACTTCTGCAGGTGTACTTATTTTGTTGCCTCTCTCACTCTCTATAATATATATAAAGTTCAAAAAATTCTGCGACGGAGATAAAAAGTAGAGAGAGACACAGAATAAAAGACTCCGTAAGACAAAAAAGGTTCAATATTTCGCTTATAAGGCTTCTTCAGGAAATGATACTTCAGTACAAGAAATGCACCAAGCATCTAGTGCATAGTGCGTAATTATTGTCAAAACCAACATATATATATACATATTGGATAATTGATTACACATTTATTATGTGCTATTTGTATTGGGTGGCGTCGTTAATACGTGAAACTGCTTTAAAAGAGAGCCCCGTAGAAAAAAAAAAAAAAAAGAGAAATAAACTAAATACCTTTTGTCACACTTATCTATTAACCCTTTCAAGGCTGACGGGACTTTTCAGTCCCAGATCAGACTAAGCTTGTTTGTAAAAAAATGGCATGCATTCTTCACCCCTTTCCTGTCTGATGGGACTTTTGAGTCCCTATTCAGTGATTTAATTAACACTACATTTTCTTCCACTTTTTAAAAAACTTCTGTCATATTTAGTATGAAAATAGTGCAGAAAAAAATCACAGAACATATCTGAACATTTCACCATAATTTGGGATTGAAAGGGTTAATACGTTTGTCTGCAATCTTTTTTCAATTTTACAATTCAAGAAGAGAAAAACTGTAGTTAATTTTACCTTGAGAAATGAGCCCCATTTAGAATGTTTTCGAATCCAGGCATCGCCCGTTTCACCGTAGCAACTGGTCTTGCCATGGAGCTGAGATCTAAGCACAAACCCAAGGACGAATCTTCCACCAGGTTTGAGGCAGTGGAATATATTCTTTAGAACACTCTCGTGATTCTTGCACCAGTGAAGAACTGCCAAACAGACAGTTTTGGTGAACTTTTCACGCAAATCGCCATGGTGATCACCGAACATCTGCGCGTCTTCTTCTATGTATCGTACATTTGGCCCGGAGTTTTTCTGCTTTGCAAATTCTATCATTCCTGGGGAGATGTCCAATCCTGCAAGAAATGATTATCCCAAAGGTAAATAGTATTATCAGTAATAATATCAATAATATGAATGCATGAGGGAACTTTATTACGCAAATTCTGTAGACATTTGAAATACAGTTCTTTGTTAATAGGACGACACAAGCGAGCACTACTGCTAGTAGAGTGTGCACGCCACTGGCGTAAATCCCGGGGGAATGGGATGGGGGGGGGGGGGGGGGGGTATGCATCCCCCACTTTTGGTGGAGGGGGGTGGCCTGTACAAATATCATCCCACCTACTTTTGAAGGAAAATTAATGTTTTTAAGACATCAATTTTGACATTTTGACAATTTTGACTCTAAAGTTGTGAAAATTTCATGCTATTGCATGTATAATGCAAATATAGGCTTTGAACGTCAAGAGTCCTATTTTTCTTCTTCACATCTTATTCATCTCCATTTGTTACCATTAAGATCGTGCTTGGAGTGAATCCCGGAAAATGAGGTGCGTGGCATTATGATTTCCTCTCGAAATTACAGTTCTAAATTTATCGTCGAGAGCTAATTTGACACGGAGATGGCTGTCCTCACACGCTGCGGCTCATAACAGCTACCCAGGCAGTCCCGGGTCAGTTCCAGCCACGCGCGCTGTGGCTATTTCGACATAGCATAAAAAATTCAGTTCCTGCAAGCAAGAAAAGTTGGATCTAAGTAGATCTAGATCTAGATCTAGATCTAACGTTAGTCAACTCTTTGAATTATGATAGAATATTGCATAAGCTTTTCCCCATTATGTTCATCTGTATGTTGCACACAAGCGTATCCATTAGTCCAACTTGGTCTTGGATCTAACGTACGGTTAGAATAGATTTGGAAACTGAGCGTGACTGTGACTGTGTGGTGGGAATCTACAATGTTGATGATTTTGATAAGATATGTAACAGACCGAAATTAGTGGAGATATAAATTTGTTAATGTAACACGAGGTTTTACTGTTTTCAACTGACAACATTTGTTGACATTTTATTCCATAACCGAAGTCTGAAAAATAGTATCTTGAGTAGATGTAGACTTAGCAAGGGCTAAAGCTGTGCTTGGGGGACAAATTCAAAGTAACCATGTTTGATAACAAATTAGGATGGATGTAGACTCTGTTCAACTTCACTTTCATGCCTGACTTTGTTTTCGTTCTCAAAAGACTTGGATCTATTATCATACTTGGTTCAGTTCATGCCATTTGGTCAATTAAACTGACTAAGTTAAATATAGTCTGATAGACCGATTTTTTTTTTCATGGGGGCGGGGGAAGGCAAATGTATTTTGGGCAAAACTTCAGTCTGGTGTAAAACCCGTTTAGGGATCCCTGTACAAAATTTCAGACACGCTAGAAATTACTGAGGTTGTTTTTTTTTTCTTTCCAAGAAACCTTTAAAGATTGAGATAGCTGATAAATATTGAATTTTTACCTATTACAAATAATGGATTGGAATTTATTTGCCTGATAAAAATAATTATTATCAGTGTAACTATGACTGTATCACGAAACCCTAAAAATGTTACAACTGTGTTTTTTTTTATATTTTTTTTTTTTGTTTTAACAGATCAAAATGGAAAAGAACCCAAGAAATGTTATTCAAACATTGCGACAACTGTTGACCGTACATGATGAAGCAGAACTTTAGCCCTCCTAAATTACAGGTAAGTTTACAGAACATTTTCATTCAGCTTTCATGAGTATTATATGCTTACTATGTAATTCAAATCGATTTAAAAGGAAACAAGGATATGAACTATAAAAGCAATTAGGGCTTCCTGGGATCCCTAAATGTGTTCGCTAAAATCATATTACAAAATTAATACACTCACTAATTGCCATTGATATTTTGATAGCTTGTCCTTAAACTATGTAAACATTATTTGAAACCATAAAAGCCCAGCAGTGTGTGTAAGCATGAAGAAGGAGAAGATTACACATATTTTATTCCTATTAAATTCTATGAAAATGGCCTCTTTTGAGCTTTAATCTATGATCTAAATTAGATGTACATTTGTACTTGTATCTAGATGTTTGAGATGATCGAAAAAGTAAGAATTAGTAGAGTTTTTCTGCAAAATATATCTTGTGAACCTCTAAATTACTTTCATTTACTTATACATTTATTAATTTATGCTTTTTTTTACACAGCATGATTCTTTACAATGGATGTTGAAGGAATATTGAGATACACAATCAGGAGAGATGAACAAAGAGCAAATATAATAGTACTGACCTGCTCAAGCTTGGAGAGGTAGGCCTATACTGTGTGCAATTAAATGTGGCAATACCCCCCCCCCCCCCCACAACAAAAAAGTTGTTAAAAAATACTTGAATATAAAAAATATGTAATATATATAATATATCAATAATACAAAACTTGTAGAGGGAGCAGGTTATTTGAAACGATTGTAATTTAATATCCCTCTGACCTGTAAACGAAGAATTTTTTGTCAAATATGGGAATTTCTTTCAATTTTTTATAAGGATTCATCATTTCATTTAATGCATACAAAAGAACTTGATTTTAATGAATGTGTGTGAAATAGCTTTTTATCAAGCTATATTTACTCCGTTTCAGTCATGCATATACACATATCTGGCTCATATACAGTCCTGTCATATTGTGTACGACCTTTAACTTTGTGGAGGCTTGATTTAATAAATTGTTGAATTTTGATATCTGTCTTGTATAATGATGTTCAGAAGGATAAATGAATAACCAGGCATAGAAAGGTTTCAAATATTTAATGCTATTATTAAGATATCTATATGATTGGATTACGAAAGCGTATGACCATACGGTTTATGATAACACTAGTCTATGGCATATGTTTACTTTTGTGAAGGATATGATTTTGAAGTACTTTTTCCCCTCTGGGCTTCATTTTACACCATATTACATACACTGATAGCATGTAAGGTCAGGCAGCTCAGATTGTATAAGCCTCTACAAAGTTACCAAATCACCTATCAAAATTTTTACCTATACAATTTTGGTTCTCTTATTGGCAAGCTTGTATTGAACCATTGAACCAAATGTGTAAATTAGCTGCAAGCTTGATATAAATGTTTTTGACGAGTTTTTAAAAATTTTATTTGGTACAATATGATCAAGCTTGCCAATAAGCATGCCACTAAGCGTGCCGTATGTTTGCGGCTAGCTCGCAATCAGGTGTGAGATTGTACATTCCTGTATTATATCATCTTGTACCAAACTGCATCGATTTAGTGGTTAGTGTTTTCATAATTATTGTAAATAATATATTAATACGAAAAAGAGACATGATAACGAAGCTTTTCGACCTGCACTGTCAGGTCATCACGCAGGTATATAACAAATTACTTGAAATCAACTATATTATACTCGGTGAACCCGGACGCAACCTAGACGCCGTAATATCAGAACAATCGCAAAGCTTGGACGAACTCCTTTTGTCTGCACAGAAGAGGTTCATGCGATTGAATGTAAGCAGCTTCCAGAAAGCGTAAATGCGCTGAGCTTCTGGCCCGGGACATAATTGAGAATTGATCGTCGGCATAGCTTTGTGCGCAAGCTGGATTGTTCAGCAAGTGGAGACCAATCGCTGAATCGCATTTGGCTATCTTTGGTCTGTTAGCGTGTATTTCAGATTTGCAGGCACGGACGGGCTGCGTGCGCTGATTGGTTGTACGGTTCCGAATAATCGAGGGGATGTGTTGTGCAGACAAAAGGAGTTCGTCCAAGCTTTGCGATTGTTCTGAAATTACGGCGTCTAGGTTGCGTCCGGGTTCACCGAGTATAATATAGTTGATTTCAAGTAATTTGTTATATACCTGCGTGATAACATGATGAGTGCAGGTCGAAAAGCTTCGTTATCATGTCTCTTTTTCGTGCCATATTGAAATTCTGCAGTACCAAGAAATTATTTGTGAATTTATTAATAATTGAAATAGTGTGTTTCCTTTTTTCATAGATGCTATCTGAATAATATCAAAGATTTCTGAAGCTTTAGAATGAAACTAAATATGCTATTGAGTATTTTATTGAAGCATTTTATGTGGAAAGTAGAAATATGTAAATGACTCACGCATATTCAGTGATAGCAATTTGTACCATGTTTATGTCATCTTTAGTTCTTTTAAATTTGAAATCAGCACTTATAATTTGCCTGAGGAAGGGGATTTCTATTTGCATGATTTTTTTTTCTCAAAATAGTTTGTCATTTTATAGTAAGTTCGAATAATGATTATTATATTTAATAGCAAATTATAAAATATACTAGATACAAGATACAAGATATTTTATTTAGTCTTCGTAACATAATTACAAAGAGATTTGATTTCCACTGGTATAAATCAAGAAAATACATAAATAATAAGAAAAGGTAACACATATACAGCAATAAAGGAAAACTTGGAAAATACGTATGAATAACAAACATTATCAAGGTACTTCAATTCACTGTCTTTTAGATTGCTATTGCTATATCGTTATCCAACAGTAGTAGTCAACGTACAGACGTAGCAGTTCAGCGTTGAATCTGTGAATTAAATTTATGGACAGAGTCGGGTACGAACGAATTTCTAAAACGTGAAAGGCGGGTTTGAGTGTGGCGAAGTCGGATTCCAGAACGATTAAATGAATAAGAAGAATAAAGTGGATGGGAAACGTCTTTCATGATTGATCAGACCAGTGCAATGGGATTCGATTGAAGTTAAGTCTACCCCGATTATCCGTTGTGCTATTTTACGTGGCCTTTCCAGTTTCGTCTTGTCTTGTTTTGAGAGATTGCCAAATGAGAATTATTATGTTGAAGAGAAGAACGCTCTTTATCACTGAATTATAGAACAGAGTCAAGATTGTTGCATCTATATAGGAAATATATCAACTTGCGGAGAAAGCACAACCTCTTGCTAGCCTTCCCACATACCGATTGCGCGTTATCCCTCCATGATAATTTGTCATCTATGACAGTTCCAAGATACATATAACTGTCAATCTGTTCGATCACCTGAGTGTGGATCATCACATTCTCGTGGTCTGCACCATTTGGACGAAAGTTGATGACCATTTCTTTTGTTTTTGTTGTGTTAGTGCCAAATAATGGTCGTCTCACCAACGAATGAATTCGTCTACTTGTGAGAAGTAATCGTTCGCCCGATTCGACAAAGAAATGATTAAGTCATTTTTTTTATTTTCCAGTGATAAAAATGCATATTGGAACAATATTGCACTCCGATTTAAATCGTCTTAATATAAAAGTTTAGCACATAACTATCTAGCAGAGTCTAGACCATGTGCAGGATGAATATCATATTTCACGGCTTTTGATATCTTTAAACAACAAATTTGGTAATGTGCAAGCTCGTCGCAAGCTTGCCACACACTTGCCATTTTTGTGCAAGCTTGCGGTAAGCTGGCCTATTTTCCTGCAAGCTTGCAGCAAGCTCGCCACTCCACCTGCAAGCTTGCGGCACGCTTGCGATGAGCTTGCCATCATTTTCTAAGCTTGTTTTAAAAAAAAAAATATATTTTTAGCACTTTTGACCGTGTTACATTTGTAAAAATTTATACAGCAGAACAAATGCAACAAATTATACAGCACTTTGAAATCAAACTCCTTCAATTTGTTTCCACTATATAGTCCTTTCCATTGCAATCACATTTCCCAAGAAAAACTTGATCCCCAGTTACAGCAAAGGACTCAGTGGCGGATTTGGAGGGGGTAATCCCGGTCCGTGCCCCCCCCCCCTTTTGAAACGGAACACCTTTTTTTCCCTTGTTTTTAGCTTGTCAGAGAATTATGGAGGAAAACTGGACCCCATAACCCCCCCCCCCCCCCCAACGACTTTTGGAGGGCTAGAGAAAAAAAAATATGGGGCTCCCTTCAAGCAGTTTCCCAAAGTTGAAAATCCTGCATTTGTATGCCCCACTTATACAAAATCCTGGATCCCCCCCCCCCGAAAGGACTTATATTAAAAATCTTGAGATTACTCTTTGTAAACAGTCCTAATATCACTGTAGGAGCTGTCAATGGTAAAAAAAAAAAAATCTTTATAACTATATGGACCAAATTTCTGTTCTTTGACTGTACGTAATTTTGAATAATTGAAAATGGCACTTTTTATACTATATTTCAAATTTCATTTAAGATATTATTTCCTCCGTCAATTCTAAACTCTCATCGGTCAAAATGGCTTTGAAGCGGAAAATATCACTATGGAACCAGTAATAATGTTTTTCTTATAAAAAGCAATAGGCCTATTGGATATACAGTATCGGCTTCTTGCAAGTCATTGATCAAGCAAGTATATTTCATCATAAAACAAAGATTCTGACATGGTTTACTGGAAGCTAATACACAGTGTTGGCCAAGGTCATAAATATACAGCTATATATTTTGATAATTGATAATTTTGTTCTGAAATAATAAAAATAAGAATATGTGGACATCTAGACAATGAGATGCCCAAAACCATTATATAATACAATTCCATCTTATTTTGAGCCTCTGTAGTGCATGTACAAGTGAAATTAATTTGCTGAAGAATGTGCTGAAATTGACCCAATAGCATTTTTGTGTATCAGAAAATTATCAAATATGAAATAACATGAAACCCCCTCCACGGTCCACCTCAATTTCAAAAAAATCTGGACTAGAAACTAGGAATCAATTTTACTTGGTCTTAGACCCACACATGCACGGAACCATCACAAAGTGGGGCTGTGTCAATTTTGGCGGCGACATGTCGGAGCAATTACGGACTACATGTACTTCCCATTCCCTATTTATATTTGCGTGATCGAGAGTAGACTCTACGTCCACATTTGTAGGAATAGATTTAAGACCCAACATCCCGGAGAATGATCAAATAAGCTATAAATTATCAGTATTTACAATAGACTAGGAAGGAGAATTTATCATTCAATTTCATTAAATGTTGGAAATGCTAACAGTTTTACACAGTAAAGTACTAACAATACATCTAAGGTAGATCTGAATTCGGTATACTGTACATGAAAGGTCCCACCGAAACGCCCTAATTTTATTGAAATAAAATATTTAAAATGCGCTTACCGATTCATCCATGATTCAACGTTTGATATACCAGCAGGCAGCAGGCCCCAAATCAAAGTGGATGGACTGATACTAGGTTACAACAGAGCACCTCCAGGGTTCGATTAGGCCTGCTAGCATGGATATGCAGCAGCATTGACTTTTTTTTTTTGCTAGCGCGTGAACTAACTTCGTGCGCTGCATACACACCTAGGCCCGAATTCACAAAGGTGGTTTCAAATGAAACCACCTTTGTGAATCGCAGATTTGAAACCGTGGTCTAAACTGTGGTTTAAAACCATGGTTTAGACTATGGTTTTGACTGAAACCACCTTTGTGAATTCGGGCCTATCACTACAAACTTTCGCGCCGTATTACCACTTAAGTCCTCTGCAACGCTAAGGGTCTTTTTGTCGCGTCGTGGACCATGGTCTTTACAATGAATGTTGAATATATCCTTGTAATAGATGGTGTATTTTTTGTAGCTGTACAAAATGAATGGAAAGAGCATTTTCTTCTATCTTTGGGTAGACTATTCCATACGTCAGATTCTGCAAATGCTGTTGGATTTTTGTCATGCTCTGTTCTCACTCTAGGCAAGAGGAGCGTTTTAGCATCTCCCTGCCATGTTCCATTTCAAAATAACTAACAATAATCATATATTGAACGAGGCAGTTGCTGGTTCATCAACTTAATACCTTATGAATTACATAAGGGTATGGAAGGTGATCAAAATTTGCTGAAACTAAATGCTGTTATTGCCATCTCTTGTATAATACAAATATTATTTACCTCTGTGCTTGGATAAATGGATGATATAGTAAGAAAAGTACCCTCTTTAATATCTAACTCGATACCGAATTCCTTCTTTCCTGGGGAGTATACTGATTAAAACAGAGTTGACATACGCTTCTTTCACATTGTGAACTGAATTTCATTTTGACTGACCTTTCAACATTGACAGACATGCATCTTGGCTAATGACAAGCATAATGTTATATTTCTTTATTTGAACAGTGATCTTATTTGCATCACACCATTGGCTAATGGATGTTAGGTTCTCAGTTGTTTCCAATAAATCGATTTGACAATTTCTTGGTGGAAAAAAATGAAATGTATTTGATTCGTCTGAAATTTAAGTAATTTGACGATTTAAACAGGTCATTAATGTCGATCAGAAAAAGAGTAGGTCCCTGTGGAACTCCACACACTATTCACGACCTCGTTGTAGTTGCATTTTAATGCTGAACAAATTCGGATCAATTAAGTAGATAGTTAACCAAGTTAAAGGCAGACAAATAGTTTTGTAACCTATATATGCATAAGTATATCATGATTTATTGTAAAGAACGCTTTGACCAAATCAATGAAGACTCTTATAGTTATATGACCTTCATCTTTACATTGAATCAGTTGTTTGACTAGATTTATAACAGATAACTTATAGATGTACTTTTCTCGAAAACCATATTGATGTTTATAAAGTATATTGTATTTTTCTAAGAATTTAATCAATCTGCTATTCACTAATTTCTCTAAATCTTTTACTTATAACTGAAATTGGTCTGTAATTACTGTAAAGACTGAAATGTCTGTAAAGACTGAATTTGGTCTGTAATTACCTGGGTCTATTTTGATCGCCCTTTTTGTACACAGGACTTACTTTGGCTATTTTCATAGAATTTGAGAAATTCTCAGATCGCAATAACAGATTAGATATGTATGAAAATGGACGTGATATCTTGTGGGCATAATCTGCCAAGTTTCACTGGAAGTTTGTCATGTCCACTTGCCTTTATCATGTCACATGATAAAAGCATAGTTACAGTTGCAGTCTAAGACTTGGTGACCAATGAAATGACTTTGTATCCGCTTCACATATATAATGCTCAGAACTTTGGTGATTCTATTCAAAATCAATCCCTCCAGCTAACTGACACATACACACACAAAACATTGAATACAATTTCAACTGGTTTACTATTGTTTTATGAATTACGCCATTAGTCTCACAGCATAATCTGTCAACCAGTGCGTTACTGATACACTGGGGAGCGTTTCATGAAAGAAAGTTGTCGGATACTTTATCGACAACTGTTATAAGCTACTGAAATCCTTGCATCTGATTGGCTGAGAGCAAATTTGTCGGATAAAATATCTGACAAGTCCTTTCATGAAACGCCCCCTGCTTTCCTAATAATTTATTCACTGTTTTCCAGGTTTTACTTGAATTACCTTCAAGCAAACTACCGCAATATAAGATTTCTCTCCATTTCATAAGACATATGTAAGGATATATCTGTATTTCTTATATCTATCAAGTTTTATCGGTATCAAAGTTCGATGCCCAAACCATGGGATACAATTTTTATATTTCTTTTCGTTGGATTTTCTTATTGCCTCTGTTATCCATAGCTTGGTTTTCCTCTTAGAAATGGAACCCTCGATAAAGGGGCCATCTTTATCACAAATATTTTATACACTAGTTCGATGAATATTGTATATGCAAGATTGACACCTGTCGTTTCGTAAATTTCATACCACGGTAAAGCTGCAAGCTCAGTATTATATTTCAGTTTATTAAAGTGGGCATAATTTCTAAATTTAACTCTGTGATTGGCAGTATTATACGACATGTTTTCAAAACATGCAAACACTGGTGAAATGGTCCGACAAGTCGGATAATATTGTACCTGAACTATTATCGTATCCGTTCAAATTCGTGTAGATAAAATTATGATCAAACAAGGTTTCAGAATTTGAGTTCACAGTTCAAAATTCAAAGTTTATTGATTTCCACATCTGTCTTAAACTGCCCCCAAAAATTTGTTTACTCAGTAGCAAGTAGCGACGGTTGTAGCGACACATACGGTTCTTCCGGGGGATACCGTATCCGCCGGCGGGTATCGTTCTACCTCGGAACCATATCTGCCAGGTTTGACGTTTGCAGATTTGGTTCCCCCCGGCGGATTTGGTTCCACGGCGCTGCAGGTAAGGTGTATTGTATATTGGCAGATTTGTACGAGACACTCTCGTGTCTAACTGGTGGCACTGGCGAAAATGAATGAATGAATAGTTAGGTTTTAAGACGTGTATCACTCAGATATGATCATTTACGTCTGTGTGGACCGACCTTCATAAGGCCTAAGTAAATAATGCGAGCGCGAAGCGCAAGCTGAAATGTATTGATATTTCATGTATTTAGACTCGAAAATTGAATATTCTAAGCAGTTTTTGTAATCATGAAGAAGATGCGTATGTAACGATTAATGCGAGCGTGAAGCGCGAGCAGAATATATATATTTTTTGTAGGTCTATATTGATTTGCAAACGGGATATTTTAAACCCCATGTAATAATCCTGAGTACATCATGACATTATCATCTCACTCAACAGGCAATTCAAGCGGAAGTGCGTATGTATCATACGGATCGTAAATAATGTCAAATTCAGATTGTTAAAATCAATTAAGTAGCATGTAGAGGAAGTGCCTCAAAGTGCCCCTGGGCAATATTTTTTTTTCTCCATGAAATGCAACTGGGCTGTGAGCAAAATTAGAGATATAAAAAGGTTGATAAAGCTAACCTGATATTGCCTCATATAAGGATATAAAAATAAATAAAGAGGGTAATTTCGAAGGAAAGGGATACCTAATTTGGAATTGCGTCCCTAAGCCCCCCCCCCCCATTCCTGAGGTATGTACATCTGTCAAATATCAGCAAGTTTAATGAAAATAATAAATTATTAGGAATGATTTAAAATTCAGATTAAATCAAAATGTGCATTATTGAAATTCCATAAAAATACCCAGAATTAATTGAACCCTGTCATTTTTAGGAGGGGTTAATTAAGGCAATGTTCCTTTGGACATACAATATCTTTTAAAGGCCAAGTCCACCCTAACAAAAAGTTGATTTGAATAAATAGAGAAAAATCACACAAGCATAACACTGAAAATTTCATCAAAGTAGGATGTAAAATAAGAAAGTTATGGTATTTTAAAGTTTCGCTTAATTTCGCAGTTATATATGCACATCCTGCTCAGTATGCAAATGAGGGAACCAGTGACGTCACCCACTCACTATTTCTTTAGTATTTTATTATGTGAAATACATAATATTTTAATTTCTGCAGATTTCACAATCCGGTTCACAATTAGGAAGCTCTCATTGAATTGTGTATAGGTTTCAACAATGGCAATTACACATGTTCAGCGAGGAATCAAACCTTGTTTCACATAACAAGGAAAAATTAAAATATTTCGCCCCCTGATTTTAAGATAAATATGACACCTCTCCGTCACCTAATTTTAAGATCAATATGGCGCCCATAAGTTTAAGGTAAATTTTGCGCCCCTCTCACTAATTTTTCTTTCCTTTGTTTTGTCTTTTCTTATTATATTACCCTCCTCTGTTTTCTCCTTCTCTTTTTCTTTTCCTTTTTCCCCTTCTCCTTTCTCCTCTCTTTTTGTTGCCTTGTCCCTTTATCTTTCTCTTTTCTCACTCTTCTTTCCCTCCTCTTTTTCTCATATATATATATATACCTGTGTGAGTGCTAACTGGTTAGGGGTGATGGGGCTCCAAAAGGGAGGAGGAAAAAGAGAAAGGGGAGATAGTGAGAGCAAATAGAAAAAAGCGAGGAAAAGAAAGAAAGGGGAGAGGAAAAAAGGAAAAGAGAGGGGAAAGAAAAATAATGGGAGGGGCACCAAATTGTTCTTAAAGTTAGGTTTTTAAGTTAGGTTCTTACAATTAGGAGGCACCAAATTTACTACGTACTACGTACGTACAGAGAAACGATAGCAAGAACGATATCTGCCGAAGAGAAATAGGTACGATATCTGCCGGGGTTGGAACACGATCCGCCGGCAGATAGTGTTCTTGGCCGTTTTTGTATCTGTCGATCCCCGTATCCGCCGCTACACCGTTCACTGTTAGATCTAATAGGCATCCGCTCGCTATTCATACAAAACCGTTATTCATTTAGTCACGCGTTATGGATAGCGGTCCTTATGAATAACTGGTCCTTATGAAAAGTGGTCTTTATGACTAGCAAGGCTACCCCATCTAATAGACATCTAACATTAACATATCATTCCTAACAAGTTAGATTAAAGTTAGATCCGGATGTACAGTATCTAGTTTTTGATGAGGGATATACAAACTATAATACACTGTATATAGTCTGGGACCCTGAAACAGTCACATTCACTTATATATCTAATTATCTATTTATCTACTTATTATTCATGTATTTATTTATGTTTTATCTTTGTGTTTATCCATTTAGTAATGTCGATATTCTGTCTACAGGGCGGCCCTTTCAAAAAAGATTATTGCTCTTCCACTGGACCATGTCTATACATTTACAACTCATACAAAAGCTTTACATGTAAACGTGAAATATAAAAGAAATACACCAATACAGAACTAAGGTATAGAAAAAGAATACATTTTTAACTTTTTGCCTCATAAATACTCTTCCGTGGGATTTTTGTGAAGAGACTGTGCCAAATGGCACAATAGTGAGCTTTCGAATGTGTCGACTTGAACGCCGTCCTAGATTCTCCCAGCTACAATGGACTGCTTTATGTTAGATGCATACAGCGCTTTGTGCAAGAACGGCTCATCCGTCCACTGGCTTCTCCCTCGTCCATTTGTCAGATTGAGAACGCGTCAAACATGGTTTTGCCGTCTTCACTAAAACGTGAACCTCACTTAACCCATTGTTAGATTCATGCTTCACCTACTTTGTATGCAGTCAACACAAAGCAGTTCATTGTCGATGGGAGGATCTAGGACGGCGTTCTAGTCGACACATCCGAAAACTCCTTAGCAGCACAATAACAACTGTTCCCTTATACACTAGTACCCTGGATTTGGAAGCGAACACTGGAAACTGAACATACTTCCGGAGGAGGTATTTTCTAGGGAGCAACCTCCGAATTTTGTAGTGCATTGCCAGCTGTCAAAGGGCAATCAAACCTTGGTAATAAGATGATTTGTGTGAAAGCACAAAAATAAGAAAAACAGGATGGTGAAAGTTTGAAAGAAATCAGACGAGGGTTGAGAAAGTTATGGATGTTTGAAAAATGAGATGACTACATCTGTGCGAATCTCAAATTGACATTTTTGTGGACGACTCCCCCGTTTGTCGTACACAAAAATATCATTAATTTGCGGTGTTTTCGAGGCGCTTTTACCCTCGGGGCAGTACTCAAAATATATTGGAGATAGCATAATGTTATAGGTCCTCATGAAAAGGATCCTACTGAGTAATACGTTTTGAAAAAAGTGACATTTTAGTCATTTTGTGTGTTGGAGAGAATGAGGGAGTTGTCCACAGGTACATCACATTTAGTCCAGGCTAGAGGTCGCATGACCTTGTTTTTTTTATATATACAATGTTTTTTGCTGGTTTCCTGTCAATTCGAGGGTGCTGATTCCAAATCTGAATGATGCCACTCGCGTAACCTTGAGCGTTTCCCGCAAATTGGCAAAATCCAAGATGGCCGCCAAAAATGGGAATTTGACCCTGATCATCACAATTACTTGCATTTTATGACGAATTATTATATTTAACTTCATATATT
This sequence comes from Heliocidaris erythrogramma, assembly GCA_025617745.1. NCBI lineage: Eukaryota > Metazoa > Echinodermata > Echinoidea > Camarodonta > Echinometridae > Heliocidaris > Heliocidaris erythrogramma. The sequence goes on along the minus strand of CM046858.1, from coordinate 41,679,556 downwards.
TTGTACCTTGAGTTATTTAATATGCAGCTACAGGTTCATTTTTAGTAGATATGTATGGTAATTAGGGCGCAATTTCAATTCAAAATGGCCGCCGTTCATATAATACTGTACGATATGAAAGCAATCAATATGCGTAGAAACACTCTTTTCAAGTTTCCCAAGCTGATTACAATTATCAAGGCTCCACTTACATGGCATATTGTTATAGGTCCTCATGAAAGAAAAAGATCCTACTGAGTAATACTTTTTGAAAAAAGTGACATTTTAATCATTTTGTGTGTTGGAGCGAATGAGGGAGTTGTCCACAGCTACATCACAGTGACATTACCTATTCGGCCAATTTGAAATTCCCATATGTATAGTGATTACAACTTTCGAAAATTCAAAACTTTCTTTTTGCTTGTCTGATTTCGTTCAAACTTTCACCAATCTGCTTGTCTCATTTTCAGATTCAGATTCAGATTTATTTCCACTCATAAAATGCATAATAACGTATATAAACAATATACTCGTACAAATAAATACAGAAATGAGGGGAAAATGGAGTTCAGCAGAAAGGAAAAGTCCTTATATAAGCAAAACCCAGTGTCAACAATTCAGTACTTACAAGAAAAACATAATACAGCATATGATAAAACATAATACAACATACAACAAAAAACACAAAGAGCTACAGGACATGTAATATAAATCATTCCATACCATACTGAAATAACAATGACTGTTTGTATTTTCGTTTAAAAACATATAAAGAGGTACAATTTTTCAAATCATATGAAAGAGAATTCCAAATAAGAGGACCCTGATAAAAGATAGATTGCCTTATTAATGAAGAATGAAATTTGAATAGATGGTAATTCGATAGGTTTCTGGTCAAATAATCATGAACATTACTATTAAGTTGAAAGTGCGAAGATAATGCATTTGGTAAAAGGTCATGTTGGCAAGAATACATAAAAAGTGCAATTTGAAGCTTATTCAAATCCATTACAGTCAGTAATTTATGCTTAAGAAATAATGGTTTAGTATTGGCAAGGTATGGCGAATGACTTATAATGCGTATTGCTCTTTTTTGTAATAAATGTAGTCTTTGTATTCGACACTTTGCAGCATTTCCCCAAATGACATTGCAATAATTCAAAAGCGGTAAAATAAGTGTATTATATATCATTAATAAAACACTAGTGGGCAAATACTTAAGACTGTACATAACACCAGTAACTTTGGCTATCCTGCTACAGACACCACCAATATGTTCTTCCCAGTTTAAACAGGAATCAATTGTTATTCCTAAAAATTTAGTACATGCAACTTGTTTTATATCAATATTGTTTAATTGCAAAACAAAATTATTAACACAAGTGTGTTTTTTACCAAATATCATAAAATGTGTTTTCTTCATATTTACAGTGAGATTATTAATTTCAAACCATTTACATACTGCTTTCATTTCATTATTAAAATTCCTCTGCAAAATATCAATTTTACTATGGGACATAAATATACTTGTGTGGTCTGCAAAGAGGATATACTGGAGCACATTAGATACATTACAAATATCATTTATGTATAAAATGAATAGTAGTGGTCCTAGGATTGATCCTTGTGGAACTCCGCATGTTATCAACTGTTTGGCAGAACATTCATTAGACAAAATAGTATATTGTCGGCGATTTAATAGGTAATGCTCAAATATTTTCAAAGTAACACCTCTTATGCCATATTGCTGCAATTTAGACAATAATATCTTATGATTCAAGGTATCAAATGCCGTACTTAAATCTAAAAAAGATATCAACCATTGTTTTTTTTGTCTATTGCACTTGTAACTATATGTAAAAACTCAGTCATTGCTGTAGAGGTAGAATGTCCTTTTCTGAACCCATATTGGTTCTTGGTCAAAATATTGCACTCAGATATAAAAGATAACAGACGATTATATATACAGCGTTCTAATATTTTAGAGAAGATTGACAAGACTGAAATGGGTCGGTAATTTGTCAAGGCATCTGGTGTTCCTCCTTTAAAAACAGGTGTTTTTCTTTCAAAGCATCTTTCTTTCAAAGCATCTTGCTAGTAAGGATTGATTTCCCTTTAAAGGACCTATGGAATGCAAGTACATGTTGATCTTTGATGATGTGTATTGTTCTGTACATCACAAAATTTACAACCATTTGATCTGAATATTTCTCCATCTTGGACCGCAATGTTTAATGTGATGAATTAAATGATGTTAATTATCATTAATAAATAAATATTTATAATAATGATGATGAATGATAATACAAATTATGTCAATGAATATAGATCGGATGGGAACATAATTAATTATGTTAATGATGTTATTAAACATGAACTTGTAAATAATAATAAGAAATAATAAGAAAAGAAGAAGGAAAAGAATAATAACTAGAAATGTGCATTGCTGGTGCCGCGCAATGCGACATGTATCCCCCGGCACTGGCAGCGATTTGAAGGAGGGACAAAGACCCTCCCCCATCCCCTCCCTCAAACAAAAGGATGGTGTAGAAATTGCCGCCAGTGGCCCGGAATATTGTCAACACTAGGAGCAGCATTACCAAAACGATTTGTGCAGATTAGAGTATAATGCATTTTTATAGAAACTTCTGAAGAAATATGACCTCATAGCGCACATAAGCCATCCACTAAAATATGACCTTTGATCCTATGAAAGACGGAACACTAGAGGCAGCATCACCAAAAACTGTAGAGGTGTAATCTATAATGGACCTACATACAAAATCTGAAAGAAATGAGTTAACAAATGTGTCCTCCAGAATGCATGCAACGAAAATATGACATTTGACCCTAACAACAACCTGAATATGACATTTGACTGTATAGAAAGTGGTACAGTGGGGGTAGCATCAGCAAACAATTTAGATGTGTAGGTTTCACTAAGACACATCTTCATATAAAATTTGAAAGAAATGTGTTGAGAGATATACCAAGGTACATCTCCATACAAAATTTGAAAGAAATCCATCAAGAAATGTGGCCTGCAGAGTGCACTCACGCCATGCCCTGAAGTATGACCTTTGACCCTATAAAAGACGGAACACTGGTGGCAGCATCACCAAAAACTATAGGTTTTTTTTAACGAAATCCGTCAAGAAATACAGAAGAGTGCAAAAAATGGAAAAATGACCTTTGACCCTATAAAGGACGGAACAATGAGGGCAGCATCACCAAACAGTAAAGATGTGTAGATTATACCAAGATACATCTCCATACAAAATTTGAAAGAAATCCATCAAGAAATGTGGCCTGCAGAGTGCACTCACGCCATGCCCTGAAGTATGACCTTTGACCCTATAAAAGACGGAACACTGGTGGCAGCACCACCAAACACTATAGGTTTTTAAATTACACCAAGAGACACCTTCATGCAAAATTTGAACGAAATCCGTTGAGAAATGTGACCGCCAGAGCGCACACAAGAGTACACACAAGACATCTATCAAAATATGACCTTTGACCCTATAAAAGACGGAACACTGGGGGCAGCATCACCAAAATCTGTAGGGTTCCAGATTTTACCAAGAGACACCTTCATACAAAATTTGAACAAAATCCGTTGAGAAATGTGACCGCTAGAGCGCACACAAACTATCCCCCAAAATATGGCCTTTTACCCTACAAAAGACGGAACACTGGGGGCAGCATCACCAGAAACTATAGGGGTCCAGATTTTACCAAGATACACGTCCACAGAAAGTCTGAAAGAAATTCGTCGAGAAATGTGACCGCTAGAGCGCACACAAGAATGTGACGCGGCGGCGGCGGCGAAACACTGCTGAATCCAAAGTATCCTCCGGCATACTGCCGGGGGATACAATACTAGTAATACATAATGATAACGATATTCATAAGAACTCTCATAATATTATGCTCTACATGTTGTATACTATTATGTATCTATCTGTATTTTAGTTGATTATTACCTGAATGTATATCTTCAGTTGTATAATGCATGTAAACAAGACGAATTTCGTTATATGGACAATCAAAAGTTCAGAGAGTGGAGGACATATATGGATTATATAAAGTAAATGAAGAGTTCACTCTTATTTGTCTCTGAGTGAACTCTTCATTTACTTTATATATGCAAAAGCTGTTGTATAAAAAATTATGTTATTTCCTCACAATATTGTTAATAATTATTCTAATGTATACATGTATCTCAAAGCATTCGCTTGGATCCAGCTGAGGCACGCGGCTTGTCTTTGTTCAAACTCACCTGCCCCCGACAACGGAATTTAATTAATAAGGTTGAAGATTTGTCAATCTGTCGGTCAATTGAATCTGATGTCGCCGAAACCACTGACCCGTCTCCGTGGTCTAGTGGTTAAGGCATTGGCGTTCTAAGCCAACGACCCGGGTTCGATTCCCGGCGGAGACATTTTTTTCAGCCTTTGCAAAAAATTTCAAAAAGGGAGGACAGCTCTGGGGAACTTTGATTTAAGTTACGCAACCATTATTCTCTCATTTCCTTTCGCATTGTATATATATATATATACATATATATATATATATATATATATATATATATATATATAATGACGTCAAAATATCTGCTTTCGCCGCGAATGCGAGCCAACAAACCAAATGAGACAGTCGTATCAATATGCCTTCTTTTCTTCTATATTTACCTTAATTTAGTCTATCCCGTTTTTTTCTTGTTGATTTGATCGTTCAATGTTATTTCTATCATCATCACTGCATTCTTCCGAATCAATTTTTAAATGTATTTTAATGGAAATGCTTATCTTTTTGTAATTCAAGCCTTATGGAGGCCGTTTTGATTTTTTTTTAAATCACTAAACAAGATTTTAATAATTCAATTCAATTCAATTAAAATCTAACTTACCAGTGACCGAGTGGACGAGAGGAGATATATACTTGCAGAGCTCACCAGGGCCACACCCCACATCGAGCACGTCATCGTCTATCTCGAAATCGATTAAAGCCAAAGCTTTATGGCGTAATCTGTTCTGCAAATACATGGAGCTTGCCGAAACATAATCGGAAGCCCGTTCTAGTGTGTTAGCATTCATCTCAAGTTTCCCAGCAGTCTTCTTTGTAGCGATTCTCACCAGATATTGGATTTATTCTACGAAGATTTTGTTTTTAGTATCCTCTATAGCACATATGAGACCCGCCCTGGCAAAACCCGAAGCTTGTCGCGGTTATCGAGCGAAAACCCTCTGGAGCCCCAGAAAGGTCAACAAAAAAAATTGACAAAAGACACTGGTATGTAAAGTATCTTTCTGTTTTGTACTTGCTCACAATAGCATCGTATGTTTTCATACAACAGATTTTCAGTACCATAGGTCAAGACACACTTTAGTGTTCCACCGAACATTATACTTTGGTAAAGACACACTGTGGCAATGCAAAACCGACGACGGGGTGTTGGACGAATTTTGGGATGTCATACTTTACACGTATAATTATTGCCCCCCACATTAATGTATGATTTCTTGTGCATTTTACCCACGACATTTTGAAATTGACCACCGCATTGAGCGGTAGAGAAATTCTAATTTTATGCATTGATAAACGGTTTTCTATTCGCTGGGAAGCACAACTAATTAACAAAAACCCTTGAGACGTAGTAGAGAAATTCATCAAGGCGACCTGAAGCTTAGATTTCTTTCGAATGTTGAACCTTTGCAAATGCTGTTTTATACACTTTATCCTATAATTTAGCGAGCAAAGCAACAACATACATCTTTATATTTGAAAATAACTCTACTATTGTAATTGTCACTTTATGATTCAATAATTTTATTCATTCATACCTAAACTTAATTTCAATACCCCATTAATGCAAATATATTGTTTCTGAAGTTTGTGTACCTGACGACAATTTTGATCTTGATTTAAGTTTGTATCAATATTCATTTGCTGATTATTTTGATCTTCATTTTTGCTAATCTACCATATTGAATACGCCATGAAATGGTAATTGTGATTATAAAGAGGTGGCGTTTGGCTTGCCATACTTTGATCCATATACACGATAATGGGTGATTTCACGCTCGGTGTTGGTGTTTGGTGTTGGTGTTTAGAGCGAAAATTATCCTAAAATCGAGCTCAAACACCGCTGTTCAGATTAAGAAGCCGATACCGATATCCTAACAATGCGCATCGATAGCGTAACACTGGCAATGGCGTGAGCACCATTTTTAACGAAAAAAAAAAATTGTTTAAAACTATTTAGTTATTAGTCTAGAATATCGTTAAATTACACGAGTAATCCGGTAATTCTAAAAGAAATAATTATTTGATCTAGAGTGCGGTAAGAAACTTCACAGAAATGGATAGTCTTGACAAGAACAGTAAGTTTAGATATGATTTCTCTCGAGTTTCTCACTTGCAGCAGAAATTGCTACTGTAGCTAATGCAGCTAGACGCCGGATCGGACGGCGTAGCGCGTACAGGGCAAACAGCCAAATTTCAGGCATTGGCTCAGATTAGCCGTGAAGTTTCATGACTTTTGTATTGTAAATATTAATTTAAATCTCATCCTAGTAAGTGATGTGGATTCTCTGGGGTTTTAACTCCGGAATATCTAACGTCATTTTTATCAAATTAGGTAGGAATTTTTATTCACTCCTTCAGCCCAATTAAAAAGCAAAAGTAGTGCCTTTCCGCGTGCTCTAGATCGAACGTTAGACCAAATGTTGGCCTAGATCTAATTTCAGGCCTATATGAACATAATACCTCTTAACACTGCACCTAGCTATGAAATTACACTTCGAATGACGCCTACTGTCTTTATTTCTCATGACTAATCAGCAAAATTTTCCATAGCTAGCAACACCAACACCAACAGCGACCGTGAAATCGATATTTCTTAATCCCTAGGGGTATAGTGTTAGTGAATGGGAATTTGTACATGAAATTAAACACCGGCGGCCAAGCTCGGTTCAGCAGACGATTATCAACAAAAAATAAACACCGGCAAAAAACAGAGCTCAACACCTAACACCGATTGATTTTTTTCTCATTTCATAGTCGGTGTTAGATCACGATTTCGTGGCAAAATAGACACTAACACCAAACACCAACACCGAGGGTGAAATCACCCAATGTATACCAAATTACCAATGACTCGGTCACGATAATAAACTTCACTCAACACTTTACCTGGAATCGTCTGGTGTTTCCTTTCGTTTAATTGCGTGGTGGCAGCGTCGGGATTGAAACTCAGGCCCAAAAGACGCTCTGTGGATCCAACTTCGATATAAATCTATCCAAGATAATTGGGGCCAGGCGTTCGGTTGTAATTTTCCGTGATAATTTCAGGTATTGTCGATACTTAGTTGTGTGTAGTCCCACATACCATAATGTATGTTAGGGCATCAACAAAGCGATGCCCAGTTGCCGTGATCGAGCCCACTGGCACAGCATCGCAGCGATGCGCCGCCGACGCGACAAAGACACTAACACGGTGGTGTCCAGGCGCAAACACTCAATACTTAGTCCAGTCCAAGTCACACCAACCTAGACCTAATAACCAGTCCCCATGTTTCCCTGTCAAGATGGGAAGTCAGACTTTACAAGTTGATGTGAGAAGTGGCTCTGTCATAAATTTGTTAAGAGAGTCGCAAGCCGATGATTTGGGTATTGAAATCTAATAGTAGATGGTTCCAATTTTTTCTGACTTGTGTTTTTCATTACAGATCGAGCATACGATCTTTAACACTGGGAGTAATATGCCGAAAGATTTGCTTACAAATTAAAAATTCCTCCCCAGTCAAGCTTCTTCGCTTACTAATAGTAGATCAGTTTGCATAATTATGATGATTATGTTGGTGCTGAGTTCTCCCATCTCATATCCCACCTCGACATAGTTGGTCTTGCTAGATTCAATCGAGCCTTTGGTGGTTACGACATGTGGTTTGTTGGCTTTGTTGTTGCTGATGATGATCTGAGTAAATACACAAGCCGCAATCGTAGCTGGTGCTCCTATTATGAGCAGAATGATATCTCTGTCAAGCCATCGAAACAGCAGATCATGCTTGGAGATGATTATGTGTTTACGTATGGTGATTTAGCACTTGAGAATGAAACGGCATGTGGTTGTGAGATTATGGTACAAGGTGAAAAAGAAAGTGAGAGCGAGATTGAATATTCAGAGAATGTGGATTATCAGGATGCGCAATTCCTTGAAGTGCATGAGTACTGTGCAAGCTCATTATTTTGACCCCGGTGGAGCCACTCCCCCGCAGAGGGGGACGCGTATGACCGTTACCAAAAATGCAAATAACCCCCTTTTGCAGTCAATTTCAAGGACATTCTGTGAAATTTAACCCCCTTTTTTACGTCAAAACAAGGACAAAATGGTACTTTGAAATACCCCTAGTTTTAAGATTGTAAGGACACTTTCGGAAACTTTCCCCTATTTTACCATATTTCAAGGACAAGACATTTATGCCCTTCTTTCATTAACATAATAGGTGTCCAAGACCCGATTCCTCAAATTACAAGTTCACACACAATTAATATAAGGAAAACGCATTTTTTAATGTGTTATTCATTTAAAAATATTTCGGCAATAGTTCATATAAACTCCTGGGGAAAAACTACTGAACTCTATGGACCATATGGTTATTTGAAATAACCGCTATGTCTGACCACTCACAAATAGGCGAGGTTAAATAACCTCATACCGACTTATACATGTACAAGCTTATCTGAAGATAACCTTGTACTCCAGACTAGCTTTTATGGGTGAATAGGCTTCAACAGCTTTTGTGTGTATCAGCGTGCCTATTTCCAGTCTAGATCATTCATACACGAGATGGCCTATGGGTGGGCCCTTGCCTATGTGGGACTGTATCCAACATTCACTGTTGCAGCGGTCACAAACAGACAACAAAATTGCTCTAAGCAAGATTTGATTATCTTTAATTTGCTAGATTACCTGATTCATGGACTCTTCAACTAGTCTTACTGTGCCACAAATTTGGGGATTCAGAATTGAAAATAAAATTTTAAATAATTATTTTCCTCTCATGACTCATGACGTATGATACTATGAATTGTCTAGACTGGAAAAAGGCCCGCTGATAGTACACACAAAAGCTATTGAAGCCTATTCACCTATTAAAAGCTAGTCTGGAGAGTGGAGTACTACAAGGTTATCTTCAGATAAGCTTGTACATGTATAAGTCGGTATGAGGTTATTTAACCTCGCCTATTTGTGAGTGGTCAGACATAGCGGTTATTTCAAATAACCATATGGTCCATAGAGTTCAGTGGTTTTTCCCCAGGAGTTTATATGAACTATTGCCGAAATATTTTTAAATGAATAACAATTAACACATTAAAAAATGCATTTTCCTTATATTAATTGTATTAACACTCCTACATGTACAAGCTTATCTGAAGATAACCTTGTACTCCAGACTAGCTTTTACGGGTGAATAGGCTTCAATAGCTTTTGTGTGTATCAGCAGGCCCTTTTCCAGGCTAGATCATTCATACAGGAGAGGAAAATAATTATTAAAAATTTCACTTTCTGTTTCAAGTCTGAATCCCTACATTTGTTGCAAAGACTAAAACTTAACATAAGTAAAAGTAAGACTAAGACTCATAAGAGTTGAAGAGTCCCTGAATCAGGTAATATGGAAAATTTAAGAAAATTAAAATTAAAATCTTGTTTAGAACAATTTTGTTGTCTGCTTCTGACTGCTGCAACAGTGAGTGAATGTTAGGCAAGGGCCTATGAGTGTACTATTAGCAGCAATCACTCATAGGTACACGCCATTGCCGACTGTGTAGTAACGCAGCCAACACACATCCCATACCTAAACTGCATCACTGTGCATTTTTGGCTATATTTAATTGAATCTCATATATTGCAGTTTACTTACATCCAAAGAATTATATTGAATAATAGATGATTAAAACTTACCAGGTTGTTTTGTGACCTTTGAAGAGGGTTTCCTGAAATTTTGGGTCCTTTTTGTCGATAACTGCTATCGAGACTGTCCCGTCAGCATCCAGTTTGTATTTTTCACGATTATGATGAAGGGAGCCCTCAGCGCTCGTAGTAGTACCGGCGCGATGGGTTCGTCGATCTCCTACGAAGACCTGAAAGGGCCAAACTGACGACGTAAAAAAATAAAAAATATTACGTACGTACGTAATATTTTTTATTTTTTTACGTCGTCAGTTTGGCCCTTCCAGGTCTTCGTAGAATAGCTTGTGTGCGTAACATTCTGCGTACGTATCTTGTTTTGATAGCTGTTGGCCTAGCGTTGGTTACTACAAATCCAACTAAACTAGCACAAACTAGACACGGACGACATCATGTTCATGTGTCTAAACCAAAAACTGATGAGTCTCCAAAACTCTTTATTACGTCATAATTATTCGTGCGCGCTTACAGTGTAGCCGCTCCAGATTACGTAGATACTGAATATTCATACATATTCTTACATCCTCCTTTTTTTGTAAAAGATGTGGAGTGACATAATCATTGAAAGGATATAACCATATTACTTTCACGAATACACAAAACAAGTAATTGTGGTTATTGAAATTACTGTCTTAGTGCCATCTTTAACTTTAACAAACCAAATCATTGAGCATGGAATATATAGTCGAGTGTTAAACTAGAACACGACTTTGGTATACAAATAAGATTAAATACATGTAGCTCAAAATAAAATATTTGCTATTTTGTTCTTTATACTCTATTAACTGTTGAAATATGTAGCCAATTGTGACCAGTTTTGTAATTAAAGTATTAAACAAGCAAATTAATTGTTTTTTTTTTCTCTTTCTTTTGTCTTGCTTTCCTAATTGAGCACTAGAGTACTTATTTACAGCTGTATAGATAATATACATAGGTATGACACTATTCAAACTAACAAACTCAATCAAACTATCTTGGGAGTGAGATTTTAGTGAAATGAAACATTGTCAGGGTATTTCTGACTTAAACTCTTGATCACACTAAAACTGGTTCGCACAACTTTAAGCTATACATCTTTGTAAACCAAATAATTTCAACACATATACATGTATGACTTGCTCAAGTTGTCAACATAATCACTGAATTATCTTCTTTTCAAACACTTTACTTTTCAACATAGTCACCAAATCTTTGGGGTGGTTTGCTTACTCTACCAGATCTGGTCTTTAGGAAAAACCGACTGTCATTCTTGTCTTCCTGATCTGTTCGAGTATTTTGTGCTCTTTGAGCTTTGTTTTGTTTAGCGTTGTTTTCTTGCATGTGATTTTGAGAGTGTTTAGTCATGACAGTGTTTGGTGGGTGGTGCACCTCTTTCCTTTCAGTCCTATAAGCACGTGGTTGTGGCTTCTCAGGGATTGTTTTCTGTGCTACTGGTTGGTCTTTTTCAGTGTTTGGTGGGAGTTCTTCAGTTCTCTTGAGGTCAATCCTGTTCCTTCTGAGAAGTAATCCTGAGTCGGTCTCGACCTCGTAGGATCTCTCATCCAGTCGTCTCTGTACCACTGCCCTTTGCCATACTGAGCTTCCTAATTTGTACGGCTTGAGACGTACAACGTCTCCTTCTTCTAGCGTCGGCAGATCTTTGGCATGTTGGTTGTAGTTTTCAGACTGCTTGCGTTGTAGGGTTTTCAGCCTTTTTCTGTCTTCACTGAGAATCTCTGCACCTCGTGGTTTCAGGAGACTGGATGTAGTGGGCAGAAGTGTTCTCGTTCTCCTTCCATGCAGCCTCTGCGCTGGGCTACCGTCAACACCTTGGTTTGGAGTGTTTCGGAGTTCTAACATTGCTAGGTAGGCGTCACCTTTAGACTGCGATGTTTTCTTGAGCAGTCTCTTTGCAGCCTTGACTGCAGCTTCCACTTTCCCATTAGCCTGGCTGTGTCTTGGGGAGATTGTGACGTGATCAAACTGCCATCTCTTAGAGAACTTTGCGAAATCTTCGGACGAGTACTGTGGTCCATTATCGCTAATTACAGTGCTCGGGATGCCATATCGAGCGAAGTGGCTCTTCAATTTCCCGATTATTGTACGACTGCTTAGGTCATACAGCCTGTCAATTTCCCAGAAGTTGGAAAGGTAGTCGACAGTGACAAGGTAGTGCTTCTTGTTAAGTTCGAACAGGTCGGTACCCACTTTCTCCCATGGTCGGTCTGGGATGTCGTGTGGCATGAGGGTTTCCTTCTGGTTCTGCTGCTCATGCATTCTACAGGCTTCACATGTCTGGATAAACTGCTTGACATCCGCATTCATCCCTGGCCAATAGATGAGTTCTCTGGCCCTTCTAAGAGTCCCTTCAATTCCAAGGTGGGAAGTGTGAAGAGTTTCCTTCATTTCCTTGCGGAGAGTTATTGGGATGACTACTCTTTCTCCCCTGAATACTAGTCCATCTTGCACGCTTAGCTCATCTCGGATATTGAAATATGGCTTAGCCGCTTCGGGTACTTCTGCTTTGCATTCCGGCCAACCGTTATGGATTACCTTCTTGACGGTCTGTAGAACCTCATCATTGTTAGTATGGGATTGCAGTTGTTTAACCCTCTCCTCTCCCATACTCAGGGTTTCAACAACGTTCACATAACCAAATTCAGTGGCTCCTACAGTTGTGGATAGGTAAGCTCTTGACAGCATGTCAGCCAGATGCATGTCCTGTCCCTTCACCCAGGTGATGTCGATATCATAGTGTAACATCCTCATCAACATCCCTTGCAGGCGTCTCGGTGCCTTGTGGAGGGGTTTCTTGACAATGGCCTGTAGAGGTTTGTGGTCACTCTCAACTATGACCCTTTGTCCAAAGGTGTATTGGTGGAATCGTTCGAGGGCGAAACATATGGCAAGTGCCTCCTTTTCTATTTGGGCGTACCTCTGTTCGGTTTCTGTTAGAGCCCTGCTGACATAGGAGAGTGGTTGTCCCTTCTGTAGTAGTACTGCTCCAAGCCCTGACTTGCTTGCATCACACTGGATGGTCAGTGGTTGGTCTGGTGAGTAATACGCTAGGACGGGTGCCCTGGTCAAAGATTCCTTCACCCTAGTCATTGCCCTCTCGTGCTCTGGTGTCCATTCCCAATTGACATCTTTATGGGTAAGTCGTCTCAACGGCTCAAACATATCAGACAGCATAGGTAGAAACCTAGCGAGGTAGTTGACGCTGCCTTGTAGGCGTTGCACCTCCGTGGGGTTGGAGGGATTGGGCATCTCTAGAATGGCTTTGACCTTTTCAGGGTCTAGTTTCAGTCCCTTGTCTGTCACTATGTGTCCCAGAAATGGAATGCTTGTGGCCCTCAGCACAGACTTCTTCTGGTTAAACTTGATGCCTTTATCTCTGCATCTCTGGAACAGAGCTTCTAGCTTACGATCATGGTCTTTCTCTGCTTGCTCTCTGGTGTCTCCTACGCCGAACAGGATAATGTCATCAGCGACACACTCAATTCCATCAAGGCCATCCAAAGCCTGTTGTAGCTTCTTTTGGAATATTTCCGCTGACACATTGAGACCAAATGGTAGCCTTTTCCACCTATATCTCCCGAACGGGGTGTTCATTGTCGTAAGGTAGCTACTCTCATCATCCAGCTCGCAGTGGAGGTAACCTGATCTCAAATCAAACTTGGAAAAGACCTTGGCCTTTGACAGCTCCGGGAGAATATCTTCCATGACTGGCAATCTGTGGATCTCCCTTTGCAAGGCTTTGTTGAGAGGTCTTGGGTCAATGCAAAACCTCAATTCTTTCTTGTCTTTCTTCTCAGTAACGACAAGTCTGCTACACCATGGGGTTGGTTCCTCAACCTTTATCAAGATGCCTTGGTCAACCAGTTTAGCAAGTCCATCCTTGACTCTCTGCTTCATTGCAACTGGTACTGGTTTGGCATTACACTGTGTCGGGGTTACTTCATCCCTGGTCACCAGCTTGACCCTGCCAGGTAGTTTTCCAGGAGTTTCCTCATCAAAGATGTCACTGAAACTCTCTAAGATGTCTTCAGGACCAACAACACAGACCTGGTTGAAGTTCTCATAATGTACAGTTATGAATTTCATCTGCTGTGCAGCTCGGCCGCTCAAGAGTGGTACCAAGTCCTCCTTGACAACGATGAAGTTTACTTTGTACTTCTTGTTGTTCTTCGTGTTGCGTACCAGGACCTTAGCCCGACCTTCTGCTTGAAGACGAGAATGGTTGTACATCTTCAGCATGATGTTCTCTTTGGATATGTTTTCTGCGCTTGGGACAAGGCTCTTCGGAATAACGTTCACACTAGCACCTGAGTCAATCTGGAAGTTGACTGGCCTGTCCTCGATCAACATCTCTGCGAACAGTCCTTTAGATGGTTTGGTACCTGTAGCGTACACTTCTATCTCTATGTAGTTAACAGACTCTGTTTCGGACTCTGACTGGTTCTGTGCTGGATCCTCAGACTCTACATAATGGATCTCCTTCTTTTGCTTTGAACATTTCTTGCAGCATACGGCAAAGTGGTTTTCTTTCCCACATTTCTTACACACCTTCCCATAGGCGGGGCACTCTTCCTTTTTACGTCTATGGGTCTTTCCGCAAAACTTGCACTTTATGGGCTTCTCTCCATCTGGATTTCGCCTTGGATTCTTCGTCCACTGCTTTCTTTCATGTGACTTTTCTACCCTGTGGATAGAAGGATCATCTCCAATTACCTGCATTTGGGAGGCAGTGACTTCAGACGAACGGCAAATGTCTATAGCTGTCTCCAACTTCAAGTCTTTCCTTTGGAGGAGGATTTTCCTTGTTGCAGTTTCAGCAATTCCCAACACGATGCGATCCCTGATGAGGCTTTCCCTCAGGCAGTCACAGAAGTTACAGGTTTTGGCGAGCTGTTTCAACTCTGTCACATAGGCCTCGATGCTTTCACCTGGTTTCTGGTCCCGCTTGTTGAATATGAATCTCTCATATATCACATTGGTTTCTCCGATGATGACAGAATTCATCTTCTGGATAATGACATCTACTTTCTTGTCATCTCCATCTCTCTCAAAAGTAATTGCATTGAAGATCTTCAGACCTTCAGGACCTACTGTATGGAGAAATACAGCTCTCTGATATTCACTGTCCTTTTGCTTTAACTTTGTGATAACCTCATAATTTTCATACATTTGTTTAAACATCTTCCACTCCTCCACCCTATCTTCTTTAAGCCTTAGGGGTGGTGGTGGAGCTACATGAAAGGGAAGTTGAGCTTCAGCCATGTTTGTATTATGTGTATAATCAAATCTGTTACATGTAATGTCTCAACCATTTACTCACTTGTATGTGCTAGAATAACCGTAATGTTAAACTGAGCCAGGTTCTACTCTAGACGAAGAGTACCATGCATGCAAAGTTACTGCAACAGATATCATGCACTGTACTTAAAATCAGCACATCAACAGAAAGAATACATAATTATGGCAAACAGTTAGGTACACACAATGTCCATACAACTCTTGAACTAGGACTATGGAGTCTTGTACCAATAGGTCACATAACGGAGGTCTACTAAAATAATGACAAGAACCTCCCTGCCTAGACCATCTAGAATACTAATGTGTCATGAATAAAATACCATCACATGTCACAAATGAAATGCTTGAGATTCTTCTACTAGCAATAACTGAATACACATGAGACCTCCTCATGAACCTTAAAGTTTAAATTTATCTCACTTCTACATGACTAACTTCTACTAGGAGACAATGGTCAAACTAGATCTAGGTCTCATAAGTCTGTAAGTGTCAAACAGGTACTATGGAATTCCAAATAGGTTGAATATATCGTCAAGTATATCTCTAAATGAAACCTATAGTTCAAAACAACAAAGTTATTGCATATAGACTACAATAATCGAAACAATTCCACACTTGACCCTTAAGTTACAGCCAGCTCAGTCTCAGGATAGCTGATTGTTAAAGATTACCGTCCAGTCCAGTACAATTAACTGTTCACTCTCAGAGAAGTAGACTGCAGCTAGTCTCCTGAATATCAGTTCCAAAGTAGATATGGACCTAGGCCTATATCCCTAAAGGCAGCTCGAATTCTAGACCTTGATCAATCATCAGACATCAAGTCCCTTCCTTGTGAAGATAAACACATCTGGATACGCCTCGCAGTGTACTGTAGTCTAAATCTGCTACTATACTGGAGACCGAAGTCAAATCGTCTGCACATCAAGAAACTCACTGTGGAGGTTACATGCACCGTAGGAGTTCCAGCTAACACAGTTTCATACTTAGTCCAGATTAAGCATGTAGGTCTAACTTGTTACATGTAGGTCAATAAGTCTGCTCCCATCGCGTGAAGTTACTTCTCTGCTTCACTGCTGGGCTGTGCCTGTAGTCGCAGCTCAAAAACTCAAGTTGGTCAAACACAAAGTACAAAGCTGTAACTTGAGCTGTTTCCGCGTCACATACACCATGTCCATGTCCATACGAACACACACGCGTATACTGTGGTCCCTATCTAGACTAGAGTCTAGACTAGCCTGTGATCCAATAACGATAAACTCCAATCATGAGTTCAATACACACATCATCACACGACGCCGAAGTGGTTCCTAGTCCACACGCGACAAAGAGAAGTTACTTTTCCGCGCACCAGAATACGGATTCACTCATCAGAGGTCACACACATGTAGCAGTCCAACAGTGTACAGAGTACGTGTACACGACGACGCACTATACATACCGCACCGCATTGCGTTGAAGTCGCCAAACTTCTCGATCAGCAGTTCTGTCTCTGAAAACATGTCCAAGACCAGCTATCACGACAGTGATCAGACTCGAGTTCATTGCAACGGCAAACAACATTTCTGCACCGCTGCCACCATGTTTTGATAGCTGTTGGCCTAGCGTTGGTTACTACAAATCCAACTAAACTAGCACAAACTAGACACATGAACATGATGTCGTCCGTGTCTAGTTTGTGCTAGTTTAGTTGGATTTGTAGTAACCAACGCTAGGCCAACAGCTATCAAAACATATCTACGGTGCGTAACCATGTAGAGCGGCCTCACTAGTGCGCAACATTATTGAGAGCAGTCGTCATCCGTATGGAGGTGTGGGTAACAAGTACCAAAAAGAGGGCTGTAAATGTAAGTTTTTATAACTTTCTACATTTTGTATCTTAACGAACTTATAACGTAAAATCTAAAGAATGATACTTAAGTATCAGTTTGCCCACAAAAACCTCCATTTCAAACAAAATTACATCTGTATCCCCAATACCCAGTATACACACATGTATATGATCCTAATGGTCAATATGACCATTGCTTGCTGATGTGGCAGCAATGGCCGATGGCTATGTATGAGTGCCTCATACCCATACACCCAAAAACTAACATGAAAGCGTATGAATGGGACTGTAGTGTTACTGTTAGTGTTAGTGTAAGTTGAACTATTCATACCTGTGAAGTGTGATCACTGTGAAACATAAGTCCTTTCACACGACTTTCACGAACATCACGATTCGTGCATCTTCCCACTTCATCTTTGAAGGGCATATGATGATTATATGAGTAAAATAGTCCTTCAAACTTGGTCAAAATACAGCGGCGACGTTCCGGAATTGTTTTGAGGGAAACAAGATGGCGCTGGCGAGCTGCCAGTGGCGTCATGTTGCCTATGCTATGGCTAATCAGCGTGCAGCGAGCGATCGAGCCCAACAGTGTTATTACCTTCACGTCCGCCATCTTGCTGACTGACGGCAGTACGGGGATTTTTTTTCTCAACGATGAACGCAGCCTCTTGTCGAGGCCCTGGCGCTGTTGAAATCCTTGAAATCCGTGATGTAACCAAGGAGTTACCAGCAACTTCACTGCCCGGCAAGGCCCCGGGGGATCCGCCTGGCCTAGGCCCTAGCATAGCTCGCGAATTCAAAGCAGAGAGCGGTAGCGCGTGAAAAATAACACTTTTTCCATAGCCAGTAGGCAGATTCACAAAAAGTGCATATTTGATTGCATCAACTTGCAAATCTTTGAATCTGTCAATCTTCAACATTCTAGCGGCATATTCTAAGCTCTTACAAATATCGTCATCACTCGTCGTGGAAGAAACGTTGAACGCCATTTTGGGCTAGCGTGCAGTCCAGTCATGAATATTTAACATTACGTCATGGTAGCTCGCGCTTATTGGATGATTTTCACCGACCAAAATTTGGTCGGAATATTCGTCAAAACAATGAAATACAAAAGAAATTCAGATCAGGTGTCAAGAGGCCCTCGGCGCAAGCGCCTCGGTGTTTCTAGCCTTTTGACAAGGCCCTCGTGACTTGGCTATTTTTCTTGGCAAGTAAGCTAGTAGTGGCTGCATAACAAGACTAGACGCCCAGCCCGGTGAATGCGCTATCGAGCGACGTGTCGCGAGTGGCCTTTTGGAACCTGGCTTGTATTTCATATGTTATCCTTTGTTCCTAGCGAGGATCTGCTACCTTTTTGGTAGGAGCCAATCAGCGAACGTATCTTCGCATGACGTCAGCATAAATTTGGTATGAAAATCGCCTTCAACAGCTCGAGCGCTGGCTCGCTCAGTATACTGCACCCGGCGCAAGCTACATCAATCATGAACGAATCACATGGAAAGCAAGCCCCGCAGAGACCGTTGTGATTGGTCGATAATCCTCGGTGTAGGCGTGTTAGCATACGAATGTCAACTCGTGAATAATTCATATCGGACGATGGAAACCCAGGTTGCAAAAGGCCTCGCGACTAAAGTCGCTCGATCGCGCGTTCACCCGGGCCGTGTTGATTCTTTTCGTCGCCGGCTAGTCTCATCTCAGGCACAGCATGACGAGGAAAATGGCCAAGTCACGAGGCCTTGTCAAAAGGCTACGGGGATTCTGGCTCGTTTCGCTCGCCAGAAATTTTGCCTCCATATCGCCAAGGATTTCAACAGCGCCAGGGCCTCGACAAGAGGCTACGATGAACGCGCCCTCCGATCCCCGGCAGGCCCGCAGCTAGCGACTCGGCTCCGGGATTTTTCTTCATGCCTTGGGTTTTCTTCCCTTTTCCTGACCCCTATTTTATCAATTTCGAGGACACCTGCGCACCCCTATTTTCTATATTTCGAGGAATATTCTGTCCGCGGACGTTCCTTGAAATTTACCCCTATATCCGCGATTTTGGTAACGGTCATGCGGTCCCCAAGTCACATTGAGTGGCTCAACCGGGCATTTGACTTTGTTGGACGTGACGTTGACACTCACTCTGTGATCCATTGTCCCCCTGAGCCTAGCTCTGATCCATGTTATACTGAGCCTAGCTCTGGCCCTTGCCTCACTGAGCGTAGCTCTGGTTCTTATCTCACTGAGCCTATAGCTCAGGTCCTGGTCACACCGAACCTAGCTCTGACCCATGTTTTACTGAGCCTAGCTTTGGTCCTTGTCTCACTGAGCCTAGCTCTGGTTCTTGTCTCATTGAGCTTATCCTTAGCTCTGGTCCTTGACTCACTGAGCCTAACTCTGGTTCTTGTTTCACTGGTCGAGCCTAGCTCTTGTCCTTGTCTCACTGAGCCTAGCTCTGATCCTTGTATTACTGAGCCTAGCTCTGGCCGGTGTCTTACTATAAGTATAAAGCCCAGCTCTCTTCCCAGTCTTGCTGACCCTAGTTTTCCATGTCTTACTGAGGACAGTTCGGTTTTCCAGGTCAATGTAAATAGCTCTCTTGATCTCAGCTCAAGTTTCATTGCAGATACGGCAAACTCACAGTGTCTTGTTGACAAGATCACGAAAAGCCCTAATGCGCTACACGCTGCAAATTAATGTGATCGTTGACAATCCCACAGAAGGTACATACGTGAGACCGAGATCGCACAGCCTGAATGTTATAAATTTCAGTGCAAGTACATCAAGTCATGATAATAAAGCCGGCTATTCGCAATCACTGCTTCAGCTGCGCAATACAAGTAGCAATCAGCCTTGCGCCGTTGATTCATATAGCTGTAACCACACTCTCATGAATCCGTCTCCTATCTCGTCATTACCTGCTTCTGTGACGTGTGAATTCCTTCTAGATCATACTTCCAGTCATTTGGATCTGACCCCCAGTGATGCTGTCGAGGCTGACGGGGCTGACGACAGTACTTGCTCTTCAACAACTGCAGATCATGGTGCTCGTCTTCGATCTTCGATCTTCGCTGCTGAACAGTTTTCACGCACCTGTCATCAACGCTGACAATACCGTCGACCTCAATGGTGCTGATGACGACGACGTTCACGGTGTCAACCACCACTCCACTGATCAGTCACTTTATAGCACAATCCGGTCAATGTGTGATGACATCATTGATGATATACCATTCGGTAGACACACCGTTCATCTTCCTGTGGGTGATCTTGGCCACCGTACCAGCCCTACCTGGACTCCTGCCCCCTGGACATATGGCCCCTACCTGCCGTCTTTCTCGATGGAAGGAAGGTGTCTCCGTGCTCTCCTCGGCTATGACTGCAATCGTGTCTCCAGCCCACCAATATTGTCACCCAGTACATTTTCAGCCCTCGGCTTGCTCCTATTCCTGACTTCAGTGACCGCTTCCCCATCCTGTAGATGTCGACAACTCCCCAGTGCACTGGTGTCAGCATCCCCCTGCTCTCCCTTATTCCCCTGGAGAGCAGGCAACTTCCCATGCCCCTCCTTTGCCCCCTGACGCTCCAGGTTAGGGACTGTAGAGGTTCAACCGGTTATTTGTGAATATCCCATTTATACATTTGCTGATGCTTGGGAGTTTTAGTTTTATCTTGAGTTATACATTTTGTGCACCTTTTTGTATATGGGAGGTTATTAGCATGTTTACAGTGTAATGTAGTCTGCCTACAGGTATATGCAACGGTTTGGTTTTAAGATGTTATTTTGTGAAATATAACTAGATTGATTATTGGATATATGCATATACATGTCACATGTGATCAGTTGATATGGCAGTCCATTTTTTGTTTTGGTATTTGTGCTGAATTTAGTGTGTACACAGCTCTAGCTTTAAGCAAGTTGTTCATTAGTACCCATATATTACTACCCCGTGTGTTTAATTGCTTACAAACAGGTGAAGATAGATTGTATTATTTTTTATTTTTTAGTGTTTTGAGGTCAGGTTTCCATTAGATGGTGGCAAGTTTTGATTATGTATGGTCTATCAGTACCATTTTATTGTTTTTTTTTCCATTTATTCAAGGTATAGCCTCAAGTTCCCAGGCTTCACCATCCTGTAGGCATGTAACGATCTTCAGTTTATAAATGTACATTGTGGTACACTTGGCACATACAGTTTTGCTGTAATTGGACAGCCTGACTATTTGCATGTGCATGTGATGGATTTTGAGCACCACCTAGTAGTGTTTTTTTTTCTGTATGAGCTAGTTATGATTTAGTGCACAACTAACAGCAGTTTGATTTTTTGGCAAATGTCAGATATCTTTAAAAATGGTCACATCATGTTGAGTACACATTGCTATAATTCTCACTCATATTGATCGACTTGTACTGTGTCAAGCACAGTTATTATAATGTCAGACAGTGTAGGTTTTTGTGGTATTTTTGGACAGCACCTGCAATTTCCTTTCCTCAGGCACCAGGAAGTTTCATTTATGTAAATGTTATGGTTTGTGGGTGTCGCATACTCAGGTTTAAGCCAAATAGTATGTTATTTTTTTTTATGAAGGCTCATTATTGGACATTGCACAAGTAAGTCATTTCATAGAGTTTTGTATTTTACAGTTAGTTGTTTGGAAGCAGTCGCAATGTACATATTTGAATTAGTGTATTCATGGGGTCTGTTTGAGTACAGACGTTTTTGTTTTATTCCGGCCCTTACAGGCCGGCGTCAACAATCTTTCAATATCTTATGAATCTTTTGATATGAACAGCATTTTAGTAAATTTTACCCAATGTACGTTGTGTCACATCATGTGTCACAACATATACCTGTAGTTACAATGTGGTACGAAAATGATATTTGTTTATATTTGATGTGAAGCTTTAGCACTCCCTATGTTTGATGATGCTATTAGACTGCATTCCATATGTTTGGTGATAAGCTTTTAGGCACGTAGTGCGTCATTTTTGTGACAATACACTTTATATGCTTAGTGCTATATGGGCTGTGTGGTTAAGTTATGTGCCCATTGCATAAACATGTCTCAGTATATGCAATTCGTTTATACAAAATGTACTAAATGTAACATTTTATATTGGAGGTTAAATTTTCAGATACCCGATATTTGGGTGCAGTATGATGTATTATCCATGTCCATGTTGTATGTAGGAAATAGTTATTTTTGGTTTCCTACTCACCAATGATGTTCCCGTCTTGTGCCGTCAGTGAATCCAATAATGCACATAATAGTTCTAGGCAAGAGTTGGCGAAACAAAAATTCTGAATATTCGCGATCGCGAAAGAGCTCTACTGGCCCCGCGGCCAGCACAAGCGAAAAGAAAGTGGATCGCTGTTGCCGAATGTTGATAAAATAAGAGTCAAATCTGCTGTTTGCAAGATATAAAAAAAAATGTCCAAATGTTGGTAGTCCTGGGTTGTGAATTTTTGACTCAGTAGGAAAAGAACGTGTTCTCTAGATGAAAACTTAAGTGAAAAGCTGCAAAACCATGTCCTCAGTAAATTCTTGTCATTGGTTTGCAATATTGGTTTACAATAATTATGCTCCGGCAACAATTGCCCCGCAGTCAATATCCTGCTGTTGAACTTCAACCCATGAACTCAACACCCTTTTGACCAGAAATATGGGTGTCGTAAGAACATTTTGAATGTTTGCCGGCAGAACTGCTGCACCCTAATCCCCCAAAAGAAAATAATAAAAGAAAATGTAGAGGTCTTGATCATACGGGCCCATTTTCTCATACACAAGTTACATAGTTATCTGGGAACCTCGCTGCCAAAATATGTGGATATTCTAGCACCTCGCTGCCCGAATATGAGTATAGGAACTTTCGACATCCTGGGAGGTGGGGTGGGGGAGGGTGCTGCAGACATTTGCCGAAAGGGGACGCCTTTCGTCCGAATTTTAAGATTCCAGTGTTTTTGCGAGCCATTTTCTTCTCCTTGTTCTTTTCTCCTTTTACATTTCTCTCTCCCATTCCCTTTCCCTTCCCCCTCTATTTTTTTTGCCGACAGAGGTGGCGCATTTTCCAACAGCACTTTTGAGTGGGGGTTGACACCCCCTACACCCCCTCTAGCGACACCCCTGATTGGAAACCTACCCGGCCGTTCATCTACCCTAAAACTCAGTTGCAGTATATCGTTTCAGCAAAAGAGATTTAAACGGTATATACAGTCTCTCTATTTTCGTTTTGGATCGAGACTGTTCCAAAATTTGGGACCTCTAAAGATGAATGTTTTGTGTGCTAACAGCGTTCTCGTGCGGGGAAGATGGAGAAAGTTTGATTGTCTCGTTGGGTAGTTGTGGAGTGTATTGTTAGTGGTGAAAGGTCTGAGAGAGCATTCGGAAGTTCATTACTGATAAGTTGGAACATAAATTGACCCAGATTATACAGGTATAAGTCAGACACTTTGAGAACTTTATTGAAATGAGAAAGCTGGTCATTATGTGAGAGATAACCTGTAAGGGATACAATCCTCATGGCCTTTTTTTTTAAAGTAATAATAATCTGTTTAGTTGTTGCCCGGTAGAGTTGCCCCATGCTAAAATTCCATAATTTAAATTAAGATGTGGAACACATAGAAGGTTAGGTAAAGAGACAACAAAATAAACGATGGGAATTGATATTTCAGCTTGAATTTTGACAAGTTATCAGTATGTGGTTTCCAGGAGAGCTTATCGTCAATTACCTAAGAATTTAGTAATTTTCACTTTTCGATAGGTATGTTATCAAAAAGAATATTACCAGGCAGTGATTGAAGAGTATTGCTGAAGAGCATGTAATTTGTTAGGTTTAGAGAAAACTTATTCGTCTTTATCCAGTCCGTAACACGTTTCAGCTCGGAATTGACTGTTGAAAGTAATATTGCTGGGTCTCGATGGGGAAAAAAGAGATTGGAATCGTCAGCAAACAATATGAAAGATAAAATGGGGGAAGATTTATAAAAGTCATCGATGTATAAGCTAAAAAGCAAGGGTCCAAGGAGAGATCCCTGTGGTAATCCACAATTTACTGGTTTAATAGAAGAACTGTGCCCGTTGAGTGATAGGTATAGTTTCTGAACTACTCCAAGGCATTTCTTCTAATCCCGTAATGGGATAATTTATATAATAGCATAGTGTGATCAATATAGTGTCAAAGGCCTTGGAGAAGTCCAGGAAGATTCCAACCGTGTGTGATGCTTTATCGATAGCGCTGGCTATTGTGTTAGTAAGAGTTAAGACTGCTTGGGAAGTGCTGTGTTTTTCTCCGAATCCAAAGTGGAAGTTGCAAAAATATTGTTGTCTTTAAAAAAGGATACCGTAGGTTTGTATATAGTTTTTTCAAGGATTTTTGATAGTGAAGTTAGGAGTGAGATGGGTCTGTTATTACTATAAGGCTGAGTTTATTTCCCTTTTTTAAATAGGGACGACTTGTGCAGTTTTCATTTTGATGGGAACCACTCATGAGTTTAGAGACAGATTCTGCTATTTGAAATTTTGTTTTAGTATACAGTTGTCTAGGCAATCGTGGCCGTGGCTTTTTTATTTGGTTGATCATTTATTATATTACTTCGTAAACAGTGACAGGAGTGAAAAATATCGTGTTTGAGACTGGGTTATCCAGATAATTGAGAAATGATTTGTTTATAGGAGGAATGTTTTTGGCCAAGTCCTCTCCAACATTTGCAAAGTATGTGTTAAAAATTCCGGCTAGACGGTTAGGTTCAGAAATGACAGAACCGTTTTGTTCAATTTGTGAGATCTGAGCTTTAGTTTATTCAGTACGTTGTTGATAATTTACCATGTTTGTTTAATGTCGTTTTTATGTTCATATACTTCTTTTTTCTAGACGGAGAATACGAGTTAGAGTGATCCTGTTGGTTTCATACTTTTTCTTTATTGATGGATGGGTTTTTGATTTATAAAACATGTTATTTTTTCGGTTGATTGATTTCAGTAAAGATTTTGTGAGCCAAGGCGTTCTCGGTACTTTTTTTGTAGCTGGAGCGATTCTTTTCACGGAGGGGGATGTGTGTATTGAGGTGCGACATGATTGTGTTCATAAAAGCGTTACTGACGCTTCGTTAGCGAGTTAAATACTGCCGTCCAGTCAGCATTCATTAAACCTATAAACAAGGACAAATTCAGTTCATTTATAATTCGTACCTTTTCTCTTGTAGAACATTTTGAGTGATCACTCGACATATCCATATGACAAAAAACAGGAAAATGGTCAGTGAGATCAGATAAAAGTATTCCGGATTCGGGGAGAGGACATTAGTGAGAATATTGTCTATTAGAGTGGCTGATTGCTCCGCTATTCGAGTCGTTTTTACTATTAGGGGGGGCAAAGGAATTAGTTAATATTATTTCAAGTATTAGATAAATTATAATTGGAAAACTTGTCCGGATGTGAAAATGATTATAATTTGCTTTAAAGTAAGTAATAACAATTTGGTAACACTTTTTTTTTCGAATTGCGTAAGTTTTTAAAATTATTTTTTGACCGTTACTAGTACATGTACTTCATCGATCTCGATAATGGATACTTGCCTTTATTTTTGAATAGCTCCCTCCGCGACAAAAGCAATGTTTTCATTTCTTCCAAAGGATGTCTAATAAACCTGTGTACAATTTCGCGGAATTTTGTGAAGTCTGCAAAAGGGATGAAGTACCTTTAACATTGAGTACTAGTACAGTATCGTTTGCAAGTTGTTTTCCGAAGGTTCATAATTCCGAAGGTTCGTATTTCCAAAAGTTCGAATTTCCAAGTTCGTTACTCCGAAGGTTCATAATTTCTACATTTCGTTATTCCGAAAATAAAATAGGGGTTCATAAACAAGAAGATGTAATAAAACGCTACATCGTTTTTTTTCCCTCGGAATTACGAACCTTCGAAATAATGAACTCTATTTCATTTTCGAAATCATGAACCCTTTTTCATTTTCAGAAATACGTACCCAATTTCATTTTCAGAATTACGAACCGTATTTAATTTTCGAAATTTTGAACGTTCGGATAAACGAAACGAGTACGGAGTTAGATAGCAAGAAGGTAGATGTAGAACGGACTGAAAAATACTACAAATCTGTGTTGAATTTTGTCTAAACTTTGTATCTGATCGACAGTGAGTCCTCTTTTAAAAAACAGGTACGTAAGATGAATGTATATTTTGTCATATATTTGTTAAAAATACATGTACATTATTTTTGCTCATTTATTACTTTGTACACATATTGAAAAGTTGGAAATAAATATCTTTAAATTAAATTGAAAAAGGTTAGGATTAGGCTTGCGATTGGGGCTTAGGTTATGTTTAAGGTTAGGATTCATGAAGGTATTTCGGTGTGGAATGAGCTACCACTTGCTGTGTGAACAAAGCCATCCATATCGTGCTTTAGAAATACACTAGTTGAGTAACTTTTAAAGGAATGAATGATAAAAACTTCTAGATATTAAGTATCTGATTAAACAGGTAGATGTTTGATACTGACCTTTCATCCATTTATATTAGTATTATAGTTTTGTCCCCTTCATATCTACCATTAACTTTTTTGTTGTTTATTACATTACCAAACGATGTTTTCCAATGTCTAAAGGTACAAGACACGATTAGCATTCATGCTATTTTCTAGTTCTTTGTATCCTCAACTCTGTTGTATCTAAATTTGTGTACCCTTTGGTTTGTGTTTTTTTTTAAATAATTGCTATTGGATAAATACATTTCAAGTTCAAGTTCAGGTATAGTGTTTGGTCCAGGGGAGCGTTTCATCAAGCATTGTATCATGATTTTTACCGACAACTGTTATAAGCTGTTATACTAAAATCCTTGCATCTGATTGGCTGAGAGCCAATTTGTCAGTAAAAATCACTGACAAAACGCTTGATGAAACGCTCCCCAGGATTTAAGTTAGGAATTCGGTTAGTTTAGATTGACCGCGGGGCAATTATATGTATAAATTATTATACAACCACCAAAACAGATCTTTATCAGACATAAAACAATGCTATTGCTATATATACATATTTGTTAAGGGGGTACAAGTCTAACATTAAAAAAAGGGTCTTCATTCAAAAAAAAAAAGGGGGGCACAATCGAGAAAATGGCAGTCGTCTATGGTCAAAATGCATACTTTTCTTCCAAGGGGGGGGGGGGGCACGGACCGGAAGTGCCCCCTGGATCCGCCAATGGACCCAACGACGATGCAGAGCATCGTCGTTGTAGCACCGTCGCGTAGCACCGATCCATTTTTTTCGCTATTTTGAACCCCCGTAAGTGATGTTTTCCTGGCATCTACTAACGCAATGGAGACCATAAAAAGCAGTCCTGTGCTATAGGAACATAAAGTGTGGGTCTGGACATATTATGACGGCGTTTTTCTATGCACATTAACTTCGGTTGCTATAATGCAAGGTTGCCACATCTAGCATAATTATGCTTTTTAGCATAATTTTGACCCTCTTGGAATCTAGCATTATTCGTGGCATAATTTGGCCAAATCTAGCACATTTTCTAGCATAATTCTGAATTTCGGACTTTAAACAGAGAATTTGGTTTTAAGAACAGATATCTAAGGCTGATCTAAGAAACTAAGGCTTTTCAGAGAATTTTGGACTGAAAAAGAGACACTAAAATGCTGAGGACCTTTTTTTTTTTTTTTTTTTTTTTTGCTTGTCAGAGAATTTTGGACTGAAAAGGAGACACTAAAATGCTGAGGACCTTTTCTTTTTTTTCTTTTTCTTTTTTGGCTTGTCAGAGTATTTTGGACTGAAAATTGTTCCCAGTCGCCTGAGTTACACTTAACTTAGCATAATTTGGGACGAGACTTGGCATAATTCCGATTTTTAGCTGTGGCAACACTGCTATAATGTCTCTAACAATAGCTGGCGCTAACACAATTTGTATTTCAGCCATGGCCTCATTTCTCAGACGTCCCTTGAATACATTTGTCAACAGAAATGTTCGTAATCAAATTAAACAAAACGTCCAGATGACGATACGTCGTCACGCAGCTACCGACAGCAAAGCAGCAGCAGATGGAAAGCAAATTGAGTTAACATGGATGCAATATTTTATGAGGTAAGCTAATATAATTTCCTAGTTATTTTTTTTTTCTTAGTCCCACTCGCTCTGAAAAATGTATGCTTTCATTGACATGGTAGATTTACGATAACCCAGTAATTCTAAAAACTATACATGGGTAGAAAACGATGAGCGGAACCCGGGAGCGGAACTAGCGGGCGGATCATGAATATGTATTAATTGACATCATAAAATGACCAGAACTAGAAAGTAGAAGTCAGATTGAACATGAAAACATAGTATTAGGCACTCCCGGGTACATTTCTGTAAAATAGTTGGTATTTTCTGTCGCATGTACTAAAGGTATGGGGGAAAAAATAAGATAAATATTTTAAATACTTGCTTTCAAATTCAGCCCTTAAAAATCTCACTCCTACCTCAAATGGCCGTTAGGAAGAACTTTTGATATTTTCAGCAAAATCCAAAGTCAAAATCTTGTCCCAAACCGGAGAAATCCCCGCCGATTTGTTTCGCGATCGCGTATTGTTTACATACTGCCGATGTCTTAGACTAAAATCGGCCAATAAATTTTTTGTCCACGAAAAACTCGGGATCGCAAGCGCACATCGATCTTTACGATCGCGCACACAGAAAATCGGGACTTTTCCGTGTACGCCATATAGGGACCGAATTTTTAAGGACAAAACTCTTTTGGGGAGATGTCAGCGCCCGCGGCGACAAGGAAATGTACACAATGACTCCGATAGCTCGTTTCGCGAGAATCGAGAGTAAATTACGGATTTCATTTTTTGAAATATATTTTCCAACATCGGTGAGTTGAATTTATTGTATTTCTTGAATATTTTGGGGTCGGTTTTTGTAAATTAAATGCCGATTTTGAGTGAATGTTGGTGACTTTTGTGCAGTGGTGTTTTAAAAAGTTGAGGTGTATGACTGCCTACATTATACACACGAAGTATAGGAATGTAGCTATGAGTGGTATTAGGCCTAGTCAGCCACACACCACGAATAGTGGTCATATTGACCACTACGAATACAAAATGCAAAAATAGTTGGTATTTTCTGTCGCGTGTAGTAAAGGTATGGGGCACATCAGCAAGCAATGGTCATATTGACCATTAGAATCATATACATGTGTGTATACTGGGTATTGGGGATACAGATGTAATTTTGTTTGAAATTGATGTTTTTGTGGGCAAACTGATACTTAAGTATCATTCTTTAGATTTTAAGTTATCAGTTCGTTAAGATACAAAATGTAGAAAGTTATAAAAACTTACATTTACAGCCCTCTTTTTGGTACTTGTTACCCACATCTCCATACGGATCACGACTGCTCTCAATAATGTTGCGCACTAGTGAGGCCGCTCTACATGGTTACGCACCGTAGATACGTACGCAGAATGTTACGCACACAAGCTATTCTACGAAGACCTGAAAGGGCCAAACTGACGACGTAAAAAAATAAAAAATATTACGTACGTACGTAGTAATTATTACGTACGTACGTAATATTTTTTATTTTTTTACGTCGTCAGTTTGGCCCTTTCAGGTCTTCGTAGGAGATCGACGAACCGATCGCGCCGGTACTACTACGAGCGCTGAGGGCTCCCTTCATCATAATCGTGAAAAATACAAACTGGATGCTGACGGGACAGTCTCGATAGCAGTTATCGACAAAAAGGACCCAAAATTTCAGGAAACCCTCTTCAAAGGTCACAAAACAACCTGGTAAGTTTTAATCATCTATTATTCAACATAAGTATTTGGATGTAAGTAAACTGCAATATATGAGATTCAATTAAATATAGCCAAAAATGCACAGTGATGCAGTTTAGGTATGGGATGTGTGTTGGCTGCGTTACTACACAGTCGGCAATGGCGTGTACCTATGAGTGGTGTGGGGAACAAGTACCAAAAAGAGGCCTGTAAATGTAAGTTTTTATAACTTTCTACATTTTGTATCTTAACGAACTGATAACTTAAAATCTAAAGAATGATACTTAAGTATCAGTTTGCCCACAAAAACCTCCATTTCAAACAAAATTAGATCTGTATCCCCAATACCCAGTATACACACATGTATATGATCCTAATGGTCAATATGACCATTGCTTGCTGATGTGATATTCGGTCATATTCCAGAATTCGGTCACGCTGCTCTTTGAACAGCTGTGAAGAACTCATAAATAATTTTTGAGGCTGAAACCTGTACATAACAGACACATGAACAAGGTACCTCTAATGTTGAAAGCAATTCAGGTCGGACGCCCTGGAAAAGATCTCCAAATACCCTCGAAACTGGTCAGTGTTACCCAAGTTTCCGCACTTCCGGGTTCCGTTAGCGCGTGAGTTAACACGCATAGCCATATGTAGACGCCTATGGTGAAATAACTATGTGTGCAGGTGCAATGAATTTAGTATGTGTGTGAAGAGGAGCTTCCGGGTCTTCCCTCTATCGCAGCGAATTTGCAAATGGCGATCTCAGCGATGAGCAAGAGAATATATACCTCACCCCTGCCAGTGAGATGGCGCTCTTCCAGTATTCGGTCAGGCAACATTGAGTGCCTTGCGCCAACGCGCTTTGTGTGCAACTTGTCGCTTTGCGCTTCGCCGACGCGCTTTGCTCTTTTTAGAAATACATTTTGTGCATTATTTCTGACCCTAGAGCTTCGATTTGTGGATTTTAATGGATAAAAATTCTCATACATTTAAGTATGAATATATAGAAGCCACAGAAAATGCCTAAAAACGCAGAAATGTGACAAAAATGGTTATATAACTCTCCCGAGATGCAGCGCACTATCGCGTGACCGAATTGTGGGCGGCGCCGACCGAATACTGGGCGGAAAACTTCTCCTTCTTCTGTCGGCGATATTTTTTTGGGTAAGTTTCTATGTTTTAAATTATTTTGATAATTATTTAAAGGACAATTTTGCGGTTCTTTTGATGGTAGATTGTCAATTTAAAGAGATAGGTATTCATATCAGCGGCGATTTCTTTTTAAGTGACCGAATACCGGGGCGCGCACCCTAGACCACTCACACCACGAATAGTGGTCATATTGACCACTACGAATACAACATGCAAAAATAGTTGGTATTTTCTGTCGCGTGTAGTAAAGGTATGGGGGGAAAAATAAGATAAATATTTTAAATACTTGCTTTCAAATTCAGCTCTTAAAAATCTCACTCCTGCCCGTTAGGAACACTCATAGGTACACGCCATTGCCGACTGTGTAGGAACGCAGGCAGAATGCAGGCGGTACTAATAATGCATCACTGTGCATTTTTGGCTATATTTAAGTTAATACCTGCAGTTGAAATCTACTTAAATATAAAGAATTATGGTGAATAATAGATGATTAAAACTTACCAGTTTGTTTTGTGACCTTTGAAGAGGGTTTCCTGAAATTTTGGGTACTTTTTGTCGATGACATCCATTTTCTATCTTTCACGATTATGATGAAGGGAGCCCTCAGCGCTCGTAGTGGTACCGGCGCGATTGGTTCGTCGATCTTCTACGAAGACCTGGAAGGGCCAAACTGACGACGTAAAAAAATTAAAAATATTACGTACGTACGTAATAATACTATGTACGTACGTACGTAATAATTACTACGTACGTACGTAGTAATTATCACGTACGTACGTAGTATTTAATACGTAGGTACGTAGTATTATTACGTACGTACGTAATATTTTTTATTTTTTTACGTCGTCAGTTTGGCCCTTCCAGGACTTCGTAGAATAGCTTGTGTGCGTAACATTCTGCGTACGTATCTATGGTGCGTAACCATGTAGAGCGGCCTCACTAGTGCGCAACATATTGAGAGCAGTCGTCATACGTATCGATGTCTGTGTAACAACTACCAAAAACAAGGCTGTAAATGTAAGTTTTTATAACTTTCTACATTTTGTGTCTTAACGAACTTGTAAATTCATATGTATAGACTGATACCTAAGTATCAGTTTGCCCACAAAAACCTCCATTTCAAACAAAATTACATCTGTATCCCCAATACCCAGTATACACACATGTATATGATCCTAATGGTCAATATGACCATTGCTTGCTGATGTGGTTAGGAAGAACTTTTGGTATTTTCAGCAAAATCCAAAGTCAAAATCTTGTCCAAAACCGGAGAAATCCCCGCCGATTTGTTTCGCAATCGCGTGTTGTTTACATACTGCCGATGTCTTAGACTAAAATCGGCCAATAAAATTTTTGTCCATGAAGAAACTCGGGATCGAGCGCACATCGATCTTTACGATCGCGCACACAGAAAATCGGGAATTTTCCGTGTACGCCACAGGGACCGAATTTTTAAGGACAAAACTCTTTTGGGGAGATGTCAGCGCCCGCGGCGACCAGGAAATGTACACATTGACTCCGATAGCTCGTTTCGCGAGAATCAACAGTAAATTACGGATTTGATTTTTGGAAATATCTTTTCCAACATCGGTGAGTTGAATTTATTGTATTTCTTGGATATTTTGTGGTCGGTTTTTGTAAATTAAATGCCGATTTTGAGTGAATGTTGGTGACTTTCGGTGACTTGGTGAGTGTGTTTCTTTAAAAGAGAAAAAAAATAAAAATAACAGATGTGTTGTCACTTATACCTACATGTATCACACATCAGCTAGACAAAATTAGTGCTAAAACATTTAGCACGAGTTCCTTGAAATATGTTCGAAAACGAATATGTTTGCATGGTGTGGTATGGTCTGGTATTGTATTGTATTACCAGCAGTTGCCATGGCAACAGAAATTCTAATATGTATCAAATTGTGTGATATAGTGATGCAAACATTGTCATCTTTTTTTTCTTATAAGCGATTACATGTATCATAGAATTGCAGGTTAAAATTAGGAATTTCATTATGCTTACTGTGTAAAACTGAGAAATCTGGAAAAAAAATTCGCGAAAACAAGAGGTTTGTAATACGCATAACATGCTACTATGGCAATAGATAATTGAGTTCCTCTTATTATGTTGTGTATGCTTCAGAGTGATGGGAATGTCATTAAACACCACGAATATTGTATCAAACTCATACTGAAGTGATTGTTTTCATGTCTAAGCAATTTTCTTTGAAAAAAATATGAAATTCTTCTATTCTACTTAGATTTTCATTCGTGATAACTGTTGCCATGACAACACACATTTTGACATGGATATATTTTTTTAATATCAAAATGTGTAGAACAGTACTGGCAAGAACGCTACCAATTTTCATACCAATCTGATGACCATACAGAAAGTTACAGGTCAAAATGTGACGGTAGTACAAAAGGACCTCTCAACAAAATTTGAAAAGGGCATTTTTTAACCATCTTGACGCCCCCTTGATTTTCCCTAAGAGGGGCCACTTTTTTTTCTTGTTAACATCTTGATGTTTTAAGCATAATGTAGAAGTTAAAACAGTCGGTTTCGTTTAGTCATGGGGGTGCACGGATACCCCTCTTAGATACCGTAATACGTCCTTCTTAATTCTAAACGCAAAAAGTGGGGGGTGAGTTTACCAGTTATAACAATGGTTGTCATGACAACAGATATTATAACATGTGTCAAAATGAGTGACATATCGGTACACACATCAACATCAAGCTTTGTTATAATCAGATTATCACAAAACAGGGTTACAGGTTAAAATGAAGCTGTCCATATTCTTAATGCATAAAGACTGCGAAATCTTGAAAAATATGCGAAAACAATAGGTTTGTAATGCGCATAACATATTACTATGCCAAAATGCAATTGAGTTCCTTTTATCAATATATGTTGTATATGTTTCAAAGTGATAGGAAATGTCATTAAACACCATGAATATTGCATCAAACTCATACTGAAGTGATTGTTTTCATGTCTAAGCAATTTTCTTTGAAAAAAATATGAAATTATTCTATTCTAGTTAGATTTCATTCATGATAACTGTTGCCATGGCAACATACATTTTGATATGGATATATTTTTTATGTCAAAATGTGTAGAACAGCAGCAAGAACGCTGCCAATTTTCATACCAATCTGATGACCATACAGAAACTTTCAAAGTTACAGGTCAAAATGTGACAGTAGTACAAAAGGACCTCTCAACAAAATTTGAAAAGGGCATTTTTTGACCACCTTGACGCCCCCTTGATTTTCCCTATTCGGGGCCACTTTTTTTTCTTGTTAACATCTTGAATGTTTTTAAGCATATTATGAAGAAGTTAAAAATGTTGGTTTTGTTTAGTCGTGTGGGGGGTGCACGGATACCCCTCTTAGATACCCTACTATACGTCTTGCTTCACTACACCTCCTTACATAGACTGAAGTTCTTCTCGCACTCTGTACCTGGGACCAAGGACTACAATTTATGAATTTTTCATTTTCCAGTTAATAACACATTTTCTTGTCCAATTTACATCTCTGAATGAAAACAGCTGTAATATAATACGCTTGAATAAATTTCTTACCCTAAATTCTGATCATTTTAACCATGAAAGTTGCACGTCAGTAGCGAGTCGCTGACAGCCATCTTGATTATAATCACATGACACGGAAGTAGTCGGAAGCGTATAGGTTGTGTAGAAAAACAACGAATTATAGTGCGAAGCTTGTGTTCAAACCAGAGTAAGTCCCAAATTTTGTTAATTATCTGTATGATTAGGTGGTCTGTCATCGACAGATCACCTCTTAATTTCATCAGAATTTTCTTTATTATTATTATTATTTTCTTGTTTCCGCGTAATCTCAAAAACTTTTCCGTCAAATTTCATGACATTTCCGTCAGTCATCAGGTCCTATAAGATCAAGCTCAAAAATCGTTTTAAAGGTCATCAGGTCATCGTGACGTCATCCAGGCGCCATTTTGTGAAATCACATTATCAATCATATCTTCATAACGATTCATCAAAAATGAACCATATTTGACACACATGAACTTCAGGTCAAGGGTCAACATAAAATGTCATCAAAATCCGCGCACGCATCATGACGCGCACGTACGCGCGCGTCAAAATTTAGAAATGCTCCAAATCACTTTTTAATCAAATTAGAGTACGGTTCAGCGCGTACATTACGAAAAAACGCCGTTTTTCGCATGATTTGTCTTCCTGACACTATTCTTGACAATTTCCAACTATTTACAGTCATTCTCGACCTTCCATATTGCCACACGCGCACGTCAAACTTTTGAATTCGTGCGCGTATCAATGGGCATTCTCATGTAAAAAGTGGGGAAAACATGCCTATCTAGAATTCGCCATAGCTCCTCAGAATGCACGGATACCCCCAAATTTCTTTACGTATTCTGAAAGCCTGTGAGTTGTAGATTTGAATTCATGCAGAATCTTTGCTTATCTCATGTTCTGACGTCATCATATTTGCATATGAACTCAAAAATATCATTTTGAAAAAAATGATGTCATCATTTTTGTATTCATTTGATAATATTTCAGTAATAAGTGCTCGATTTTCTTCCAAACTTTGATATGTTATAGCTGAGACAATTCTCTACAAGATCAGTCACCACGGTTTTTCATTTTGATGACGTCATCACAGTGAAATTTTCAATTAAAAACGACATGTCAGAATTTCCCCTATTTGCGTGTTATGTCTATGGAAGATGATTTTTTTTCGAATCATGAATCTACATGACATCGTTCTCTGAGCAGTATCTCAGTTATTTTTGGTCTATTTCCTTCCAGATTTTAATATGTTGTAGCCTGATAAATACTCTTTCTATGAGGGTTCGGTTTTTTCAATCTGATGTCGGGGGGGATCATTGTCAATTTTAAACTCCAAAATGGGATTTGAGAATCCCGTTGTTCGTTTACGTGTTATCTCTATGGGAAATATTTTGGTATATTGGTCAAAGCACTTGCCTCCCATTCCGGTGACCCAGGTTCGATCCCCGGTGGGTCCATTAAAATTTTTGTTTTTTTGCTTCTTTTTGCCTTTCATTTTACCATCCTCTTCGACTATTATAACATAAACAATCACAAACCATGTAATAAACTGCCCTATTTTCCGTGTTATGTCTATTAGAAAGTAGTGTGCAGTAGTTTGTGTACAACCCTATGGAAATTGTGATTCCCTGTCGTGTATTAGAGCTATATGGGATTTATCTCCCAGTATCCTGCAATATCACATAGTCCTATTTGATATCACAATTTCTCAAAATTGGCTTAGTCAATTATTTTCAAATTTTTGTCAGTCATCAGTCCTAATAAGTTCCAGCATCTTTTTCAAGGTCATCAGATTATTGTGACGTCATCCAGGCGCCATTTTCTACAAATCAACTAATGATCGTATCTTCTTCACGAAATGTCATCTCTCTTTCATATTTGGCATGGCTAAGGTCAATGTCATTTCAGTCATGGTCATCACCATTATCATTATCATCATCATGATTATCATCAACATCATTATCAGCATCACTGTCATGATGATATAAATTGATCATTATTATCAACATCATTATCATCATCACTGTCATGATGATATTCATGATGATGATGATTATCATCCACATCATTATCATCATGATTATCATGAACATCATTATCATTACTGTCATGATGATGATGATGATTATCATCAACATCATTATCATCATCATTGTCATGATATCCATGAATCATCCAAAATTCATGTTCATACACTTTATGCCCCATTGAAACAAAGGGGGCGCTATTTCACTAATAATGTAGTAGCTAGAGCCTACGAATTGAAAAATGCTAGGAAAAGGCTGAAATCATAAAAATCTTGATTAGATTCATTATAATTAATGTCATCGTGATATCAACGTCATCTTTCACATTATCATTTTGTCATTCGTCTTCGTCAAAAATATCAAGATCAAGACAGACCACCTAATTCGTCCTCATGACGAATTAAATGTCTAGTTTTCTTTATATTTAATGCTGTCTTGAAATATGAGAACACTAGCACCATCTATGTGAATTTTTAGAGAAAGGGGATGGCTTATAGGGATGAAAAATCAGATCCCCCTTTTGGGGGGATTTGGCTCGTTAGGTCCCCGAATGTACCGGGATGGTTGGTTAACCATCTGTGTAGGAGGAGAAGGTAAAAAATAAAAAAATGTTAAAGACTCCTCCGAACAGACAGTTTTCAGCTGTCAAACAAACATATAGCCATACACTGCAAATGGAGCCAAACTAGAGGGTGTAGTGAGCAGAAGTTGAAGGCGGAATGAACATAGAGTCATACTCATACAATATAACAAATGGAGAAGTCGGAATGAGAATGGGAATGGGAATGAGATTAGATGCATACACTAACATGACTAACAAATGGAGCAGAACTAGAGGGTGAATGAGCAGAACTTGAAGTTGGATTGAACATAGACACGTCAAGAGTAAATTGGGGGGGGGGGGGGTATAATCCATATGAACCCCCACTTTTTGGGGAGGGGGTGGCTGGTTCTTAATATACCCCTACTTTTGAGGAATAAAACATTTCTATATCAATCAGTTATTGATAAAATTTATAAAGTGAATATATATTATAACAATTTTATAGTACAGTGAGAAATCCTCCTTTAAAATGCAATTAAAGGGAAATCCAACCTTAGTAGCAAGTTGCTTTGAAAGAAAGAGGAAAAATTAGAGAAGCAGATTGGTGAAAGTTTGAACGAAATCAGACAAGCAATAAGAAAGTTATGAATTTTTGAAAGATGTAGTCACTATACATATGGGAATTTCAAATTGGTCGAATAGGTAATGTCACTGTGATGTAGCTGTGGACAACTCCCCCTTTCGCTCCAACACATAAAATGACTAAAATGTCACTTTTATCAAAATGTATTATTCAGTAGGATCTTTTTCTTTCATGAGGACCTACATGTATAACAATATGCAATATATATACAATATCTCCATTATATTTTGAGTACTGCCCCGAGGGTAAAAGCGCTGCGAAGAAAATCGTGAATTAATGATATTTTTGTGCACGACAAATGGGAGAGTTGTCCACAAAAATGTCACAATCGACTCACTAAATTGCCAATTTGAGATTCGCATAGATGTAGTGATCTCATTTTTCAAACATCCATAACTTTCTTATTCCTTGTCCGATTTCTTTCAAACTTTCACCATCCTGTTTTCCTTATTTTTCTGCTTTCACACAAATCATCTTATTACCAAGGTTGGATTGCCCTTTAAACTGTTATGAGATATTAATTTTATTATTATTATTATTATTGTGCTCATTCCGATTTCTACATGTACTTCTCACTACACCGTCTAGTTTGGCTCCATTTGTTACTTACATGTATTGTATGACTCTATGTTCATTCCGACTTCAACTTCTGCTCACTACACCCTCGAGTTTTGCTCCTAGCCTGTATACTTCATATTAAATTCCCTGTTCCCTCATTCCAATACACAATGCATTATAAATGGTGCGCGCGCCCTATATCAATATTATGATGTCAGTTAATATATATTCATGATCCGCCCGCTAGTTCCGCTCATCGTTTGCTACCCACTATACACAGCCAGAGCTGTTGCACGAGCTGTTGTAAGAGCTGTTGTAAGAGCTGCCCATTCTCTAGTCTTGTGAACCGCGACTACAAAAGTGCAACTACATGCTTTTTGTTGATATTACATATTATACAGTATTTTTCATCTAAAAATTAAACTAAATAAAACGTCAGCTATTGATTGATGCAGTTAAATTTAGTCATGTTAGTTAACCAATTTACAACTTGCCAAAAACCACTTACCAAAAACCACTTATCCAATGAACAAGGTATTATAACCTTGTCCTCCCAAACCAATGGTCATGGTGAAAACACATAAGGGTTTCCCTCTACTGCTGTACTACTGCCAGCAACAATATGCAAATTTCCTCTCTCCACACAGAGAGGGCAGCAGTACAGAAAGATCAATTAGCCTCAGCAGAAAATAGATTGAACACAAAATTTAATGCTTAAAATTCCATATTCCCTGAATCAGTGGTTTAGCTGGTCACCAAATAAGAGGGACTTTCACAGACAACTTTCTGAGTAATATTCTGGGTTTTACTCTTTTGATCTGGTATAACCTCGTACTCGTACTCCATAGACTCTATACAGTTAGATTTCAATACACACTATACAATATCACCCCTTGCTATTCCAGTGGTGTTTTCCCTCTTTTTGCGGGATATATATGGTAGAATGTTTGTGGATCCGGATCTACCTTATTTCCCCTCCCCCCCTTACCATTTTTAAAAACTGGCATTTTAACTTAAAAGCAAAAAAAAAATCACTTTTGCGTTTACATACACCTTTCAGTTATGGCTAGATACTTCATGTGTAGAATCTAGGCAGTCATACACCTAAACTTTTTCAAGCACCACTGCACAAAAGTCACCAACATTCACTCAAAATTGGCATTTAATTTACAAAAACCGACCCCAACATAGCCATGAAATACAAGAAATTCAACTCACCGATGTTGGAAAAGATATTTCCAAACTTGAAATCCGTGATTTACTGTCGATTCTGGTGAAACGAGGTATCAAAGTCGTGTGCATTTCCTGGTCACCGCGAGCGCTGACATCTCCACAAAAAGAATTTTGTTGTTAAAAATTTGGTGGCCTTATCGTGTACATGGAAAAGTCCCGATTTTCTCTGTACATGATCGTAGAGATCGATGTGCGCTTCCCCGAGTTTCTTTTTGGACAAAATTTTATTGGCTGATTTTAGTCTAAGACATGGGCGGAATGAAAACATCACGCAATCGCGAAGAAAATCTGCGGGGATTTCTTCGGTTTAAGACATGATTTTGACTTCAGATTTTGCTGGAAATATCAAAAGTTCTTCCTTACAGCCATTTGAGGTAGGAGTGAGATTTTTAAGAGCTGAATTTGAAAGGAAGTATTTAAAATATTTATCTTATTTTTCCCCATACCTTTAGTACATGCGGCAGAAAATACTATATTTGTATTCATATCGCGTAGTGGTCAATATGACCAATATTCGTGGTGTGGAATTACAGTCGTTTAGTTAAATACTAACGCTGATGGCGCTATTTAGAAATATACGATCCTGTGGAAGAATTAAATAGTGCAAAATCTTTTTCCCAAAACGTCTGGAGAACAAATTAAACTAGATGCCGAATCGAGCTTCCGTGGTCAGGCAAAGGCCTTTAACAGTGTCAAGACAAATTACTTTGTCGTACTTCCGTAGTACATTCGGCAGGCTTAAATCGCTGTGAGGCTCGAAAAGATACGCCATACGAGTGCACCACAATATGCACGCGTGCTTAGTAGCGGGTTGAGCACTCTTCGCATTTATACTCTGTGCTTCAGGTCAAAGGCATATGTATGCGTACTGTAGATGATTTTGACTTGGCCCATTCCTCTCTGCCGTGGACGCAAGGAGAGAGAAAATGCCCTACAAAGTACACTTTTCAGCATTTTTTATCATAAGTCAAGATATTACAAGCGAACGATGAGAGATATGACAATGAAATGAAATGAAGTACAGTGGATACTTGTTATAAAGAACATTGTTATAACAAACTCGTTTAATATAACAAGGTGATTTGCCGATTGGTTCCCTGGAAATGCAGTGTCCTTATTCCCACACACTACACCAATTGGACAAGCAATAAGATAAGTTATGAATTTTGGAAAGTTGTAATCACTATACTACATATAGGGGACTTTTAAATTGGCTGAATTGATTATGTCCTGTATTTGCTCCAACACACAAAATGACTTAAATCCGGACTTGGTGCAAAACAAGTTTTTATAATCCAGGATCATTCATCATTATTGTGTTGATTTTTCTCTTTTCATTTTCTTCTCTACTATTTACTTGTTTTGTGGCTTGTTCATGGATTACTGATCTGGCCTTGAAATGTTGATCTCATTATGATGTCATCCTGATGTCATCATTGTCTGACTATCAGCACGGTAAGTAAACTGGTTGTTTGTGTCTTTTTCTGCTGAAATGGCTGGTATGAATATGATTTGACCTCTGCATGCTTGTAATTTGTTTCAATGTCAACCATTATTGTTGTGTAGGGATCGGTAGTTACTGTTTACTTTCTTGAGTATAGAGAGAGTACATGAATATGATGAACTGGTGACATCAGTTGAAGTAAGAAGCTACATGTATAGATCATAGCATTTATTCAGCTGATTCAGTATAACATGAAGATACAGAAGAATATAACGATGAACTGAAGTCTAGAGTACATATGTAAGTCTGATGGTGACTCATACTCTGAAGCAAATCTGACTAAAGTCTTGCAATGAACCCCTTTTATAATGAGTAAACCCTCTATTGGGAGTTGGTCAACCTTGAGTCCTTGACCAAAATAACCGTATTAAGTAGGTCATAACTTTTACACAGTATTGGGGAGTGGGGCTGTTATCTGGAAGGAGTGGTGCTGTGAATAAGAAGACCATAAAGTGACCATTGCATCATACATGTAGCTTTAGTTGGAAGTTATGAGTAGTAAATTCTGAAGAAAGTGTGAAGTTTGTAAACATAATGATTTTATGAACTTCCTGTTTAACTTCCTGTCTAAGTATCAAAGTATCTTGATAAATGTAAAATTGGTGTTATGATCACATATTACAATTGCATACAATGAGAATTGCATCACATTAAACCTCCAAATCACCAATAAATGGAAAATCTGACAGCAGAGCGAATGGGTTACTATTGGAAGGTGGCGGGGGGGGGGGGGGGGGATGGGATGGGGAGGTCTGAGGTGCATGTAACTTACACTGAACAAAAATATAAACGCACGAAACTAAAATTTGATTTGAAATGGGGTATCATGCAATATGGTTATGTGTATGGTTTATTCGTGAACTGATGGATTTGTTTTGATCAAGTATAGTGGTCTGGTTCCGCTTGGCTGCTCCCATTGAGTCTACTGAAGGTTGAGTTTTTCCAACAATGAGACTCGTGGAGCATGAAGGAGTGGTGGTCAGTCAGCATGACCTGTACACAGACACTCCTTACAGGCTTGTCAATAAAAGGGCAAAGCAAAATGTCCATTTCTGTCACTTGTCAACATGCCGCAGATGATGCCAATCATGAGGGAGCGTGCCATTGGCATGCTCAATGCTGGTTTGTCCGTAACAGAAGTTGCCACACGCCTGAATGTGCATCATTCCACCGTCAGTCGGCTAAGAACACGGTTCAGAGACACTGGTAGCACCAGGAACCGGCCACATGCCCGCCGACCACGTGTCACCACCCCTGTTCAGGATCGTCACCTACGCCGCCAGCACCTGCGTGACCGGCTCCGACCAGCAACCAGGACTGCTGACGAGACTGTTGGTCTCTACAACAGACGCATTTCTGCCCAGACAGTCCGGAACCGTCTGCGGGAGGCTGGTCTCCGAGCACGTCGACCCCACCGCGGCCTCGACCTCACGGCGGCCCGACGTCAGACTAGACTGAATTGGGCCAATGTTCATGTGCGCTGGACACTGGCACGGTGGAGGACAGTGCTGTTTAGCGACGAATCCAGGTTCCAGCTGTACCGCGCTGATGGCAGATGCCGGGTTTGGCGCCGTGTTGGTGAACGCTATGCAAACGCCAACGTTCTTCGACGGGTTGCTCATGGTGGAGCTAGTGTCATGGTATGGGCCGGAATTTGCTATGGACAACGCACACGTTTACATTTTATCGTTGGTAACCTTAATGCCCGACGATACCGAGATGAAATCCTGCGACCTATCGTTGCGCCATTTGTGGAGCTCCATCACGTCACCTATCAGCACGATAATGCCCGCCCACACGTTGCCCGGATATGCAGGGACTTTCTGGAGGAGGAGGATATTCCTGTCCTCAACTGGCCGCCGTATTCGCCTGACATGTCGCCCATAGAACACCTGTGGGACGTTCTGGATCGGCGTGTACGCAATCGTCTTCCGGCTCCCGAGAATGTCCGCCAACTGCAAGATGCACTCCAGGAGGAATGGGACAACATCCCTCAAGCCACCATTGACAACTTAGTGCTGTCAATGCAACGCCGGTGTACCGCTCTGCGCGACGCTAATGGCGGCCATACTCGTTACTAGTGGCTGTGACTTCAGAATGTTGACGTCCTGCTGTCATTGGTCCCCTAGCTCTCGGACTGTGCCTTTTGAAGTGCTTGTGATTATCTTAATGTGATGTTTATTTGTTCAGAAACCTATCCTGTTTTTGTTGGCAATATACACTTGTTCCATATTTGAAAATAAAACAACATAAAATTTGTGCGTTTGTATTTTTGTTCAGTGTACTTACAAATGCATTTAAGAGGAGTTCTGTGAGAAAGTTTGTTTTGAAAACATTGTACATGTACATGTTGTAAAATCGGAAGCTTCATTTTGATATATTTAAAGGGCTTTTAAAAGAAAATATATATATTTTTTAATTGAAGAATTATCTTTAGCTCACCTGAGGCTCGAGTGAGCTATTGCGATGGAAATTTGTCCGTCGTCCGTCGTCCGTTAACTTTTTACATTTTCATCTTCTTCTCCAAAACCCATAATCGGAATTCAACCAAACTTGGTAGGAATCATCCTTAGGGGTAGGGGACCCAAAGTTGCTAAAATGGTACATGTGGCCCCCAGGGGGGCCCAGGGGGAGGGCCGCCAATTGTAAAAGCTATTTCAATATGGCACGAAAAAGAGACATGATAACGAAGCTTTTCGACCTGCACTCATCAGGTTATCACGCAGGTATAAAACAAATTACTTGAAATCAACTATATTATACTCGGTGAACCCGGACGCAACCTAGACGCCGTAATTTCAGAACAATCGCAAAGCTTGGACGAACTCCTTTTGTCTGCACAGAAGAGGTTCTTGCGATTGGATATAAGCAGCTTCCAGAAAGCGTAAATGCGCTGAGCTTCTGGCCCGGGACATAATTGAAAATTGATCGTCGGCATAGCTTTGTGCGCAAGCTGGATTGTTCAGCAAGTGGAGACCAATCGCTGAATCGCATTTGGCTATCTTTGGTCTGTTAGCGTGCATTTCAGATTTGCAGGCACGGACGGGCTGCGTGCGCTGATTGGGTGTACGGTTCCGAATAATCGAGGGAATGTGTTGTTTAATGCGATCAGCCAACCGCTGAGAAGTACGGCCCACGTACCTGGCATCGCACCGGCACTGAAATTGGTAAATAACATTACTCAAGTGGGGGGTGGGTAGTACATCCTTGCTAGTTGACGGTAGCATCCTGTGTGTAGAAAACACAATGCGTGTCGAAACCGCGTAATAGCAACGTGACACTGCGTGTTTGATCTGACTGGCGTATTTGTCAGATACCTTACCCCTCCAGGGTAGTTTGAGATACACGGGGCATTTGGCAGGTCCAAATCTGGTGTCAGATTTGGATTGTGCCTCCAGCGTCCGTGTTATGGTGCGAGATATAACATGCTCAGGGTAACCATTGTCAAGGAGGATAGTTTTGATTTTCGCGATTTCGGGAGCTAATTTGCACGCAGAGCAAATCCTATGGGCGCGGCACACTAAGTTTCTAATGAGCCCAATCTTGTATGAAGTTGCACTGTACGAGTCCCATCTCGTGTATTGCCCGGTGAATGTGGGCTTGCGGTAGACGGAAGT
Organism: Heliocidaris erythrogramma; assembly: GCA_025617745.1. Classification (NCBI taxonomy): domain Eukaryota; kingdom Metazoa; phylum Echinodermata; class Echinoidea; order Camarodonta; family Echinometridae; genus Heliocidaris; species Heliocidaris erythrogramma. The sequence goes on along the minus strand of CM046858.1, from coordinate 41,634,844 downwards.
GATGAATTTCCCATCACTTCTCTCAACGAGAACGTCGAGAAATGGGAGCGCATTGGACAGTTCAATTTCACATGTGAAATGATCGCACAGCCACTTTGGAAACCAAGCTCCAACGACATTTATTAGATTTATGTAAACGCGGCGATTTGTCTAAGCCAGTTTATGATAGAATTCGACCACATGGCTCGCTAAGACCCCGCATGTACGGCCTCCCCAAAACTCACAAAACAAACGTTCCGCTTCGTCCTATTCTATCGATGGTTGGGTCAGCGCAGCATGAACTGGCAAAATGGCTAAGCGAGCAACTTCAGCCAGTCTTAGATTGTTTGTCTGTTCATACTGTTAGAGATTCGTTTACGTTTGCTAAACTCGTCCGCGATCTGCCCTTGATAATAGTAATTGTGTTATGTGTTCATTCGATATCTCTAGCCTATTTACCAACGTGCCACTGAAAGAAGCTATTGACATCTGTGCTTCTTATCTCTATCATGGCGACTTAGACTCACCACCTGTTCCTGAGCCCGTATTCATTGATCTCATGAACTTTGCCACTCGCGCGGTTGAGTTTAGTTTCAATGATACGATGTATTCACAGATAGATGGTGTGGCTATGGGATCCCCATTAGGCCCCGCGCTTGCTAACATCTTTGTTGGCTTTCATGAAATGCGCCTGCTACAGAACGCCACCGATCTTAATATAGTCCCACATGTATATTGTCGGTATGTTGATGATACGTTTGCAATTTTTGATAACCGCGCAGCGTGTGAGGTTTTCCTTACACAACTGAACCGGCTCCATCCCGCGCTAAAATTCACATGTGAAATTGAACTGTCCAATGCGCTCCCATTTCTCGACGTTCTCGTTGAGAGAAGTGATGGGAAATTCATCACTTCCGTCTACCGCAAGCCCACATTCACCGGGCAATACACGAGATGGGACTCGTACAGTGCAACTTCATACAAGATTGGGCTCATTAGAAACTTAGTGTGCCGCGCCCATAGGATTTGCTCTGCGTGCAAATTAGCTCCCGAAATCGCGAAAATCAAAACTATCCTCCTTGACAATGGTTACCCTGAGCATGTTATATCTCGCACCATAACACGGACGCTGGAGGCACAATCCAAATCTGACACCAGATTTGGACCTGCCAAATGCCCCGTGTATCTCAAACTACCCTGGAGGGGTAAGGTATCTGACAAATACGCCAGTCAGATCAAACACGCAGTGTCACGTTGCTATTACGCGGTTTCGACACGCATTGTGTTTTCTACACACAGGATGCTACCGTCAACTAGCAAGGATGTACTACCCACCCCCCACTTGAGTAATGTTATTTACCAATTTCAGTGCCGGTGCGATGCCAGGTACGTGGGCCGTACTTCTCAGCGGTTGGCTGATCGCATTAAACAACACATTCCCTCGATTATTCGGAACCGTACACCCAATCAGCGCACGCAGCCCGTCCGTGCCTGCAAATCTGAAATGCACGCTAACAGACCAAAGATAGCCAAATGCGATTCAGCGATTGGTCTCCACTTGCTGAACAATCCAGCTTGCGCACAAAGCTATGCCGACGATCAATTTTCAATTATGTCCCGGGCCAGAAGCTCAGCGCATTTACGCTTTCTGGAAGCTGCTTATATCCAATCGCAAGAACCTCTTCTGTGCAGACAAAAGGAGTTCGTCCAAGCTTTGCGATTGTTCTGAAATTACGGCGTCTAGGTTGCGTCCGGGTTCACCGAGTATAATATAGTTGATTTCAAGTAATTTGTTTTATACCTGCGTGATAACCTGATGAGTGCAGGTCGAAAAGCTTCGTTATCATGTCTCTTTTTCGTGCCATATTGAAATTTTGCAGTACCAAGAAATTATTTGTGTAAAAGCTATGTAAATTTCAAACATCTTCTTCTCCAGAACCAGGCATAGCTCATACTTGGTATTGTGTATGGAGATACCTCTATAGATTAAGAATGAATGTTGTTCATGAAATTTCTCTGAGTGGCCCTATAGGGGCCCTGTGGGGCTAACATACTGGTGGTGGGGGGGGGGGGGGGGTGCTGCTGCCAGGCAAAATGTACATTCTGATCTTCTTCTCCAAAACACATAATCGGAATTCAACCAAACTTGGTAGGAATCATCCTTAGGGGTAGGGGACTCAAAGTTGGTAAAATGGTACATGTGGCCCCCAGGGGGCCCAGGGGGAGGGCCCCCAATTGTAAAAGCTATGTAAATTTCAAACATCTTCTTCTCCAGAACCAGGCATAGCTCAGACTTGGTATTGTGTATGGAGATACCTCTAGATAGATGAAGAATGAATGTTGTTCATGAAATTTCTCCGAGTGGCCCTATAGGGGCCCTGTGGGGGTAACATACTGGGGGGGGGGGGGGGGGGGGGCGCTGCCAGGCAAAATGTACATTCTGATCTTCTCCAAAACACATAATCGGAATTCAACCAAACTTGGTAGGAATCATCCTTAGGGGTAGGGGATCCAAAGTTGCTAAAATGGTACATGGCCCCCAGGGGGCCCAGGGGGAGGGCCCCCAAGTGTAAAAGCTATGTAAATTTCAAACATCTTCTTCTCCAGAACCAGGAATAGCTCAGACTTGGTATTGTATATGGAGATACCTCTATAGACGAAAAATGAAAGTTGTTCATGAATTTTTTCTGGGTGGCCCTATAGGGGGTCTGTGGGGGTAACATACTGGAGGGGGGGGGGGGGGTGGGGCAAGTTGTCCGCCATCCATAAACTTTTTACATTTTCAGCTTCTTCTCCAAAACCCATGATTGGAATTTAACCGAACTTGGTAGGAAGCTCAGACTTGGTATTGTGTATAGAGATACCTCTATAGATGAAGAATGAAAGTTGTTCATGTGCTAGAGAGAACATGCACCAGATGTGAATTGATCCACCTCAGGTGAGCGTCGTGCCCCTGGGGCTCTTGTTTTTATAAAGACCCTGATCATGAGACTTTTAGGAGAAATAATAACAGAATTATATAACCAGATTAATTTGACAAAAGGGGTTAATTTCTGTTTTATTGGCCTCTTTATATTCTACCTGCATGATCTGTGTAGTGTCTCTACATGTATCTAGACTGGTCATCAGCCAACTTGCACAGTGCCTGTATTTTGGTAGATTGATTCAGTCTGCTTGCTGTTTTTAGGGGAACATGGCATGGATGATGACCATGTTTAAAGATAATGCTGAGTTCTGGACATGAGAATCCAACATGGAGAAAAAAAAAATCTGTGTGGAAGCAATTTGGAGAGGTTGATTACATGTCAGTGTTGGGTACCTCGAGATCGGCATCAGTAACCTCGATCTGGATCTCGGACATATCTGATCTTGATCTCACATGTTCTATTCTCGAGCTTGAGCTGCGGATCTTGATCTTGGACCCAACACTTACATGTAGTGCATAAGAATTTGTGTACTGTTAGGTTTCCGAATGATCAGAATGATGAGAAATAGCTGTAAGTCACATACAGTACACTGCACATACGGTACATGTAGAAATTTGCATCAGAAGTATTAAAACACACACATGTGGCATGAAAGGTTTGGCCCAAACATCTCAGCTACTTTGTGTCATATTTTGAATATGAGGGCAGCTTGAGAGCGATCCTTTTCCAGGGACATTTCTTCTATGATATACTTCCAAACTGACATGAAAAGAATGATAGAGCTCACAAATTATTTCTCACTTTTACCAGAAATAGCAGTTGACCTACTACAAGTTACAATGTACATGTGCATGTATATAGTCCACATTAATTAAGCCTCTCCGGACAGGAATTATTTCATGGCTAAATTGATCTATCACATTCACATTTTGTTCTCCAAATTGGCAACAATAAAATTTTTCTCTTGGTTCTTCATGGTTCTAATAAGGTGTAATGACTTCGAAAACAATATACTTTCTTGCAAATTTTGTCGAAAAGCTGAATCAAAAGTTGTTGAGCCAACCACAAAATGTGGTCATTGTCTTGAAAGCAGTGGCGGATCTACATGTGGGCATTTTCACGGTAACTGACGTTACACGGCACAATTTTATATACTTTTCATTTTGTGTATCTCTGTTACTACAAATGAATGGAGTTTGTTATTGATATAGTTAATAAAGTTTACCTTGGTGAATAAACTGATATTAAGTTTTTCAATGCAACTGCATTTGTTGCGCTTCAGTGAGCAAAAATGTGTTGGTAACTGACGTTACACAAAAAGGAACCTGCAATTTTAGGGTGTTCAGTCAAATTGAAATATGTCATGTCCCTGATTGGTTAGAGTGATGTGTTTAATATGTAAATATACCTTTGTTCATAGGTTAATATATGCCAAAATATTAAATGAATTATAATTGTATTTTTTTCGCTATGATGATTTTTTTCATTAACATGTTGGTAACTGACGTTACATAACTTGACGTTACACTAAATTTTGCCATTGAGATAACACATGAATGTAAAATGTGTGGAATCATTGCATTGTATCTTCCGTCCAAGGGCTTGACATGAAAGTGTGTTTAATGTGACAGTATACCAGATTTCCTAGGACCATTTCAATGAAAAAATAAAAAAAATTCTAATTTCTCTTTTTTTGCTTTGAACATTTTATTTAAAACTTGTTGGTAACTGACGTTACACATACTTTTTCTATTATTGTTTGCACAGACATAATTTCCTTGCTACTTCAAGCTTTTCACAAAAAACAAAGTTTAAATCATTTAAATGTCAGAATACTTCACATCAAATGATCAAATGATAAAAGATTTATTTTACATCCTTTTTTTTGGGGGGGGGGGGGGCATTGCAGCCATGCTGATCATTCACTTTATGTTGCATGGTACCTGTAGTTATACATGGGTTTCTCTGACTATACACCCAAATACATGTACATACTAACATTCATCTGTTTTCAATTGATTTTTGTCATGCTTATCCCAACAAAAGTTGGCGGCAGTGAATGAGAGTCTCCACCCCACTTACTCCTCCCCCACCCCCAAATTTCATGTATCCATGCGGTATGAAGAATTTTTATTTAATGCATTTTCTAATTTGGTCAGTGCAAGCAATTTTCAATCATATCTGTCATACACTTCTTCAATCATTCTGTTAATTCTTGTTTAAACTGTAAACAAAATCTAAACTCCAGCTGCTAATTTAAAACTGTTAACTATAATGTTTATCAGAAAAAAATACATTTACTTAAATTGCGGAGGATCCATGCAACATTGATAAGAACTGTCAAATTTCACTTTCAACCAACAAACATTATATCATACAAACTTGTAACCTAAAACAACTTTTATACAACTGAAACTACCACCAAGCATAAAAACACTTACTAACTCCGTGTACATAAAGGTACATGTATGTTAACAACCAATTTTGTGACATTTTTCTCTATCTATATCAACTATCCAAAATATTGAGCGCCTTGAGCATTTGCACAAAATGAAAACCCGCAATAAAAGATAGTTCTATGTTCTTGCTTGTTATTCTCACTTTTCCTCTACAATGACGTAGTGTTCAGTTCATTTCATTATTGTTTTCAAGAGTAATGTATTGAGATTTGGTGTCCTGGATGGGTAATATGATCTTTAAATATCCAACTTATAAAAATGAGAAATGTCCATGTGCATTGACAACTATTGGTGCTGATAGACTTCGCCTAATTTTGTCCTTGTGGTAGAAGATTGTATCTTCATTTTGAGGCCACTTCCAAAACTTGCCTACTGGTACCATGACAGCTACTTGATATTTTGATCCTTCTACTTTTCTCACTTCTCCATGATAGAGAGTACCATCATATTCCACTTCCACCCAATCACCCTAACTTAAATCAAATTCACTGCTGATTGAGGAAAGTGCCTCCTTTCCATGGCTGGTATTAGAACATGAAGGTGCTTTTCCATTGTTTTCCAGTTGACCTATACCTTTTTAAAAGTCAATAGAAAGCTTCTACTGGTGGGATTTAACTAAGTGAAAAACTAGTTAACAATTTTACACTTTTTTTGCGCAATAAACTTGACCACTTTGGCATTTTATTATTGGTAACTGACGTTACATCTCGGTAACTGACATTACATTTCCGCTTGGTAACTGATGTTACACATAATAATTGGTCCATTATGTCTTCATTGTAACTTGATTATATTTAATTTTGGTATGGAAGGGAGGGGTCCTACCTACATGTAATTGAGAAAAGTACCAAGTTTCACGAAATATAACCTCTTTTCTGGGAAATGAGGACAAAAAGTTCATGTTTTTGGTAACTGACGTTACATCCCGTATGATAAACTTTATCAATATTTTTTTATCAGATAAATGAATTAATCTAGTATTTTTTCAATGTGAATTGATAAATTGTTATAATAGTATAAAGCTAAACCTCAGGAAAGAAAATTATGATCAAACCTATTGTCGAAAAATGTCAAAACAAAATATACAGTATATCAATATGCCATTTTTAACACTTTTCTTTTATCCATACTTTGGTGGCCATTTTGAGATCCAAGATGGCCACCAGAGTTGAAAAAATGTTTAGTTCTGGCAGTAACTTGAGGTCTTCATCTATTAAAAAACATAACACATTTGACTTGAATGTCAATTTGATTTTTTTGCCTCTGTGTCCATTTGTGGTGAAAACGCCCATGTAAATAGGGGGAAAAACCGGCCCATGCCCCCTCTTTTGAAATCCCACTGGCATACCTTAAGTACACAATAAACGAAAATTGCCCCCTTTATTGTGTACTTTTACGGCGCTGTGCCCCCTCTTTTACAAAATCCTGGATCCGCCCCTGTGAAAGGGTTAATATTCATGAGCCATTGTGATATTGGACCAAGTATGGAGAGTGACACATTCATGATGAAGCCTGGTTTGAATCATGGTACGTGTATGTATTATAAAGCTATTAAATGTGAACACATCCTAAGCATGTCCGGACAAAGTTAACCTTTATGCATCAGTCACACCCCCAATCGGACTCTAAAGTCTAAACCAACTTAACCCTTATAGCAGTTCAGAGTTTTCTTAATATTTGAATAGACCAGTTTTCCCTCCTCAAATTGGCAAGTTATTCTTAAATAGTCCACTCCTGCATGTATATTGTTTATTAATTAACGAACCAATGTGAATGAAAATTGCAAAAATTAACAGAAAAATTGCCAATCTGTCCACAAAAATAGTGATTATATGTTTTACACTGCCTTGCCAATTTAGAGACTTTCAATGATTAGTTAGAATTAAATCACTGTAATTCGTAAGCAGCACAATGTACTGCATAGATTCAAAATCGTCTGTGATTTCTGCTTGTTATGCTCATATGTATATGTTTGATTCTGGATGAAAATACAGTGAAACCTCGTTGTAAAGAAATTATAGCAAGGTGATTTTCCTGGTCCCACTTCCTTTTTGTTTTTTAACCCTGATATAACAGTTTTGTATACCAAGGTAATTTCCTTGGTCCCAAGGAGTTTGTTGTAACGAGCCCAGATTCCACTGTATTTATGCAAAAAGTCACTAAAAACAAGACACTGTACTATACTGTGGGTTTTTTATTTAAGCAACCCATCTTTGCCTGTCGGGGTAATCATTCTTTCTTCTATCTGTTGTTGGTGTGGTGGCGGTCGTTTTAGTGTGACTGGGGCATGGTTGACTCATTTGTTTGTTACTGGTCAATGATCATCCTGTTTAACAGTCATTCATGTATGACATTTCCTTGATAACAGCACTCTCTCTCTCTCTCTCTCTCTCTCTCTCCTGACCACATTAGGTGGTCACATAATGTCATCAAATTCTTTGATTTTTTGGGGGGTTGTTGCATCGATTCCACATTGGTTAGTGGAAGATATTTCCTTCATAAAAAGCAGCCACATGTGCGGGGGGACATTTCATGAAAGGACTTGTCAGATAGTTTATCCGACAAATTTGCTCTCAGCCAATCAGATGCAAGGATTTCAGTAGCTTATAACAGTTGTCGGCAACTTCCTTTCATGAAACGCTCTCCCGATTTTTAAATTTTTTAATTAAGACTAAATCCTATATGAATAGAGATCATCCATCCTGAGAGATGGATGATAGAGATCACTGAAGGTGACTTTGATCAATGGGCAATGGAATGAGGAAGTGACTAATGGGGGGGGGGGGGGGGGGCGGAGCTAATTCATCACCAGGGCAATCTGGGTTTCTCGCATCGATGAGGTTGTATGAGTTGAAGTGCAAGCCACACACCCTAAAACTAAATAGCCATGAATTTCATGTTTTATGGAGTTCCATCTATTGAAATGTTCAACAATACTTCAGGGGAGCGTTTCATCAAGCGTTTTGTCAGTGATTTTTACCGACAACTGTTATAAGCTACTGAAATCCTTGCATCTGATTGGCTGAGAGCAAATTTCTCAGTAAAAAGCACTGACAAAACACTTGATGAAACGCTCCCCAGAGCTCCACATTGACTTTTTGTTCATTGGAGGGTGCGGATTGAATATTTCATGGTCTGTATGCATGAGCCTGTTGTAAAAATGTTGACATTTTTTTTTAGGGGGGGGGGGGGGGGTCCGAACTCCGGACTTGGATTTTGGGCGTCTAATCCTGTTCACCCTGAATACCATTTTCGTTCAGTGAAAATGGTCATGAATGTGGGTCTCCTGCATACAGTACAGTGTATATACATGTACTTAAAATTGCTTTGCGATTTATCTCAGCTCTCAGCTCTCTTTGATAACTAAGCCACGGTTTCTGGCTGCTGGGTCAGAGTTGCCAAGTAAGCTTGGATAGATCTGTGAATGTTCAACTCCATACTAACTTGCGCCTGTAAAGTCTTGGTGCCATATACTGTCTGTATATTTGTAGTCAAAGATGGTCCCTACTATTTCATTTAAAAAAGTAAAACATGGAAGCAGTTATAAAGTATTTGTGCTTGAATGTACACATTCAAAATGTGTGACAAAACAAACTGCAAAAAGGTCATTATTCATTTTTGGGGGGGTAATTTTAAGAGAAAGTATGTTATCCTCTAAATTTAAAGAATGAAATCTAGGTCTTCGTTTCACCTAGTTTGTCATTGAAAATGAGAAAGGTGGGACCAGGGTTTCTGAAACGGTTCAGATAGAAACAATTTCTTTTCATACTTTGCTTTATATGACTATACATGTATTTTCTGCTTTTGGTACTGGTAGTATTAATTTGAATTTTTCATGAAAATTTATACAAATGTTGTCAAGCATACACCCTGTATGGAATGGATGTACTTTTCTAGAATGTTGGGTGGCCTAATATTCAGTTTAACTTTTAGTAATCTCTAGATGGAATCTTAGGCCGTGTTTCACTTCACAAAACTTTCCTAAGTACAAGTTCACCGTCATCCTGTCGATACGCTTGCAAAACTAACACGCTTTTGAATGGGATGGCGGTGAACTTGTACTTATGATTGTTATGTGAGATACTGCACAAGTGCATATCAGTAGTTTTGATTTCAGGTAACCCTCAGACAAGTTTGGGGTTGTCTAGAACAACTATCAAAATAATACATTTGAGTACACTTCAGTAAACTGGACCTACATGTAGATATTTATGGAATGTTACTAGGCCTACATGTACAGTACCAGTTTCCCTCCATAATTCCCTGACAAGCAAAAAAAAAATTGGCCGGGGAGCATGTGCCCCCCCCCCCCCCCTGGATCCGCCACTGGTACATGTAGGTCTATTTTGTGTCCATGTATTTATAAAGTTGTTTTTTAGCCTCACTCTCATACATGTAATACATGCTGTATTTACATAAATGGAACAATACGAATATCGATGAGACGGTTGATTGCATACTATATGTATGCAATTTATTTTCCCACAACATCAATTACATGTATGGTAAATTACAGACCCATCATCCATGACCGACTTGTGTGTAGCTAGTCACTGGTGTGTGACCCTAAAAGCTACATTGGAAAGGTACATTATAGTAATTTATATGGTATTTGTTCAAAAGATACATGTACATAATTTATGGGACTGCTAGTGTTCAAAAGGTACATTATAGTAATGTATGGTAGTACTCCTGTTCAAAATGTACATTATAGTAATTTATGGGACAATAAAAGACACACATAATAGTGGCGTTCACAAGATGGGAGCTAAACTTTTAAGTTGTATAGTTTCAAAACTTTAACGGGCTATCCAACCTTGGTAATAAGATGATTTGTGTGAAAGCAAAAAAACAGGATAGTGAAAGTTTGAAAGAAATCGGACAAGGACTAAGAATGTTATGATGTTTTGAAAAATGAGATCACTACATCTTAGATGCGAATCTCAAATTGGCAATTTGGTGAGTCGATTGTGACATTTTTGTGGACAACTCTCCCATTTGTCGTACACAAAAATATCATTAATTTGTGGTTTTCCTCGAGGCGCTTTTACCCTCGGGCAGTACTCAAAATATATGGGAGATAGCATATTGTTATAGGTCCTCATGAAAGAAAAAGGTCCTACTGAGTAATACATTTTGAAAAAAGTGACATTTTAGTCATTTTGTGTGGTGGAGCGAATGGGGAGTTGTCCACAGCTACATGACAGTGACATTACCTATTCGGTCAATTTGAAATTCCTATATATGTATAGTGATTACAACTTTCAAAAATTCATAACTTTCTTATTGCTTGTCCGATTTCGTTCAAACTTTCACTAATCTGCTTCTCTAATTTTTCCTCTTTCTTTCAAAGCAACTTGCTATTAAGGTTGGATTTCCCTTTAAGTTAACTTGAAGTTATCTTGTAGTTTAGGACCGTATGAACGGACTTGTGGTTTCGAAAATTTAACTCGTGGTTCTAGAACCACAAGCGAGCTCGTGGTTAAGCCCTTAACCATGAGCAGCGGGGGTCCTCCCGTCGAAGTCTTGGCCCATATGAACATAATAAACTGTAAGTTTCGCAAGCTTGTGGTTAGGAATGCCCTCGCTGTTCATGTTGATCCTTCCCGCGAATTATTAACACGAATTATTAACACGGATCTGTATGTGTACTATACACACAATCGGCAGTATCTACTTCCGGGGTTAACCACAAAGCTCGCGCGACTTGTAGTTTGAGCTTGTTGTTTCAGGCTCGTGTGAACCCTTGCAGTTAGGGACTTGTGGTATCGTTAACTGAAAGTTTTGCTAACTTAAAGTTTCGAATCCGCGAGTCCCGTATGAATGTAGCTATAGAGTTCCAGAGTAAATTTCTATATTTACTTTCAAGTATACACCTGTTGAAATCAAAGTCTGTTTATTATCTTATATAGACAATAGCACTGAAATTTTTTTCAAAATAATGGGATGCTTTGGAGATTGGATCATGTAACCATTCTAAAAACTCCTGAAACAGATACCCCTTTCCCACTGCCGTCCAAATTTGGTCCGCACCCGGTCCGGACCAAAATATGTCTGTCGCAAGTGCTTTCACACTGCCGTGAAGATTTAGGCCGGACCTGGGCCGGACCAAACATATCTGTCGCAGTTGCCACGGAGACCACTTACCCCCCTCATGAATCGCGCAACATTTGGAACTGGCTAGCTAGCTAGCTTAGCGCGGGACATGCATTTGGTCCGGACCAAATTCTTTGTGCTTTTCACACCAAATTTGGTCCGGACCTGGTCCGGACCTGAAACACCTCTTGGTCCGGACCAAATTTTGGTCCGCACTAACTTTTTGGTCCGGACCAAATGCTTTCACATCAAGATGGGCCGGACCAAAGCTTGATGTGAAAGGGGTAAGAGAGTCCGTCATTTGAATTTCTTTTTCAACAGGTGAAAGTGAATACTCCTTAGATATATTCCCATCTAAAATACAAAAATGATTTTAGGAAAAACTAGCCAAACCCTTTTTCTTTGATGTAATTCTTTTAGCTTTTATTTATTTCATTTATTTTACAACACAATTTAAATTACTTTTACAAAACTATACTTATCAATATTTTTGCAATGTGCTTACAGTGCATGCCCCAAATCTATCAGGAAATAGGTCACAGAATCGCTTGAAGTCATCCATGATCACTGCTATCATTGTCATATATTAATGATTTGATATTTGATAAGAATAATCTTGAACATATTTCATTGTCATTTAATCTACTTTTATGCTCTCTTTATTTTATTTTCTTCCCATGCCATAACTATAGCACTTCTGGGGGCCAGGTGAGTACATTATTTTTTGTTCCTACATGTACTTGTCAAGCTCCAAATAGCAAATGTCATTAGTGTTTCATAGTAATACATGATGTTACACATATTTGATAAACCAAATACTTAGTATGATTTATTTCACTTCCTTTTGTTGATATTCAGTCTTATTCTTACAAATAATTTATTTTCATACTCCTCACCTTGAACTGAATTTTATTTTAAATTGTAACATACATTAGTAGAGTGACATTGATAACGAAAATGATATGAACTTATTTTGGAATAGTGTAATAAATACATTTTTGGAATGTCGAATAGATTGGAATGCAATTTGCAAGTATAATGAAAATGATATACATGTACACTATTGTTGAAGTTTAAATTGCTTGATTATTTTATCTATAGATACAAATGAAGGGGGAAATGCCTAAAAGGGTAATCCCATCAAAATGTCACCTTTTAGTGAAAATACAAAGTGCAATTTGAGTATGTCAATTGAATATGCATGATCCGAACTGTATGGTTCAATTAAAAGAAAAAAAAAAAATTAAAATATTTTGACCCAAAATGGCCATTTTTGAACCCATAAATGAAATTACACTTTTTTATGGTAAAATATGGTTAATTGCATACTTAGTACTTTATAAAGATTTCTTCTGTTATTATAACAAAGTTAATCAAATCTCGTTAGGACTCGGGGAAGTTTATGTCGACATACAAAAAGTAAAAAAATATGAATTTTCTTCAGATTTAAAGCTCTAGGTCAAAGTTCAAATGGATTTTTGTCCCGCCTGTCAGATTTTTAAAGGTACTATAAATTGTATTTACAATAAATTGGACCATTAATATGGAATAAAATGTTGTAGTCTTGCTCTTTGGTAGGGGGGAAAGTAATTTCTGCTGCTAACTTAGTATAATTCCATATTATGAAGATAATTATCAATCATAAAGTGATGTCCCGTCTGTCACGGTTTACATCTACAGCAAAAATATATGTGGACGGGACTACATGTACATGAAAATTTCTGATGGATAAAAATTAAAATCCTTTTAATATTATGTTTCATTACACTAAAGATGACCTTTTAAGCCCTTTAGGACATGAGAATAAGGCAGTTCATGCTGGAAATTTTGTTATCTTTGAAAATTGTATTTTGTGTACAATCTCAATGTATCCCGTCTGTCATGCTCACTTTTTTTCCATTTTTCCCCTTTTTCACCAAAAGCAAGATGAAATTTCAAATGTATACTAGCAGGTTTCAAAAAGGTACCAACAAGTAATAACATGAATACTCAAATTTTGTTTCAAGATTTTTCAATGAGGAGAGTTTAGTCAAAAAGTATCAAAGCAGAAATGGCTTGGTAAATTCATGTCCCATCTGTCACACTGAACTTGGAAGCCCCGCCCACAAGTTGTGGGTGGGGCTTGGAAAAAAAAAATATTCCCCCATTTTGTGGACCAAACCCATAGATCACAACTCTATAAAAATAAGCATCACTTTTACATGAAATATAAAATATCAAGTAAAAGCATCAAGAAGTGAGGGTTGGATGTCCCGTTTGTCACGCTGGAATTCTCGCTACCCCGAATACGCAATTTCGCCAACAGATGGCGTTTGTCATGCAAACCATGCATGCCCAGTGCTGACAATATCCCGATTGGGTCGACAAGTGTTTGTCTTTTTGCATTGAAAATGTACACAGGTATTACAAAAATCCTCGAGTTTGAGTATAAATTAACATGTTTGAAAAGATACCATCATGATTTATTGAGACAATTGGTTGCATTTTCAAAATTTGAGTGGTTTATGTCATGCGATCCAAAAATTAAGCATTAGCATTTTAGCACTCATTTTATTCATAAGCCGTAGTATTTCAATACGTACCGGAAGTGAAGTTGACGAAGATGCGGACCATTTCCATGCATAATATTGCCTTCTACGTCGAAAATCGCATATTTGAGGTAGCGAGAATTGCCCAAAAGTGATTGCAGAGATTAAGTGCTACATGTATGTGGACACATGGAATGTTTATGATTTTCTGTGTTCTGTTTTCTTAGTTGCCAACTGGGGTATTCCTCTAGCTGCTTTAGCTGACATGAAAAGAGATCCCGAAATCATTAGCCCTAGGATGACAGCAGGTGAGTCAATAGAGACAAATCACTTAACCCGTTGAATACTGAATTCTGTAATTCCCATAGGCTTTGTACAGGGACCACCCGGTTCCAGTTGGCAACAGGTTAATATGCCTGGCAGAAGGGCGCAAATGGATGCATGGACAATGATGTACATTTTGAGAAATACGCATTCCAAAGTTTTGAACTTTCTGTGACTATATCTGCACTATACACCTCAGTCCGTACATTGTCCAAAATTGTTTAGGGGTAGCCACATGTAATCACTTCAGCATCAGAACTGACAGATTTGAAATTTGGCAAGAATGTGTTTGTGCCTTTCTGCCGAGGAGTGGAGGCACACTACAAACTGTCTTCTCCTCGTACACGATCATACACTTTCATTTCAGCTGTGTGATGTATTTTCTGTTATACATGTACTAGCATGTAGACAGAGACCAGACGATTTTGCCCCAGAGCTACTTAGATAGCCCCTTTGGCCATCCGAGTAGCTTGTCATTTTTATCTTTTAAGGGTCACTAAAATAAAAAAATAATTGCCCATTTTTCGTAGGAAGGTGTCATCAGGAGCCAAAAAATATCCATCACACAATTATTTATGCATTCAGTCATATTTTATAATCATTTGAAAAGTACATTTTTGCTGATTTACACAGTCATAAGCCCCGCCCCTAAAAAAACTCATCGAAGCGACATCGTGATCACGTGATCTGTGACGTATGAAAAGTAAGGGAAAATATTCCACTAACCTATACCTTGCGCGCCCGGAGGCCCCCGGCAGGCCCCCGGCAGGCCCAGCCCGGTGCCGAGCATGATATTCACCGCATCGACCATTTGCATTGCGTATTTTCGTGTGTTTAATTCCTCACAATAACTTTGATTTTGGGACACAGTTTCATCAATAATGCCTAATCGGTGTATAGTTGCGGGCTGTAGCAAGACCCCTAAAGATGGTGTAAGCCTACATCATTTTCCTAAAGATGAAAATCTACGGAAATTGTGGGTCGCAAAGGTAAAGCTCACGCGGGCAGAGTGGCAAGGGCCGGCCAAGTGAGTGAGTGCAATCTGCAGCGATCACTTTGCTGAAGATGATTTGAGGACCCTGGCCTGTATTCAGAATTTGACATGAAGAGAAGGATAAGCTAGCTAAAAGATTCAGCTATTCCAACGATCAGACTTGGAGTCAAGTCTTCCAATCTGTTTTTCAACGACAGCAGCTGCAGCAGCTTCACCCGTAGACCGGAAATTCTGTCTCTCGTTCGTTAGCTTAGACGACCTAACGAACGAGAGACAGAATTTTCGGTCTACTTCAACTCCAGGGAGCTCCAACGCGTTGGAGCTCCCTGGAGTTACTTCACCCACGGCCCTTCACCGTATTCTGCGAGGGGTTCAAACATATAATATGGTCGAATTTCCCCTTGCCACTCGAGCTTCTTTGCCTTCGGTGTCTGATAAATCATTTGATAAATCAGACTTCGTATCTGCATGGCTCAGAAAAGTCCTCCAACTCGGAATCGCGGGCACTTTTCCTCTCTCTGTATAAGTCACTCGAATTCAGCCAAAAATCTAACGTACTATGTAAAGCGAAGTAAAAAAAAAAGCCGCGTGAAATAAACAAAACAAAAGCGTTCACCAGTCGCTATGTACGAGGGGAACATAGTCACTGCCGTATTAAAGATGTGTATAGGACATTGTACATAATTATATATAGACGCATAAAACGGCTGTGCACGCGTTTATGACCAATGCAAAACTTTCGTTCGGCAAGCTCAGATGGATGAGAACATTGTTCAAAAGAAAAGCTAAAAACAAAACAAGAGCTGTATATTTGGGCAAAAGCGTTTTCTGATCTTGTAGAAAATATATTGCTAATGATTATTCACTCCTAAGATTATATTGATTAATTTCCTTTTTTCATAAATTGTCCATTGAACAGAGGGGTCAAATAGCGCATTCTGTGTACAGTATTATATGCTGCAGCCTGCAGATCTTGTGCCTCTTACTTTTCATACGTCACTTGGGGGTTAGCCAATCAGCTCACGAGTTTTAAGGAACGGTCCCAAAACCTCTACTTTTCCCCCTTTTTCGCCAAAACGAGACATAATTTGGACAATCGATTGGTAGATTCGTGATTAGAAGGCAAAACTACATGGAAAGAGCACCCATTTTCTCTCTAATTTAGTAAACCTTTAATACATCTACACTGTATGTTTTGCTGCTTTCGGACAAATATTTTTTTATGCTCAAAAATGGAATGGAAGACGTGATGTCTCTATTTTGTTTACCTTCTCAAAATTATTTTTGCAAATTATTATTTTTTTTTTCTTATTTTTAATTTTTTTTGTTTCGGTACAAGTTATTTTGTTTTCAGTGATAACTTGGTTTATTAAAGATCACAACAGGAATTTGAATATTGCTTTTGTACCTTAAATTCTTCATAAATTTTAGGAGGAAATGGAAGGAATTTTTCATGTTATTTTTTCTCTTACCCTACTTTCATTTTTCATTGTGCATTTCCTCCCCCCCCCCCCCCTTAACTGCTTCTTTAAACTCTTTCATTTACATGTATATCTCTCGCCTTCCTTCAAAATTTTCTTTTTCTTCATCTCTCTCAAGTTCCATAACATTTATTTTATTTTAATATTTTGAATGATAAATGTCAATTACAGTTTTAATGAAATCAGAAATATTTAATCAATGACTTTATCCCCCTCTTTACTTTTCCTTTGTGGCCAGCTCTGTGTGTGTATTCTGCTCTCTTCATGCGCTTTGCTTACATGGTGCAGCCTCGTAACTGGCTCCTCTTTGCCTGTCACTTCACCAACGAGGGCGCGCAACTCGTACAACTCGGCAGATACGTCAACTATGCAAGGTAACAATGTGTTTGTACCTCACACCGTTTGTATGACACATGCTCTGGCGATAATTTCTCTGTGTTCAGTATCCGACACTAACAGGAGAGCGTTTCATCAAGTGTTTTGTCAATGATTTTTACCGACTAATTTGCTCTCAGCCAATTAGATGCAGGGATTTCAGTAGCTTATAACAGTTGTCGGTAAAAATCCCTAACCTCAACCCCGGACCAACCACTATCAACCCAAACCCGAACACTAACCGTAACTGTAACTGTAACCCTAAACCTGGGGAGCATTTCATCAAGTGTTTTGTCAGTGATTTTTACTGACAACTGTTATTAAGCTACTGAAATCCTTCCATCTGATTGGCTGAGAGCAAATTTGTTGGTAAAAATCACTGACAAAACACTTGAAACGCTCCCCTGACCTAACATGCAATTTCAACATTGACTCTAACAGGACATGTACATCTTTGACAAAAATAGGTCTGAAGCAACAGGTCACCAAACCATACTTTGGAGCACTCGCACCCGCAAGCACTGCCAGGCAGGGTCAATATTCTTTCATTCCGTGTCCCCTAATACAATGGAAACTTACTATAACGAGACCATGAAAATTACCTCTTTTGTTATATCAGGAATCTCCTTATATCAAGGTAGAAAACCAATGGAACATAAAGACATGGGACTGGCAAAATTACCTTGTTATATCAGGAATCTTGTGATATTAGAGCTCTTTATCCACTGTACATGTATCATATATTTTGTCATGTTTGATGACCACAATTATGGTTTCCATTTTTTTGTTTTAGAGTCTATACCCTAACCCTATTTGAGTTTAAAGTTGGAAGTTCAGTTTTGTATATTATCAAAACTTGGGGTTACATATAATAAAATCATCTTTATCAGTGCACAAGACAATTAGAAGTTGAAAAGTGTCTACGTGCTGCGGCCTGCGGTTTGAAATGTAACCATACCTTATTCAGTAGGAAATGCGTCCATGAATGACACAAATATTTATGGAAACACAAATAAAGTGGTTAGTTTGTAAATTTTCATTTACTTTTTGTTTCTTCTGACATCCCTTATACAGTGTGTATCAAAAAAAGTACACACATTGAAAAAAATCCTCCAAAATCATAATTTCACAATATCAATACGGTTATTTTCTTATACAATTATGGATAAGGATCTGTGTCATCGGATGACACTGAGTAGTGATAATATTTCACGCTTGATTGAGTACTGGCTGCTTTTGTAAAACCCGCAAAAATTTGTTTGATAGTTGGAGAACATGCAGAACACTACCTGATACACAGTGTGATCAAATTCAAGAATTCAAGACTGATGCAGTTTGTGCAAACCAATTAATGCAAATTTTTACCAAAGTAGCCTGTACTCACTCAAGCATATCATATTTTCAATGCTCATAGTGTCGTCTGATGAAACATATATGTACCCTCACCCATAACTGCATTAGAACAGAAATACTGATATTGAAAAATTATGATTTTGGAGAATATTTTCAAAGTGTGTACTTTTTTGATACGCACTGTATATCATTTTCAAATACCCTCGAAAATACTTTCACTTCCATATTATGTCCAATTTAATTTGTTTCATGTGTTCTTAAATAATTTGATTAATTAAAAGAAGTATTTGTAGGTTGCATGATACTTTGACTTAAATAAATATTGACAGAAAGCTAATAAGTATTGTAAACTACTTTTAGGGAAAGAAAGAGAAGCATTATCAAATCAAAGATAAGTTGCTGTCAGTTGTGGCATGTGCTCTTAACCCTACTCCTTAACACCATTTGGGGTGTTTTACATTGTAATCATTGCACAGTTATATTGGAATTGGTGATAAAGGGCATCAATGGATTCAACCTTTGAAGAAAATACAGCCCTGGAAAAAATTATTAGACCAAGCTTCTGTAAGGGTATTATAATATGCATACAAAATTATAAAAATGATTTGCCTTCATATTTCATTGAATGAATACCAAATTCCAGCAATTATACTTTGTTTTTGTGATATTTTATTTCCTTCTTACCACAGAATTAACATTATCATGCAGTAACCATTCTTGGTCTAATAATTTTGTCCATGGCTTTATATTGGTACATGTAAATTAGTTCAGTTACATATCATTTTTCCGAAGGTTCATAATTCCGAAGGTTTTCCGAAGGTTTGTTATTCAGACTGTTCGTAATTCCGAAAATAAAATAGGGTTCGTAATTCCTAAAATGAAAAAAGGGTTCATAATTCCGAAGGTACGTAATTCGGAAAAGTTATGTAGGGCTCTATTGCATTTTCAGAATTGCGAACCTTCGGAAAATTATGAACCCTTTTTCATTTTCGGAATTACGAACCCCCTGCAATGGAAAATTTGTGTTTCGGATTTACGAACCTTCGGAAAACGAGTACCTCCTATTGGTTCTTGGATAAGTTGCCTACCCTATTCTCATCTTCCCTCTTTTATAATAGACCATATAACTTTATTAATTTTGCTTCCCACTTTTTATCTTTGATTTTCTTTCAGGAGTAAAGAGTCAGCAAAGTAGAGAGCAATGCACATGTCTTCTAACGTAGGGCATATTTTTTGATACAAAATTTAATGTTCTTGAGAAATATTTCTATATTATAAATATGAATCTATATGTCTTATATACAACATCATTATGTGATTCAAATTCCAGCTTGATAAGCAGTTTTAAGAGGTCATGAACGTGTCACATTGGAAGGCAATAGAAAGAGTATTTGAACTGTATTTATACATTTATTCTGGTGTGTTGTCTAGGAAGAAAAAAAAGATTTTTTGTTAACCCATTGTGTACTGTAATCGATTGGGCGCTGTACTAAGCCTGCAAAAATGAGAAAATTCAGTGGTCAACAGGTTAAAGTAATGGGGATGGAATGAATGAATTTATGAGTACTTTAGTTTTGGGGTCTCGGGGATGTAGAAGAAACTTGTACATTTATTTGTCTCGATGAAGCCTGGTAGAAGTTTGATTTTTATGTAAAAAATAATTTGTAATATAAATTCACATAAAAACATTTTTTCTTTGTCTATTGCATTGACAAGGGTACAGCAGCAGGTTTTTAGTCAGGGGTGTCTAGGTGTCCAAACAAAGCCTTGTATCTTGTTAATGATCCAGTTCAATTAATGGATTCAACCCCCCCCCCCCCCCCCCCCCCCCCCCCCCCCCTTGTTCAGACGGCCTGCTTTTCACGTTTGAAATCCTGGCTAAAAGTTTGCACTGATATGTGCTTCCATAATTCCATAAATAAGTTAAATTTATTCACTCAAAGACAAAACTGTACAGGTCTATACTTTAAATGTTTAAATGATTTAAAAAAGGTTAAAATGTATTCAGATAAGGAAATCAATTTCTTCTTTCAAACATTTATGAAATTCTCATGATTTGTCCGATTTATTTCACCATCCCATTTTTAAATTGACTGATTATTAAGGTTGGATTGCCCGTTAATGAAGAAGTCACTTCTTGAGTACGGGGCTATTATTGGCTGAATATGAACCTTTATTAATGTATAGCCCCTGTGTCTATTATTCTAAATTTGGGGTATACAGGTAATATTATGTAATTAATTGGTTGCGATGATGTGGATCAATTCCAAATAATAATTTAAAAAAAACACGACACAATTAACATGACTATTATATTTTGTTGTTTATTTGGCTGATGTATGTTGTGAGAGAGGGGAAATGAGAGAGAGAGAGAGAGAAAGGAAGGACGAGGGAACAGAGGAGGAATGAGAGAATAGAGGGAGAGAGAAGGGATTAAGAGTAAATCGGAGGGTGAGAGAGAGAGAGATAGATAGAGACAATTTGCAGAACGAATGATGTGAGAGAGGGAGATTGCTAAGTAAAGGGAAGGTTGAGTTCTGGGAAAGGTTAAAAATAATGTGTGATATTTTCTCTCTGTCAGTTTGGAAGAACATCATAGTAGAAATGTCCCCTGAAGAAAACGATTTCTCTTCAAATGCCCTTGTATAAAAATATGAAGAAAAATAGGTGAAATGTTCGGGCCGAACATTCATGCCACATCTGTCTGCAGTCCCATAATATTCCCATTTGTGTGTGTGTGTGTGTGTGTGTGGTGCGTGATGGAGTTTGATTTCTTGTCATTTTAATGAATCCAAAACTTTACAGTATACACCAAATCCTTATATAGACATGATCAACCTTTCCCAATTGCTTCCAGTTTCTTTCACAATGTAATCACATGACCAGAACTCAACTTTATCTTCAAGGGCTAATAAAGTGAATGGGAGGGAGATGTATGTAAAACTATACAATTATCATACATCTTCTCTCACTGACGTAGCTACAGAGTACACGCGGGCGGGGGCACATGCCCCTCGATCGCATGACAAAAGAGAGAAAAGAGAGGAGAGAAGCGAAAAGTAAAAGAGATGCGAACGATAAACTTCATAAAATTCATGGCCTCCTACAAAAAACAGCATATTATTGATTAGTGAAAGAGAGGCCGACGATAAGAAAGTTGTGATACTTTTTCATGTGTAAAGGAAACACTTGACAAACACGGATACACTCGCATCGAAACTGCACTGAACAATCACTCAATGATAGACTATTCATAATACTTCCACACTTGAAGAAAAATTAAATTTGAATAAAGAAATATATTAGCAGGGTGTTTAACGAAACATTAGGTTTCTGTTGATATTTGATTATGAAATATGACATTTTTCTCTCTCTATAAGTAACAATAGTATCGACAATTTCTCAAAAGTTGGGCGGGGAGGGGTGGATTTTGCATGGATGTTTACAGTAGATATTCAAAGAAAATCACAAATATGGCAATTAATGTATCACTAGAAACTGGGAAGCTTACAGATGGCAATCGTATAAGTTTTATGTCAACTGCGTATCTGATGATTATAAAAACCAACACAAATAAAAGCTCTTCTCAGCATCTGGAATATCCGAGGATTCGCCAGAAATATAGCGATGTTTTGATGTCACACTCGGGATCGATCCTGCTTAAGCAGACGACGTCCTATAATGAATGAACGTAATTGCAATGCAATTATTTATCAAATTATAAAGAGTTTGGTGTATTTAAACATGACCTTATTTCACACCATTATAAAGGGAAAGTGAAACAGATTCTGATAGCTATAACCGTTTGATTGTAAATACACAGGAGAAGGGTCAATGATCAATGAAATAAACCCCACTTTCAAATTGAAAAGCCCTCCGAATAATAGCAGGATGGTATTCGTTCCCTCTTGAAACGCCGAACATGCCCCGGTGCAAGCAGCTGAAAATACAATGGCGTCTTATTTTGTTTACAAGTGACTGATTCCTTTATTTTTTTAACGCTGCATTTTTCATCAAAATAATACCATACACGAAGTTAAGAGTGAGGCAACAGACTAACATTAAGACTGACGCTAGTGAAGGAAGAGAAATAAGTGAAGAGGGGATGACAAAATAGGCTCTGAAAAATGTGTAAGATGTTATGGGACATCGTCTGCTTAGACAGGACTGGTCCATGGTGTGTCGTCACATATCTCAGTAGCGTTCGAGGAGCTCTTCAGCTGCTATATCGGGGGCTGTATTTTACCGTTTTATAATTGATAATAATCATTACTTCAAATGTTTCCAGCGTTGAATTTGGATAACCTTGTTTAATTTATGCCATCTATGCAATAATAAGTATTAAGCCAATATTTAAAATCATTAAAGTTCTACTTTAAAGTACATTATCATGGTTCTGATGCTACAAAAAGGGGGGGGGGGGCACTAGCGTAGCGGGGGGGGGGGGGGGGGCAGACTGCCCCCTGATAACTATTGACATAAAAAAGCAAACCCGGCGAACCCCCCTTTTTTTTTCTTGTCAGACAATTATGGAGGAAAACATCTGATACTCTCCCCCCCCCCCCCCCCCACTGAGCGACTTTTGGAGGGCCGCCCTTTTTACGCCCTAGTACAACAACCGTGCGTCGTGATCTGATTTTCTGACTTCACATTGCCCACCCCTCGTCCTTTGGATGAGAATGGTTTCTCGATCGGAAATCTTGGCTTTTCCTCTTTGTGATAAACTATTTCCTGCCAAGGGAAATAACAACTAATCAGTAGCTAAATATCTTGTTGCAATGTCAGGACGGGTAAGACTGCATGATATCCACTTTTTCCCGAGAAATGAATGTAAATAAATAATTTTGAAGAGTATCAATTAGACAAATTTTAAAATAAAAAAACTAAGAATGTAGGCTATCCCTAGATAATTTAATTGGCCAGTTTTTATCTCCTTTTCTTTCCTTCGCTATTTTCTTTCTTTCTTTTCTTTCTTTTTTTGTTCTCCTTTTTTCATTTGATGCTTTTCCTTTTCTCTTTCCTCTTCCCTCTCGCCTCCCCCTCTTTTATTTCTATTTTTTGCCGACAGAAGTGGCTCATTTTTCCGACAGCAGTTTTGAGGAGGTAGGGGTAGGGGGGGGGGGGGGGGGGGGGGGGGATCTTAGTGAAAATGAACAAAATCCTAGTCAGAATGACTATAATCTTATTAAAATCATGTGACCGAGCGATCTGGTCAAAAATATGACTAGACGTTTTAAGAGTGCAGAAGTAACCGATAAAGACCGATTCAACTTTCCTTCCAACTTCAAAATTAACACGAACTTTCGAAAAATAAACTCAAGGACAATTTCAAAGACCTATTGTACTGCCCATAGAAATCAGGTTCGGATTATGTAATACACCATTGTAATGTTCGCACATTTCTAAAGGTGACAGACAGGGCTATTGAAATTGTCTTGAATTTATTTTTCGAAAGTAATTATTTATCGTGTTTAAATTCTTTTGTAATCTGCATATATTTGGGTAATTATTTATTATGATTTTCTTTTTAAATTCTAAAGGGATTTCCCCCATTTAGTGGGTTATTGGGGAAAAAGGCACCCATCCTCGAGAAAATTTGGGATCTAATCCATGGTGAGGGATGGTAACAAATTGCGAAGGTTAGCATGATAGTAAAACAAGAGACCCTCTCTCATGTCAGGTTCTGTCGTAATGAATCGTCTTATAAGGGGTGGTTTCAAGGGGTTCCGTCGTACAAAACAGGAACAAGCTTGCCAGGACGATGCCATTTTAGAACCGACAGGATTCGGTAACCTGGCATAATACTATTTTACAAAAAAGGAAAGAAGTTGTATTTTTGTAATGTTCGGTAAACAAACAAACAAAAAAGATGTTGATAATAGTCAAACTTGAATGATTGGCATTATACACGAACCACCAACAACAACCGCCACGCGCGCCGGTATCCGGACCCATTTTGTTCGCTTGTCATATGTTTTTGTGAACTGGACCCTTCATTTTTGCCTGACCCTCCCCTTCTTTTGTCTGAGCCCCGACCCCCTTCTGCCTAATGACCCCCTTGATTTTATATGTCAGAGATTTTTTTTTTCTTGTTTCCACTTCTTGTTCATAACTGTACAGATTCGTTATTATTCCTTTTGTTTTTATATGCTTTGCTTAAAACGCAATTTAATTTAAGTTTGTTTTCCTGTGTTTTTTTTGTTGTTTTGTTTAATGATAATGATTTTGCTTCACCATTTTATTTCCATAAAAGAATTGAAATTAGTACTACATTTGAACCACCAGGCGGGTGTGTTTACTATTTTTTCTATGTACAACTCTCCATATCAATATCGAAATGATTTAGTAAATTAATGAAAAAAATATTGTTTATTGTTGTTGTCTCCTTTTTTAAAACTTGTAAAAAAGTAAAAAATTGAACTTACAACTTTCACGTATGATTCAGAACCTCAATTTTGCTGACAAAAAAACGGAGAAGACAACTGGCACGGTGAATAATCTGAATAATTATTTCAATAATATTTGTGGAAATAGACAGCATGCATCATATATTCTTTCGACATAATAACGGTAAACGAATCACACGTTATTTTTAAACATACTAGTACCCATTTCCTATGATGGCTTGTTGCGACTATGACTTTGTGATTTTCTTATTTGTATCGGTTTCTTCAACCAGTGACATGTCCCCCCCCCCCCCCCCACTGAGCGAATTTTGGAGGTCTGGCGAAAAACATTTTTTGTCGCTACCCCCCCCCCCCCCAGTGCGACTTTTCGAAAGCTGGCGAGACCATAAAATACGGGTATCCCTTTTCCAAAAGTTGACAAACCTGCATTTGTGCTGCCCCCCCCCCCCCCCCCTTATACAAAATCCTGGATCCGCCCCTGTCTTCGACGGTATGAAACTGGTAACAGACAAAAGACAGAACAGTATTCTTTAGTTAATGGGATCCTCTTAAAAAGGGAAAGATCTCGAAAACAAGAACCGAGGTGGTGCAATGACAACATTGAGCATTTCTACCTGTATTTAGGTCACGCCCTCCTTTTATGTAAGTTTACTCCATTTCACCGATGCGGAACTCCCGAAATTAGTCAAAGTTCTTGGTAAACAATCCGCGTTGATAAATGAATTTCCCTTTTGTGTATGACCGCTCTGTTGCGGAAAAAGCGTTTTGTTGGACCCTTTTTTTCTGTGCGGGCGAGCCAAACAACGCAATCATCAATTAGTCTTCCCTCTACATTTGTCTGTCCTGAATTATGCTTCATTTTGGAACCGTCCTGCACTTCGGAATTCTGTTATAGAGATATATTTTAGAGATATAATGTCATAGAGATCGCGCGCTGTAAAGTTTTCGACAACTTTTGTTAACTCTGTTGCGTTCGGATCAGCCCCGCGCACAGATGATTCTGCTTGGTGTCATCATTCCAAATCTCTCCCATTCAGGGTTGGCACAACACGGAAATAACATCACTGGTACTCTCTTTGTGGACAACTCGTCATTAGAACTTAAGCCTTTCAGCTTGGACTACACCTCTCTCTAGCGTGTCGGAGTCGAGAAACTGTCAGCATGGGGGATAAGTTTTTGAACGAGGGGCTGAAATACTTCTTCCTGGTGAGTAATTAAATATTTAAAAGAAATAAGTTTCGTTTATGAACTTTTAAGTTATTATTCAGCAAATATTTATTTGTAGTGGCGGAAACATCCACTAGTGTTACACAAGTGGATGACGTTTCAAATAGCAGTAATTATGACATTCCGTACCAGATAAAGTGGGATAGTACATGGAGGCCATATTATTATGATTTGGGGACATTCTTTTTCTCTGACCGTGCCTTTGATGGAATCTGTATGTTGTTTATCCATATAGAACACCGCACTCATAATGATTAACTACTAACAATTCCAAAGTACATGAACCATGGAACGATCTGTGTTTATGAGCGTAGACACACAGTCAATATTCCCCTCAAATTCCCGGCAAGGATGAGTTTACACAGTTCAGTGATATTTCTATTCACTATCTTCTACTGACCTGGAAATTGATTATACAATACTATGGTCGTATTAAATATCTTACTCCGTACAATGCAAGGACGCTTTGTAGGTTTCCCAGGTATGGGAAGCACATTTTTTAGTGATTAACACGAATGGCAGATCTCTCCAATTATTTCAGTTGTTGGGAAGATGAGAGTGGTCATTAGAAATTATTTTTAGTAATAGCGAACTGAATTATATTCGCCATCCGATCGCATACTCAAAAACTTTCAGTTTCTTTTCAAATTCATGTACCTTGAAACCCCAAAATAGACGGAACTCAAGCAAAACATGTGGAAGGATACGATAAGAAAAGGACTGAACAACAGTCTGCTTTTGAAATATATCTACTTTTGATTAAAGGAATGAGTCTGATATACATTTCAGCAGTAATACAGCTCACTTGATTAAATGCTTTAATTTCAATTCATACCACCCCATAATATAAACATTGATAATTTTGATATACATATTTACACGTGCAAGATGCTCCGTTCATAAAGGCAAAATACAAAACAACGTACGAGGGATATTTGGGGAGCTTCAGAAACATGTATAGTCCAGAATGTTTTTTAACATTTTGCATGCAGTGTATTCCCGAAATTTCACGTTTCAGTCAATAGGCCTGTGCGTTATTCTAACAAACGATCTGAAAAAGTACCCCCAAACTATAACAGTAACTCCGTTTTACAGCTCTTTAGTTATACAATAATATGCAAAAGTTGGCGGAATATAACAAATAGATTTAAAAAATAGTTTTATTTCCCCAAATTATTGATGTTTTTTTCATTTGTAAATACGAATGAAGCAAGATGTTTTCCATAGCTTTGAGTTTTACGGAATGGACATAGACTTAATATTATAGATATAAAGTGTCAAAGGATGTATTTGTACTCCATAATGTTTATAATGTTGTAAATAATTAGAAACGGTAAAATTAAATTGGTTATTGTAGTTGCCTTGAAAGGCTCGATTCTTTGATTCCTGCGATCAACACCAGAATCTGATGCAGACATATCAGTTCAGTGCACTCTCTGTGCATATATGTACACAGTAAAGTACGCGTGCATGCTGTATGTATGTGACCAGATTCGACGAAAGTGTCCACGGTTTTTGTGTCTTTGGATTCTTTTGTCCTCTATTTTCCATTTTGACAGATAACTACATGTATTGTCCCTGTTTAGTTTCCTGCTCGACTCCGCGTTATTTCCTGCTTCTCAGCAGCAGGAAAGTTCTTACGAACAATGCCCGACGGCAATGTTCCCTATTATTAAACACTACGCTTATTACTAGACCAATGATTACGCAATCAGACAATTCGTCATTGAGCTGGTCTCAGTCAAGCAGTGCCTAGATCATGCGTGTATTTCCTACATAGAACGTCTAAAGCCCTTTTTTCCTTTTTGGAGACTGGGATAAAACAAAATGGCGATAATTTTTTCATCTTATTTTGTATGTAAGAGCATAGGGGAGTGATGATAGGCTAATGAAGCCCCCACGTAAAAGAGCCCCCCCCCCCCTCACAAATTTTTTCGCTAATTTACTTTGGCACCGGGTACCCAAAAGTTGATTTAATCACATAGGTTAGGGTTAGGGTTAGGGTACCAAAACAATATGATTAATAATTTTGGGTACCCGGTGCGAAAGTAAATTAGTGCCCAAATATTTGCTCTCTGTTCACTTTAGTTGTAACAAATGCAAACCAGGGAGATAGGCGAGCCTACAGCTAGGCCTCCTTGGCCAAACAAACAAAGTTGGGTATCAACTTGGAGCTAGCTACAGAGAGTGGTTCTGAACAGGAGATTACTGATCGGCCTAATTGCCGTCGGTGAGCAGTGCGCAAAGTTTTGTGAGGGGACCTTTTTTACTCAGGGGCCTCGTTAGCCCATCCCAGCCCCCCCCCCCAACCCCCGGTACAGCAAAATAATGAAAACAATGAAAAATTGTTGAAGTTGCGGTCTTGTTGCGAAATGATTACCGCCAGTAATCAAAGACAAGTATCACGGCTACATGTCATATAAACAACAGTTTAATTAAGAGTAAACACAAGTAAATAATATTGTGAATAGATCTGTCTGATTAGAGAGAGAGAGAGAGGGGGGAGTGTGACATGGGTTGGCTAAGAGAGAAAAGAGAGAGAGAAGAGAGAGAGAGAGAGAGAGAGGAGAGAGAGAGAGAGCGAGAGAGAGGGGGGTGGAGGGAGAGGGAAAGAGAAGAAAAAAACGGGGCGAGGGCATAATTATTGGTGAGAGATGTTACATCTTTAACAATCACCAAGGAAGCATCTGCTCAAATATATCTATTTTAAATAAATAAATTTGAATTCGCAATTTACCTAAAATATCCCTTTCCTTGTGAGAACATCATTCCCCTGTCGGTCCCAAATTTCCACTCGGCATCACATCAGAGAACATTTAAATAATATAGCAAACATACTTCTTAACACCGACACTGTTTACAATGCAATGTATTATTGACACAGCCGACAGAGCGTATTGTTCAAACACAAAAGTAATATTTTTCTCTGAATCATATATCATCGTACAGACTTTTTTTGATCAAAGTTTGACCCTGGTAGGAATGTGAGGTGTTTTTGCTTAAATGTGTACAGTGCCCTCGTGCGTAAAAAAGTTGCCATTAAACGCAACTTAACAAATTTAACACATGGTGTTAGAACGTCAATTTTTGCACAATCATGATTATGTAATTCTGCTTCGCGTAGGCTGGCCAGGTAAAACATCCTAATTCCCCCCTAAATCGACAAAGAAATCGACATGATGTGAATCAATACCATAATGTAAATTTGGTGTGTCAAAAGAGAGAGAGAGAGAGAGAGAAGTCCGGATGAGAATGACGGGCAAATTTTGTGAATTCATTGTCATTCTGGTGCCATAAACGAAAGCCAGGGCTTCCTTTGTACGGGTTATTCTGAGGAAGTTCGAAGTACGAAAAGGACATGAACTTGAAAACAATTAAGCAGATTAATTGACTAATGTTAGGTATGTTTACTCCTTTTTCCAGTCACGGTTCCTTTCACAAACTACTGAAAGGATCATTGTATATGTCAGACTGTAGTAAAAAAAAAAGTTTTACGGAACTGTATGCATTTTATAACGGTTTCAATTGCTTTCCAAGTAAATTTCTTTTCACCGTTTTTCGATAAAAGTACCGGAATGTTGTTCATTAATCACAGATTAATCTTCGAAGAAATGTTGTCATGTATCTCTAAATAGCATAGTCCTTTCCTTTGCCTGTTTTTTCCTATAAAACTACTTTTTCATATAAATTGTATCAAAGTTAAAGTTCAAAGTTTTTGTTAATTTCAACTTACATGTATGTATTTTACATTTTTTACCAGTACACCTCAACATCAAGAACGTTAAAACGTAACAATTGTGTACACATGCAGACATAGGCTTCATAGATCATAACTCAATGGACTTTGGTTGAATTTACAGTAATAAAACAGTTGGTAACTTGATATGATCTCAACATAGGAAAAGGAAATATAAGTGGAGCGGAGCATGATCGGTTTAATAATCACGGACGGATATTTGACAAGTGTTGAAAGTCTGAAGGCCTGTAGAAAATAAGTAATCAATTGAAGCGAGCTGGATTATGTGTTATTTTGAAGGGCATAACTGAAAGAGTTAATATCTGATAAAATTTGGTTGCCATAAACAAAAGGGTTAAGAGAAAAAAAATATGGGGGGGGGGGGGGGGGAAGGGGACACAAATGTGAACATTATAGTGGAGAAAAAAGGTAAATATGTGAACAAGCAATAACAGAGGGAAAAGGGAGGAAAGATTATGAAGAAGGGGTGGCTTGAAGGAGAGTATGCTCTTGCATCCCCCTATCGATCTCTATAGAGATATATATCTATCTATAGAGTATCGAGATAGATGGGGGAATGCAAGTGGACAGAGACCGTCTTTGGTTAATCATGGATATACTACCAGTGACTCGTTCGAGTAGTACGTGTATATCCATGGATTCATGTGGACCACCAAAATTGAGTGTGGTCCACCAAAAACGAAAATATGTCAAATTTGGTGGACCAACTGGACCACCGAAATGTTCTGTTAGTGTCGAGCCCTGGGATTCACTTTAATCCTATGAGCATGATGCGAGTACAGTTACGTTTCTGGGTTGTTGTATAGCTATTAAAAAAGGAAAGTTTATCATGTTTATACTACTACATGTACTAGGTCGAGCGTAAGTCTGTTGTATATGCACGATTTTTTTTTTTTTTAATAAAGCAAGTTTTTTTGTACCTGGGAGATCGAGATGAAAGAAATTTGACGGCCTGGCTTGGTATAAGTGAATTTCATATTTTCAAAGAAACATTTGCATAAACATGATAAGTTATTTCGGTAAGTCATTTCTGCCAAGTTGATACATGAAATTTCCAAGATTGTAGGAAGCAAACAAAAATGCATATTATTTCTAGGGACCTACATTCAAGGAACAATAAGCGCAATGACTCAGTGGTAGAGCAGTGGTCTCGTGACTGGAGGACCCGGGTTCGAAATCAAGTGGATGCACTAGTGCCCTTTCTTCATTACCAAGTCCATTTGAGAGGACTTAATAGAATCTTGAGTTCTAGCTGGGAAAGGTTAAACATAATTTGTGAGCTTTCTCATTCCTTTTATGTCAGTTTCGAAGAACATCATAGTAGAAACATCCCCTGAAAAGGATTGCTCTTCAAATGTTCTTATATTCGAAATATGACTAGAAATAGCTGAAATGTTCGGGCCGATCATTCATGCCACTTGCATGTGTAGTCCCATATACCCATTTTTGTGTGCAGTACATGTGCTTTTCAGCGAGATTGAGTCAATTTCTTATCTATTTGGATGATTCCAAAACAACACAGTATAAAACAATTCTTATGTAGATATGGTCAACCTTTCCCTATTCCTCTGAAACAGTTTCTTTCACAATATAATTGTATGACAAGAACTCTACTTTATCTTTAAAGCCGTCGGTCCCCTGGTTACTTACTTACAAGCATACACATGCTTTCTTAGCAGTCAGGTAAAATAAACCATCACAACTTTCCTTTCATCATGTTCATATAGGTCGAATTGGTGTGTGTGCCCGTGCTAACCTTGGTAAAACTGCTGTATATCTTGTAGCAAACTCTTTTATTAAACACACGAATATTCTTCGCCCTCCTTTTTTGCACCTGTATCCTGTTTATGCTTTCATTACAAGTTATACACCAGTGAATAGAGTAACCCATATATCAATGTTTTACTTCCACGAAAACAATTTGACTATCCTTTTTTTAGTAATATCCTGTGGGAATTTGAAATGAAAGATGAAGTTTAAAATACCGGATTTCGTTTTCTGAAGTCTCATTGCCGGCATACGTGACAAGAGAAGGTGTCTGTTAAATGGGCTTAAGATGACTCTTCTTTTAATTTATTTTTTGTGGTAAAAATTGTCTTGCACAAACAAAGCGTTTTCATTTTTTTTAGACATAGTTGTCTCTAAAAATCATTTGGATCATCCACTGCTTTGATCTATTTTGTGATAAAGAAAAAGTTTAAATGTGAGAATAAATCTTATTTCATGGGTAGCCTCATTAGTAGGGCGACAAGTATACCTCGCATTACCCTATACAACAAAGTAATCAAAATAACAATATATATGTATAATGTGAGAATGTGAGAAATCGAATTGAATGTGGGAAATAATTTCAGCAACTATATTCATTGTTCCTCCTTACTGACCTCCTTTTTATGGAAATAACTGCAGAGTTTGCAAAAAGTGTCTCCGCCGGGAGTCGAACCCGGCTC
This sequence comes from Heliocidaris erythrogramma, assembly GCA_025617745.1. NCBI lineage: Eukaryota > Metazoa > Echinodermata > Echinoidea > Camarodonta > Echinometridae > Heliocidaris > Heliocidaris erythrogramma. The sequence goes on along the minus strand of CM046858.1, from coordinate 41,602,487 downwards.
TGTGGCACTGTACGCCAAACGCCCTTACCACTAGACCACGGAGGCGGGTTTAGTGGTATTCGGCTGCACCAGGTACAAACACCGACAGGCAGCCCTTGCAACCCCTTCGCAATTAATTTATTCCTTTTCTTTGAGGGACAGGGGAGTATTGAACAAAGCCGCATGCCTAGCTCGATCCATGGCGGATTCATGTGTTAGAATTAATTAATTATTTACAATGTGTGAGAAATTTGTTCTAATACTATAGCATCGGCAACTCTCGTGGGTAAATTTAAATAATGTGAGAACTCAACTGAATTGAATGAGAGAAATCATTTGCGTAACTAAATTCATTGTTCCTCCTTACTGACTTCGTTTTTTATGGAAATAACTGCAGGGTTTGCAAATATATATATATATATAGAGGGAGAGAGAGAGAGAGAGAGAGATACAATGAATGAATTCCAGAGAAGACATTGGTAATGCCTTGAATTCCAACTTTTTTTAATTAAAATTTAAAAAAAAAAGGAAAAAAAAGTTGGAATTCAATGTACATGTATTACCAATGTCTTCTCTGGAATTCATTCATTGTATCTCTCTTCGTGCTCTTCCAACACGCGGTTATGAAATATAATTTTTATATATATATATATATATATATATATATATATATATATATATACATGTATATATATACTCTACAATAAAAAAGTGCATCTTCCAGTGCCCCCTCCATCCCACCATTTCACATATATCCCATATTCTTTCTTGAACTCAACTTTCTTACTTGGACTGTATGCAAGCAAAACGTTACCTCTTAAAATTTGTTTCTCGCGTTTCCACTGAACGCTGCTATTTCGGGGGGGGGGGGGGGGGGTTGCCTCTATTTACCGTTTTCATTGATATGTTAAACAGATTATAACAATTAAAAAAAAATACCGTTTTCATTGATATGTTAAACAGATTATAACAATTAAAAAAAAATACAAGGAAGTAAGAGTGAATGTTGCGTTCAAACTTGGAATCATGAATATTATGACGTTCAATTCAAATGCTGTTTATTAAAAGGAGCCTAATGTACTTGTACGTTTGGTGATAAAATAATGTTCTATTATTATTAAAACTTGTTTCTCGCGTTCCCACTGAACAAGGAAATAAGCGTGAATGTCGCATTCAAACTTAGAATCATGAATATTATGACGTTTAATTAATATGCTGTTTATTATCGATTATTATTCAGTCCATACAGTAATTAATAAGTTTATAGTTCCCTTTTCTGTATTTTATGGGAGTGTATTGGAAATTTATAAGCACAAGATAGCACAGAGTGCAAGGGAAAATCCCCTGTTATCTCCATAAATTCATAAAAAATGCCCCCAAGACCCGTAAGATTTATTTCGTATCTAATGATTAATGCCATTTTTTTTTTAGGGAAACAACAAAAACTGCACATAAATGAATAGTCATGTAAGAAAGCATCCACATTATTTTCAATTTATTAGTCATGTACGTCTCTGTAAATAAAGGCAATGAAGCCATGCAGACGAGAGGGAAAATCCCTTTCAAACAGTAAGTAATAACATAGTCAATGCCCGGAGATAGGATGAGACAATTATCGTTCACAAAACTTCAACGTATATATGATGAAGAGGTAATTAGATTCAGAAGTAATGCGCATGATTTAAGACGAATTATAAAAAAACAGATTTTCTGCCTTAGAAAAGAATATACATCTACTACTACTACTACTACTACTACTACTACTACTACTATTACTACTACTACTACTATAATGATAATAATAATTCTATTACTTCTACTGCTTCTACTGCTACTACTACTACTACTACTACTAATACAACTACAACAACTACTTCTACTACTACTCTGCCGTTACTACTACTACTACTACAGTACTAGTAGTAATAATGATAATACTGCTGCTGCTAATACTAATACTGCTGCTGATGCTGCTACTATTACTACCCCTGCCACAAGTACTCTACTAATTCTACTACGACTACTACTACTTCTGCCATTCCTCCTCCCATCCTACTACTACTACCACAACTACTACTATTCATCATCCTGCTGCTGCTGCTGCTGCTACTACTACTACTTCTACTGCTGACTATTACTACTACTACTACTACTACTACTACTACTACTACTACTACTACTACTACTACTACATGTACGACTGCTACTACTACTACTACTACGACTACTAATAATACTACTACTAATTCAACTCTTATTACTACTAGTACTACTACTATTACTACTACGAATTCTACTCTTATTATTACTAGTACTACTACTACTACTACTAGTCTGCCGTTACTACTACTACTAATAGTAATAATGATAATACTGCTAATACTAATGCTGCTGCTGAGCTGATGCTGCTACTATTATTACTACTACTACTGCTACTACCACTACTACTCTACTACTTCTACGACGACGAGTACTATTACTTCTGCTATTCATCCTCCTCCTACTACTATTACTACTACTGCTACTTCTACTACAGCAAGAACTACTACTATTAATAATTCTACTACTTTTACTGCTACTACTACTGCTACTACTACTACTTCTACTTTTACTACTCTACTACTACTAGTAATAATTTTACTACTATTACTACTACTACTACTACTACTATTACTACTACTGCTACTTCTACTTCTACTACTCCTACTGCTGCTAGTACTACTACTACTACTACTAATTTTTCTACTATTACTACTACTAATACTACTACTTCTACTAATTTTACTTCTACTTCTACTACTTCTACTGCTACTACTACTTCTAATATTATCACTGAAACATATTTTCTCTTCTTTTTATCTTATAGCTGCTATGGTTGGCAGCCAATAAGGCATACTGGGTAGCCACTTTTCTCGTCTACGAACAAGGACCTCAGTACTTCTACATCAGGCATATCACTGGGGTAAGTTTAACTTTTTGCTTTTCTTTCCTTCTCACATCTATAATAATAGGATGGGTGTTAGGTTCAACGGCAATATAAACTTGCTAGTTAATTGCCTTGTGTGAAAGCAGCACAACCAGACAAGTAAAATATGTGAAACTCTTGATAATATTAATTAATGAGATTGAAAGCAACATTTAAATCAGAAATAGAATGAACTTCATAAACAGAAATATTAGCAACAGGCTAATAAAAAACTGAGGTATATGATATTAATTCAGATATGTCACAAGATAAATGGATAACGCATTGCAAAAATATACTTCTTCAGAACTGATGGTACTCGCCACATTATACATGTATATAAACCCACGTAATGTAATTTCTTTGATAGAAAGTATTCATGCTGATTTTTTTCATATGTTTTTGTTCCCTTTTGTATGACATTTTAAAATATAATGTCAGTATGTATTCTGTATTGTATGTAATTATGTGTAACGTTTTAGGTTTGTACAGACATGACAAATATTGTGCACTTCAGCCTTAGGGTTCCGATGTGATATTTTTCTTTGATAAAATATAACATGATAACGATATATTTATCATCATATAATGGTGTGTGAAGTAAAGTCAAGTGGACATGAAACTTAGATAATGCCACTCCAATCTAATTTTATTCCTCTAAAATGATTGATGCTTATATTTATGTCCTTGAATTTGTTTAGGTTGGTCTGTCTATAGCGAAGGCGTCTGGAGCGGCTTTAAATCTGAACAGCATGATTATCTTACTACCGATCTGTCGCAATCTCATCTCTTTCTTTAGAGGATCATGTGCCACCAACACAGTAAGTCTTAAGAAGTATTTGTCGTCCACGGTTGTTAAAGGGACCCAATATCCATAGAGACCCGTTCAAACATGTCATTACATAAATATACACGTCGTGGATCCTCACTTGTCACTCAACACACACACACACACACACCCACGCGCGCGCGCACACACACCCTCACACACACACAGTCTTGTATTGCTTTACTTCCGAGGAAAAGTATTGTTCCTCTATTGTTCCTCCGTCCTCGGACAGTCGACGGAATAAGGCACAAATTCATTGTTCGACGTTCGAGGACTATTGTCCGGCTTCCGAGGACCATTGTTCTCATGATTTTTTTTTGTTTTCTGTCCGAAAATGTCCTCGGACATACGGCTAATCACGCCCACACGTACACACATTGATTTGTGGGGAACTTTATTGTTTTCTCCTATTGTATTTTGTACCCCGCAAGCACTTCTCCTATTGTATTTTGTAGGCCTACCCGTGTTTTAATTCGCTGAGAGGTTTATAACCTAGAAGTGCTAGGACGTCTGCACACTCGCGTTCAATTTGTTTTATTTCAAATTCAGAAAGATCGTTGATCCAGTGTGTAGCTGCTTCAAGAGACTTCCTTCGAGTTGAAAATACCTCACGCTGGTCGCCATATCCCGCATTCGTGTTATTTCCGATCCAATTTTCGATGCTCTTCGGGAGAGGAAATCCCAAAAAACTGTAGATTTCTCTTGAGATTTTTAAAGGCTCTGCGGCAAAGTCTTCATACTGAACGAGGTGGTAACGTCCTCGCAACCACGATGGCAAGAGTTCTGGAGAAACTTTCGCATTTTCCCTCATCCACTGGCACATACCACGAACAGTTGGGTTATTATCTCGGATCTCCTGGATGCCCAAGAGATAACCGGGGATATCATCTAGAAGACCAAGAGGTTGAAGTCTCCCGGTGTCGTCAAATGAATGATCACGACGCGCGCTGTATACTTCTGTTGGGTATCGTGTGGTAATGTAGTCAATCCTGGATGCAGCTGTACCCCTTGGATCGCGGACAAGATGGATGATTTTCAGATCGATTTTGTCCTCCTCGACGAGTGGTCTCAGAAGCTCTAGGTCAACACGAATCACTTTCGTAGCCAGCCTGTCTCTGAACCTTCTGCAGAAGTTCTCAAACCACGGGTCATCGTTCAACGCGCACTCTGGGTCAACCCTGCACAGTTCTCTGTTTTGGGGTGGGTGCCACTCGTTGTACATCTTAACGAAGTCTCCATGGAACTTACATTGCGATAATCCGCGTAGAATCCCTCTGGAGACGTTTCCCATGGTTGGTGCATGTTGTCCCCGAGGTCGAGTCCATTTCAAGGCCTTCAACTTTCGTGCAGGCCACAGTGGCTCAAACAAATAAAACATATCTGTGTTCTGATTGAATAGTTCGCCAACAACACTTGAACCAGATCGCCACTGTGTCATAAGAACAATGAGCTTAGGGGACCTTATTGGTGGTTCATATCCATACAATGCACCTTTCCCAGGTTGTGCGTGGTAGTACCTTCTGTTCGCACTCGCAATGTCTGCGGGATCACGGTGAAGTCCGAGGGTATCATAGCTGAACGGCTTCAGAGGACGTTGGTCATTGGTATCTCTGTCAAACATTTCTTTACCCAGCGGTGCACGGAAATACATTCTGTTTTCAATAGCTCTGTTTGCGAAGTCATCTGGAATGAACGGCTTAGGAAGAGGTTGTTCCTTTGCGTCTTTGTCGAATGCAACTTTATCAAGCGGTGCACGAATGCGTCCGAAAGTTTCCGAATCGACTGTCCCCAGATGAGGTTGTTCTTTTACGTTACTGTCCAATACATTATTATCAATCAAAGGTGCACGAAAATACCTTTTGTTTACCCTAGCTCTATATGAACTGACTAACTTCAGGCGGCGCTGAACAGTGTTGAATTCTCCATGTCCATTAAACAGAATGAAAACCGTAATGATCTGACTCAGTACGATTATTATAGAGCACAAATGGAAACATCGACGGACCGCCATGTTGTGTGTCTTAAGAGAACTTCCACAAGTAGGGTAGGCACACAAGTCGGGTAAGAATATGAATTCAATTGACCAGTGATGGATCTATTGTATTCATTGCTGTCACACCGTAACAATTTTGTCAAGCCGATTGTGTAGATGAACTTGAACAAACCCTATCGCACCCTTCTCTTTTATGAGTATTCACTCAAGCGTGTGCCCATAAAAAGAAGGTCTCCAAGTGTGGTATGTATTATATCAACATTCAATATTCGCAATACAAACAAACACCGTGCACGTTTGCCTATAGTCACTTGAATTCATGACAATGCAAAATATATTGATTTGAAAGTGGGAGCACTGTTGTATATTGAAGGATCTTGACTTTCATACGAGATGACATGGGTTCGATCCTTCCGTCCTTGTACAAGATGTGTACCCACATTTGTCCTTCTCTACCCAGCTGTTAAATAGGCATCTGGCAATGCTCGGAAAGAACAGTATTAATGCTGATGAGGTTTCCATGGGTAAATAATATCATTATTTTAACATACTCCGTCATTTTCTTTAATAATAATAATAATAATAACGTCTATTTATATAGCGCTTTTCAGAAGTAAACTAATATCAAAGCGCTTTACATATTACGATACTATTAAACAAATATTTTATCGCCTAATACGGTAGGCCATATGGGGATGTGCCCCTCTAATTTGTCGCCTTTTTGGAAAAGAAGGAGAAGAAGGAGGAGGAGAAGAAGAAGAAAAAAACCCTCAGTGTTGGGGTATGATTTTTTCTGTTGGAAAGTCCCTAAAAATTGCCCTAGTTTTAGATCATGGATTACTAATTTCTTCAGAACATCGCTAAAGTCCAAATCCCAGATGCAAAAATAACTGAAGTTATTTCACTTTTCATCCAAAGTCGCCAAGAATGGGTAGTCTCTTCTCCCAAAATAACCCTTAGAATGGATCTGTGTTCACATTGTTGGTTTTTGGAGACTTCAGCTGCACACCCTCGTCCAAACCAAATCTGAGTACCCCCTACCCCCGGGTAATTCATAAAACTGAAAAAATATTTTGATTGTTTGATTGCCAAGAGATTTCCAGTTCTATTTTTCGATCACGCTTTTGATATCTACTTGACATTTGACTGAGACATAGATGGAATGCTCCCAAATGGAGTGGAGGTTGTGCACTATGAATGCGGAATCGTAACTGTAATACACTGTAAAGCGCCTTGATCAATTGAAAGCCCCTATATATATATATATAGCCTTTCAATTGAAAGCCCATATATATATTATATAGCCTTTCAATTGATCAATATTTACTAAGTCATTGTTTTAAACCAGTCACGAAAACTGAAATACTTAAAATAACTAAATCACTCAAGAAAAGTAATTCATGTGGATTTGATAGTATTGATATAAACATCGTTAAGAAAATTATATATATATTCCATACTAGAATGTTTGTGTTATACGTGTATTTTCATTCTGCCCATAACATCATGGATTGTTCCAAATAACCTAAAATTTGTTAAATTGTACCAAATTTTCAAAAAAGATGACCCTCACTTTTGCAAAAATATAGACTAATTTCAATACTGCCAAGTTTCTCAAAAATATTAGAATAATGGGCAATCGTCTGTATTTATATCATATTGGATGGCTCTGAATGGGTTACCAGAGAATATTCCACGAGTTACGGCCAATATTGCATGAATCGAAGATGAGTGCAATATGATCTGAATAACTCGTATTCAGATCACTTTAAAATATTTTTCTTTAATAGCAAGCCGACTTTAAGGCAAAATACTTACTGATATCCATTGTGACGTCACATATCCTGTCCAAAATCCTATGCCAAAATCATGCGCAATAAATGTGTCATAGTAGATGCGCGCTTACAAGGTTTGCTTGTGCGCAGCTTATACTGCTCGGCCTATGTATGAAAGCCATGTACCTGCCAGCCAATCCGCAGGTCTCCTAAAAGCGCGCTATTTTATTTCCAGTTCTGTCTATGAATACATAATGAGCAAGAACAGCCCGGAACATCTCATTTGCAAACTATTGAATAGACTACTTATCATTCACCAATTGTCATGAGTTATACATCAATTAAAAGAAGAGGGATCAGAAATTTGCGACATGCTTTTATTGTGTTCAAAATAAAAGAAGAAATTGGTAAAAAATGGTGTTCCTTTTATGACAAAAAATGGAAATGAAATGAAATATAAATCTGGCCAAAACTACCAGAGTTTTATTTTGAGCCAGGGCAAATTTGACATGAGCGTAAAGGGCATTTTCTGTACTTTCCAAATATTGAAATAACATTAATGTGCACTTCATGACAGGGTCAGGATCCAGCAATATGTAACCAATGTACACACTTTGTCTTTTAAAAAAGTCAATTCCAGCATTCCGATTGGTTACCACCACGCCAGATGTTTTCTCACAGCCAGGCAACAGCTATTAGCATGTTTGCGCAAGGATGAAACGACAGGTTGCGCACTCTTTCATTCAACGCGCACTTGGTTACAGATGCCTCGCTCGCCAATTTATTTATTTATTTATTTATTTATTTATTTGTGCATGCTTCATGAATCATATTTACAATCACATAATAATACAAAGTATTACACAGTAATATTGTTTCATATTGAAACACACAGAGGTTTGGCAAAATAAGCTATAAGCTTGAGAGGTATTGCCACACCTGCATACTTAAAACAAACAATATAAACGGGTAAAACCATTATAATAAAATAAACATAAATCAAAACGAACCTTAAAATGGTAAACGAGATAATAAGAAAAACAAAAGAGGGAAAGGAAAAAAAAAGAATAACACGTGAAAAGAATATGGAAATATACAAAAGAAAAGAACCCCTATATATAGTTAGTAATATAAGTTATAAAGATATAGATTTACATGTACACCCAGAGAAATTCACAACGCTTGTAAGAATCTATATAAAGTGAGAATATACCCAGAACTGATGGATACAGAAACAGCACTAGTTACATATGTGAGATAAGCATGCATTTAACACTGCTTTTGAAGGAGTGTATGGTCAATAAGTTACGAGTTTCATTTGGTAATGAGTTCCAAACATCTGGGCTAAGATTCTATGGTCTTGATCATGGTCTTGACAACGGATAATCTGCGGCTGAATATTGCTGGATCCTGACTCTGACATAAATTTATGGATGTTTTGAATGTAACGATGAAAAAGATGAGATTCCAGCGCTTCCATACATAATTATGTGTCTTGATGGCGGCTCATATACTTTTTATAATTATGTTTTTTAACAACTTGAAATCTTGTGAAAAAAGGGTTTTGTATGACTATATCATCAGTTATTTTAAACAACTTATTTCTAAAATTCTGATTTAAACAAAATATCACTGTGTTGGTAAACTATTCATTTATTTTTGCAGAAAGTCTAATGAGCACAGCATTAATATTTATTGAGGTACATAACTTTAAAGATGACCATGCGATACAGCCGACTGGGTGCAGGGAGAGAGTCCATTTCAGGCACTGGAAATAAAATGCGCGATTTTTGTGCATTTGCACACGACTTGCGGTTAGACTGCCTGCCAATCAAGTAACTGGCTTAAGTCTGCTAGGGAGCTGTCTTAGACTTAGGGTAAAATACTTAACCAAAAGATTCAATTGAATACCAAATTTGCTTAAGTATTTTATCTCGGCCGAAATCTAAGTAAACTACTCAAATTTCATTGTTAAGTATTGAATTGAATACGAGCCCAGGAAAGCAAATGGCAGCCTCCATGACTGTCTTGGCGTTTCTATGGAGTTCGGAGCCCATTTTTATAGACTTCGTAATCATATTGTCGACCCGTTGTATAAAACTATTAATACATGGTTGTGAGTTCGTGCGTTAGTGCGATCCGGCAACACGCAGGTTTTTATCGTGGTGTCAAACACACTCGGCTTGCGCCTTGTGCGATAAAAAACCACGATAAAAAACCTTTGTGTTGCCAGATCGAACCAACGCACTCCCAGCAATCATGTATTAATAGAGTATAATATTGCTCAGGTAGTTTAGTACTGTGGGGAATTCAGCATTCCGTGCACCATCCTCTCATATTGCACGCGCAAATCAAGCGGACAAAAATATGCGTTTTTTTAATAATGCGCCGCTAAAATGCCTTATATAGGTAATAATCACTCTTATTGTCTATTAGCATATTATCTTACAGTCAATATGGATTTAGAAGTGATCATTTAACGTGTCATGCTCTTATAGATTTACAAGATAAAGTTGTATCTGCAATAAATAATAACACTTTTGGGATTGGGATACTCATTGATCTATCAAAGGCCTTTGATATTATTAATCACAATATTTTATTATCTAAATTAAAACAATATAGTGTGCGTGGACTCCCACTTAGCTGGCTTAATTAAGCATTATCCTTGCAATTGTTATCAATTTATACATTTCAGCAATACTTCTTCTATTCATAGTTTAATTATACATGGACTTACGCAAGGTTCTCTGTTGGGCCCCTTATCATTTCTTATTCATGTTAACAATGTTGTAATATCATCAAGTAAATTTGATTTCATTATGTATGCAGACGATACTAATTTGTTCTAGGCTCAAACCGCTCAACTAGACTTGAAAGATGTAAAAGAAAATATCAACTCCGAATTAACGTTTCTCAATGGTTTAAAGCCAATTGGTTGGTCCTTAATCTAACTCAAACAGGTTTCATTTCCTTTCCTAACAAGCTATCTAATGCTAGTAAAATATGTACTGACCTTGCGTTAAGGATTATTTCTACATCGATATCCAAACTAAAGTTGTTTGCTTTCTCGGAATTCAAATAGACACAAATTTGCATTGGGATGCACATGTTAACTATTTATGTACCATAATATCTAAATGTATTGGGATTATGTATAATTAAGATGCTGTCTTCCTTGCTCAGCCTTATTCACATTGTATAATGATTTAATATTGTCACATATATTATATTGTATTACTGTCTGGGGTAATTGTAGCAAAACAAAATTAGAAGTCCTTTTTAAGTTACAAAAGAGAGCGATACCGATATGTACTGGCAGTCATTATCAAACGCCTTCAGCTCCTATTTTTCATAAACTGAAAACTACTCGGATTTATTTACTTTAAGAAAACCGTCTACCAAAGAATATTCTTGAAATGTTTAATATTATTACTAGCAGTATAATTCATTCCCGTAATACACGCACCAGCATCTCATTATATGGAAAGCAGGGAAAACCTTTTTACAACGGTCGGTTCGTTTCAATTTTCCAACAGTCTGGAACTCAATACCTAAATACATTTATTCATGCATTTCTCTCTCCCTCTTTGAAGAAAATTAAAACAATATTTCACTTCAAAATATACTTTTTTTTTAATTTATGTTTTTATTAATAATCAGGTCAGATTACAATATTTACAGTTATTCAAGATGATAATGAACATAATTACAAGGGATTACAACATTTACAAATGATTAGCATCATTAAAAACAAACAACAATAATAAATTGTTATTAAAAAGGAAAAAAACACAAAAAAACTGGCAGATAGAAAAAGCTTCATAAACTGGGCGTTGTGGCGTGCGCCTGTAATCCAGCTACCAGTGGAAGTTATAAACTGATTCAGCGGACCCAGGTTCGAGACTGAGTCACGTCTTTCGGATGGTGACGTTAAAGGTCGGTCCCAGACGTAAATAATCATATCTGAGTGATACACGTCTGTAAAAACACCATTACACACACACACACGCTTCATGTACCAAAATACCGGTAATCTGTACGAATCAGTACCAATGTAAACTTGTAGATCATACATAAATCAGGGTTTATAAAAGCACCATGTTTTAATTATCCTAATCAATAATTTTCTGTTCAACAATCGGCTGGATGAAATATACATGTATGCAAACTTTGTATTCAAGAAAAATGGGTGTAAACTGAACATATCATTAAAAATACAGATATTAAATTTCAAATTTCCATTTTGCAAAATGAAGATGCAACTTATTTCTTTTTTTGACCAAATAATATTCTGTTTCTTTTTGTTTTTGGACAAGTGATTTAAATGTAGTAATAGATGGTGCGTTATTTTGAAACTTACACAAAAATATATAATACTTTAATAATAGGGATAAAAATGATATAAATCTATCAGCACAGGTACCCAACATTTTGTCACAATTTGACAAGTTGAAACTTGGATTATGTTTTTTACATATTACACTCAGCAAATATTGCCATAAAGGTGTAACTTTTTCGCATTCACAAAATATATGAATAATCGTTTCTTCATGTTTATTGCAAAATGTGCAATTAGGAGAATCTCTCCTCTTGATTCTAAAAAGGAAGTCATTCAGGGCAATACATCTATGGAAAATTTTGAAATAAAAGGAGCGCAACTTCGTATCAATAGTACACCGAAAATTTAGAGAATGTATTTTTTCCCAATTAAAGTCAAGAGGAAGGCTCAACTTATCACTCCAGTATTCCTGACTCTTAACTGGCTTAAAATTCACATTTATAATATTATAAGCATAACTAGGCAGTTTTCTGAAAGATAACATTTTAGTAATAAGCATAATGAATATATCTGTTTTCAAGACTGGGATCAAGCCATTCCTCGGGAATGTGGGTGATTAAAAAATGAAATTTTCTTCTGTCGTGAGTAGGTATATTAAAATCTAAAATCAATTCCTCAAATAATTTGTGGTCAGGAAAAGGTGGATTAAGTAAATCTGATACTATAAGAATGTTTTTCTCTTGCCAAACTTCATAATAAAAATAACGTTTGGATTTTGAAGAAATTTTTATATTGTACCACAAAGACTGACACGGTCCCAAATCTGAATATTTACATTGTAAAAGGTCTAATGTGGCATTTTCTCTGTATACATACCATGTATGCAATGAATCTGCTATTTGTGAATTGCCTAAATTCTGTAAAATACATTCTGGAGCATAAGATTTCCAAAGAATAGACAAGTCTTTATGGAATTTTTCTAAAAATGATAGCTCTATAGCCTTCCACACTGATTGGTACTTATTATCTAGTAAGCATTTCACCCATGACATTTTTTGAGCAAGGGAGAAGACACAGGGGTCAATCATACGAAGGCAGCACTGCTCATAGTCATTATACAGGAGCTTTCTTTTAACTCTACCCCCCCCCCCCTCCATTCCATATAAAACGAAAAAATAATCTATTTAGCTCCTTAAAAAACTTAAGTGGAATTTTGATGGCTAACACAGAAAATAAATACAGTAATTGTGGAAGTACCAAAGCTTTTATAACACAGATCTTCCCGATTAAGGAAAGGTTCCTCATTCTCCAACAATTCAAAGTCTGTTCTAATCTTTTTAATTTTTCCTTGAAATTGAGATCATACAGAAAACCCAAATTAAGTGAAAAATGAATACCCAAAGACTTGAATTCAAATGTCTTCCAGGTAACTCCTCGATTAATGAAGGGAAAATCTTGGGAACCTCGTTTAGATCCAATCCAGATAGCCTCAGTTTTATTCATATTAATTTTACATCCAGAATATTTCCCGAATATATGTAAAATATCAAATAAATGGTTGAAAGAATTTGCTCCACTTCAAAATATACATGACTAGCAACTCTGTTACTCTTGCTAAGAAATTTAAATGTCTATTTTTCACACCAAAATATCAGTATTTCTGCCATTAATTCATATGTTTTGATAATGTTCGTTTTGTGTTTGTACATTTTCTTCTTCAATTTTATATCATATTTGTATTCGTACAGAATAAGCACAATTATTATTTATATACTGTAGCCTCCAATCACAGTTACACAAAAGGTACTAGTCTCACAAGGCCAATTACAGGTTTTATTTTCTGTTTTACTGTTTTATTTTCCCCATAATTCAATACAGGCTAAGATACTCATGTGTTGTTTTTTATGAATGTAAATATTAAATATATGTCACAGTACAAACAACTGCTGTTTGTACATTTTTGACACCGAGTGTCTCCCTAATACACCGGTTCCTATAATGACGGAATAAACCCCATTGATGTGTGTCTCCCTAATATGCACCATCCAGTCAAATATACATACATATATTATACTCGTAGTTTAGGGTCTGTAGCTACGGGTAATGACAAAAGGACGCACGATAAACTAGTTTCTCGCACTGAAATCAATGGGATGGACAAATGTAAAGTAAATAATTTAGCTACCCAGATTTTCACTTTAAAAAATATACATTGTTAGCATTGTATACTACATATAAGCACTCCTGAAACACTTATCACCGAAGTATAAGCCGAGGGCACAAAGCTAACACAGTCATGTATGGATTTGAGATGTTTTTAAAGTCAAGCCTGTGTAGGTAAATAAGTTTACTTTAAAGTTACTCTTTCCAATAATGTCAGTGCCAGAAACTAGTTTATTCAGCAGAAAATAGTGGTCCATTGTGTGTCGTTGCGACATTACCGTCAGGGGCGGATCCAGGATTTTGTTTTAAAAAAAGGGGGCACACAAATCTCCGAAAGTTTTCTGACAAGCAAAGAAATAAAAGTTATCAAATTTGTTTGGGTTTTGTTTTTGTTTTCCTCCAAATTCTCTGACAAGCAAGCAAAAAAAATGTTATCAGTTCCCAGGGGGGGGGGCATAATGTAAACTTTTCTTTTAAGGGGGGCACGGGCCAGAAGTTCCCCCACCCCCTAAATTCACACTGATTACCGTGACATTCCGGTTTGTAACAGGGCCTATTGCAAAGTTAAGATTTACAACTTAAGAATGGAATAACCAACCGAATATGTGACATCTTACTTATAACATTCTGGTCATTGACAGCTTTGCAGGAGGAGCGTTCGACGTCAGCTGGACAAGAACCTGACCTTCCACAAGACGGTTGCTTACTTGATCGTCATCTGGACCATCGTACACGTGGTCGCCCACGCCTTCAACTTCCGTAACCTGTACGACCACTACCAATGCGTGTCTACGGAAAATGACGTCTTGTGCGAGGGTATCAGTGATATCGCTCGCCAGTTCACCTATAAACCCAGAGAAAACTGGTTGAATCCTATCCAAGGCGCAAAGGTTGGTATTCAGTTTAGTCCACTTCAATGCTCACGCTCTGAGCTAGATCCATACCCTTCTATATAAGTACCACTCATTATACTACCGAGTTATATAGTATGCAGACTACAGGCGTATGGCCACATTTTTTGCATTTATTAAGACTATTTTTGCCCGTATATCTATTTTTAAAAAAGGGGAAAAGAAGAGATATTTAATTGTGGTAAAAATGTTAGCTTGTCATCAAAATACACTAAATGAGATATAAAAATTACATATTCATTCACCTGGCTGCCCGAATCCTGCGGGTGGGGGGAATTGCAGTCCCCGGCCCCGCTTCCGGCTTGTACACGCCATGTTTGATTCACATTTCGTTCGTTTTCTCCAGAAAATATCCCCCCCCCCCCCCCAGAAAAAAAAAAAAAAAAAAAAAAAAAAATTGTAGAAAAATGCAGTGTACAAGGTAAATAGCATTTTGGGTAGTTAAAAAGTGTAATATACATGTACCGAATACTTATACTGGGATCGAAAATGCCTCTTGTACAGAGTAAGGTGATACTCCAAGAAGTCAATATAATTTCCCTTTATCGTACCCAGTATAATTGTTAATAAATCATGGGTGGTGGTGGAAAACAAGGACGACAACATGCTTTCATGGGGATTAGTGTATCATTAGCACGCATGCCGATTTTAATTTCCAACAGTTTCTCATCTCTCTTATGTTTTGTCCGATATTAATCCTCTTCAAGCAGGAATTGGTCTTCATGCTTCATGATTAATTGAACATTGTATACTGAATGATCTTATTTCATCCAATTCTCACTTTCCTGTTTGTGTTGTTTTGAATGATGCGTAGACTCACCACGCAGGATCGGTCTTTATGAATAAATAAATAAATAAATAAGTAAATAGTTGAATGAACAAATACATAAATACATCAATAAATAAATAAATAAATAAATAAATAAATAAATAAATAAATACATAGATACATATATAAATAAAATGAATAAACGGATAATCGATTGATTATCGAATATTGTTTATTGAGTGATATCGTTCTATGTTTCATTCTTTTCTTCCTGTTCTTTGTCTGATGTTAATTTAGACTCTTCCTGCAGGACTTGGTCTTATCGAGCAGGGTCTTATTCCTATCGCTGGCTGGAGTGGGGCTGTTCTGACTATAGTGCTCATTCTTATGTTCTCTTCTGCTACCGAATTCATCAGGTTAGAATTTGATTCTTTTCAAGATATTTTAATATATCTAACTAAATTTAATTCAATTTAATTCAATTGATTCAATTAAATGTTATTAGTACCATTTAACTCATGGGCGCAAATCCAGGGGGAGAGAGGGACATGTCCCCCACCTTTTTGAAGAACATTTTTTTTGCTTGTCAAAGGATTTTGCAGGAAAACTAGACCAAAAAAATGTGATAACCTTTTTTTTTTTGCTGGTTGTCAGAAGATTTCACACATTTCGGACAGTTAAATCATGTGGTGTCCCCCACCCCCCCCCCCCCCGAATTTAAAAATAGATTTGCGCCACTGAATAATGTCACCATATAGCCTTCTTTGTTCTCTTCTGCAACTGAAGTCATCGAATTGCCGAATTCAGTTTATTTCAATCTACATTTACTTTAATTAATGCATTTCAAGTCACTTTCATTGATTCACTTTGGTCCAGTTAAATACAGTTGGATTCTTTTGATTTTTTTGTTTTTGTTTAGATTTTGACTTTGAAATGTTCCTTTGGATGATGTATTTAAAAGTAATTGCCCACTTGGCCGCAAAGACAACCACAAGCTCATTCATTTCTAAATTCATCGGTCGAATCAGATATATCCTTTCTTAAAATAAATACATATTGTTCCTCATTTTAGACGTTCATATTTCGAGACCTTCTGGATTACTCACCACCTGTTCATCGTCTACTTCGCCATGCTGCTCGCCCACGGTACAGGGTAAGATGACTAGCCTTCCTGTCTATCTACTAACGCCATATTCATAATCACAAACAGGGGTGTTGCTAGAGGGAGGGGAAGGGGGATATGGTAGCGTGACATCCCCCAGTTAAATGTATTTGTCAATTTGGAATTATTTGGAATTATTTTGGAATTTTATGACCTTGTCTTAAATTGCACAAATTGATGACATTGGTTTTATTTTTTTTAAACTTGTCCACAAAATCTGGGCCGACAACTCCCCCCCCCCCCTCTCCCCCAATTTAAAATGGTCTGATCGTGAAGAGACATTTACTTAATGGGCAGTTACATTATTGTACTGTCAACACAATACTGTTAGAGAAACGATCATTCCCTGTTCTTTGCTTTAAATAGAAATATTATGTTCGGAAATTGAAATATTTATATAGATTATGAAAAGTGCTCTCTTTAAAACAATGATTATAATATTTGTAGATGCCTTGGTTTTCAAATTTGCGTGGTTTGAAGATCACGATGTTACCTCCTTGAAAAGACTGAAAGCCTAGTCTGCCTGGATTCTGCAAAAATTATTCAAGCCATTGCACCAACGTTTTCTCGACATCGCATTCGTCTAAACACTGCTTTCACTTTATCAACTAACTACTAGTAGCTGGGATGAGTGGGTTCTTGAGCTCAGCACGAACTTCACGTTTTAATAGTCGACTTGTGAAATTCAGACAACTTTTAATTGGATTTGAACCTGAATTACGACTAAATTGATTGACATAACTTTATTATTGACTGACATAATAGATTCTCAATATGTAATGTTATAGTTTAGATGTGTCACTTGGCTATATAATATTGTGTCATTAAAAAAATGAATTGCGTTAGTGCAGACTTCAATGAAAAGTTTAATGAAAAATTATCTTGACTTTTCAGCGGCATCATCCGATCCCAGATCAACCTAGATCTTCATGACGTAAAATTCTGTTCTGAAAACCTTGACCAATGGGGTGTTGACCCTGGTACGTGTGATGATCCGGTATTCAAAGATGGAGCTGCTGCGGTGAGTAGTTGATATTCTTCAAATCATTTTGGCTTTCGTATAAAATCGCCCAAACTTATTAACCAAGAAAATTTAGTTTGCTGTTTTATTATCAAAGTACTGTAATCATTGCACATATCAAAATACGCCTTTGAATATAGAGACAATTAATCCATGTGTTATTTTAATCAACCAATCAAATGGATTAAATATCTTTAAAATTCACTCAATCAAGAATGCAATCAGTCAACCGATCCGTCAATAGATCAACAAATCAATCAGTCAATCAGTCAAGCAGTCGATCAGTCGTAATGTCAAACGGATCTAATATGTAAATGAAGTGTGATGATAAGCACGATTAATACTGTAATTGCTTAATTCGTCAGTCCATATCATTCTTTCAATCCATCAAGCTTTCAATCCTTGTGTAGAGTTGCTGGTAGGGCTGCTGGTCCTCTATACAAGGTTACTTACCAGAGGCCCCAGTCAAGCAGTAAATCAATCAATCAATCAGTCGATCAATCAATCAGTCAATCAATGAGTCAATCAATCAATCAATCATCCATTCGCTCACACAGTCAATCAGTCAGTCCATAAACTACGAATCACTTAACGAATCAACCAATCAACCAATCATAAAACAATTAAAAAAATAATCAAATTATTCATCATTCGATCAAACATTATATCAATCATTTCAGATATAAATGATCCGACAAA
Organism: Heliocidaris erythrogramma; assembly: GCA_025617745.1. Classification (NCBI taxonomy): domain Eukaryota; kingdom Metazoa; phylum Echinodermata; class Echinoidea; order Camarodonta; family Echinometridae; genus Heliocidaris; species Heliocidaris erythrogramma. The sequence continues at coordinate 41,583,939 of CM046858.1, read as the reverse complement.
AACCATTACATAATATCTGAACCAATCTTTCAATTCCTATGTAGAGTTACAAATGGGCGAGTGGTCCCCTAATTATCTACTTGCTTACCTAATCAATCAAGTTATCTATCATTCGATCAATACATCAACGTATAAATGATCCAGTCAGTTAATCAATGAACCGATATTTCGATTCCATTTGTAGAGTTACAAGTGGGTGGCCGGTCCCCTATTCATCTACATGCTTGAAAGGACTATCAGGTTTTGGAGGAGTTGTCAGACCGTTACATTAACCAAGGTAAGCTAATCATCTTTCTAATCGTTCCTCAATCCATTGTTACGTATTTTGTTATCATCTTGTACTTAAAGTTGCACGGTATATGGAGTGATAAAAAGACACAATCTCTCAGCATTTAAATCTGTTAATTAGAGTTACAGGATTACTAAGCAAAATGTGTCGTAATTGTTAAATAGGTATTCCTTTTACTAGTGTCAATGAATTAATCTTATCTTCATAGCTGACGTATTGTATAAGTTTTTATCCTGATTGTTTGTGGCAAGAGTATGACAGTCCTGCACCATGCTATTACCATAATTATATAAATATATTCATATCAATTTGGCAAATCAGAAGAAAAAATCTTTCATAGATACTTATTCCAGAAATGGATATTTCACACATTCAGTTTTGCACAACCTGTCCTTGCCACATTTTAAAAGTAACGTGGCATACATTTCGACCCAACAGACACCTGAAAATCTGATAACCCTTTTTTCTCTCTCTATCTGTTTCATCTATTTCAATATTTGTTGCTTGTTTTTTAAAAGCATTTTGGTATTGTACCCCCTTTGACAAAAACCTGGATCCGCTCCTGTCAGTAACATTCATATGTACAAATATTGGCTTGAATGATAGGTTGTGAAGCATCCATCGAAAGTGATTGAACTCCAAATGAAGAAGAAAGGATTCAAGATGGAGGCTGGTCAGTACATCTTTCTCAAGTGTCCTTCCATCTCTCACGTTCAGTGGCATCCATTCACTCTTACTTCGGTGAGTATACATCCTTGCTCATTGTCAATTTGTTAGGAATGTTTAAACATCAGCAAATCGTAAGCCCATGTGCTTTTTCTATATTCATTGAAAAAACCAACCAAACAAAGAAACACAGTCACAAACAAAACAACAACTTAAACTCTTATTGCACTGAATAATTAATGAACTTGTTATCATTTTGTACATATAAAGCGATATTTATAGTGTCTCATGTCTTTTTCACATAATAATCAGAGGCTTCTTCTAAACTGTTATTATAATATATTTGTTCAGCATTTACCAAACTGCTAACCAGATATACGACAATTCTCAAAGACGGACTCGTTATATCCTACAGTTCGAGAGCACTTTGGTCAAGTGGTGAATGTTCTTGACTCTTTTACGAGCAGTCCTGGGTTCGGTGCATGCTCGATGCTTGTATCCTTGGACAAAGTATTCTCCCATAGGCTCTCGACCTAGATGTATCAAATTGGTATCTGGTGATGCTGGGGTCATAACAATTGCAGGGCCTTTAGGAAGAGCAGTAATGACACTGATGAGGCTACTGTGGGTGAATCAGACAATTATAATTATTGTATTGTTTGTTATCATCTACAGGCTCCAGAAGAGGACCATTTCAGTGTTCATATCCGTATCGTTGGAGATTGGACCACTGACCTATTCAAAGCGATGGGAGCTGATAAACCAGAGCAACAATCACAGGATGAACTGGCAAGGTAACAAACTCGCACTTTTACTATAGTTACATCTTTCATTATTTAACACAATTTTAGAAACCGTTATCGGTAAGATAAAAATGGAATTATTGTAGATGTTACATTGTTCATAATGCCCATCTTATTAGCTGCATCATTGAGGTTCTAACGAAAAGAACTGAAATATCTCTTAAATATTTCAGAGAAATAGACAGGATGGAGGCTCCAAATCATAAAAGCCTCAGCTGGCTAAGACCTAGTTTCTTAATCCCCCTACAGTTTTGAGAGATATCAATATATCTGCATGGTTTCCTGTATCAGAACGTCTACCCACGGGATTGTCATACCCTATAGGACAACTTGTACTCCCGGACACCTTAACAATATACACCAATGACATTCAGAATAGGGGGTTGTCGTCCGAGGACTAATCAATTGTCCTAATATAAGGGTAGTTTTCTGGAGGGTATTTATCCGGAGTTACAGTCCACTGGGCAGTCGTTCAAGAAATCCTAATTTTGTCTTCTTTCTCTCTTCCTGAATTATATAGTAAAGTATGTTACAATATAATTACACTTTAATGTAATTATTACATAATAGCACAATTGGCATAACTCTAAGTCATGTGATGATTGACTCGGTAGCTCTACATAATTATAGTTTATTTAATATCGTGACTATATTTGTGCGAATGTTTCATTCTTTTCGTCAGAGTTGCAGTTGATGGTCCGTTTGGAACAGCTAGTATCGATATCTTCAAGTATCAGGCTGCTATCTGTGTTGGTGCTGGTATCGGGGTCACGCCCTTCGCATCCATCCTCAAGTCTATCTGGTATGGTATCTCTTAGAATTTTTTTAATTAATATTTTTCTCGTTTCATAAGCCATTTTCTTTAATTATTAATAAAATATTTACACTAAGTAATAAAGAGCAAATGCTCACTCTGGAGGGTGCAAAGCTTAAGAATTGAAAGGGGGAGCTGATCTAATTTCACTCATTAATGACAATTTCGAACGTTTTTTTGAAATTTATAAACATGTCTACTCAAAACAAGGGGGGGGGGGGGGTTGCAGTCCCCATCCTCCCCCCCCCCCCCCAGTTCTACAGTTTAATGCAGTAGTTGCATTCGATGTAAGGGATTCTGCTCTTGTACTAGACATAAGTGTGCACATATGGTATGTGACTTTTTAAATATCTTTTTTTTTCTTTCCTTTTTTGTGCTTGTGAGGTTTAACGTTTCATTGAATAAAAGCTACGAACATAAAAAAACAACCAAAAATACATTTATTACATTACATGTAAATGACCTGTTAAATGTTTTTTAATATTATTTTATAAAGGCTTTCTTTAAAATGTATTATCTAGGCCAAGAAGGTCTAGATTTATACAAGTGTAACAAGATCTTCATTCAACCTTTATCATCAAGAATAATTAGTATAAGGAAAAGGTAAGGGCGAATGGGTTGTATCAAATCCATGAATTAAATACTATTAATAATGAAACCTTCTATTTTCCACTTGTGTTAACTTACATAGATTTACTGCCAATGCAAGATCAAAGTAGTTATGAAACAAAATATCCTTCATGGGATTTTCTCTTTCTAGGAATCCTCACAAATGCTTTCGATTTCATCTTCGCCCTTTTCATGAAAATTGTTAATCGTCAGGAAATATTAATTGCTTATCTGTAGGAAGTGAAAGGATATCAGTAATGAAACTAAAAAGGAGAAAAGTAACGGGTAATTTGATTCGTGTGGTAATGTTTTTATCATATCGCCCTCTACAGGCTAAAGAGTGTAAACAACAGCGCCTCTCTGAAGTTGAAGAAGGTGTATTTCTTCTGGATCTGTCCCGACACCAATGCCTTCGAGTGGTTCTCGACGCTCCTACATTCTATTGATACTCACTTCACTGAACAAGGCAAACCCGACTTCCTCAAATACTTCATCTACCTCTCCCGAGGATGGAACAATACACAGGTAGGTACAAGTTCGTATCAGGACATCTACTCTCGGACTATCACCACCGGACAACCACCCCTGGACCATTACCTGAAGGACAATTATCTTTCCGATGACAAATACCCCTGGACATCTACTTCTAGAGCAATATTTCGCCCTCCCTAACAACTCCCCTTGGACAATTGCCTGAAGGACAATCATCTTTCCGGACTACTATCCCCGGACAACCACCCCAGTATTGCCCCAATGACCTAAGGATTAGGATAACCTACTAGATAATAATTGAACCAGGGGGTAGGTTCGTGCAGGGTTATTGTCCTAAATGGTATTTTCCCTGGAGTAGGTGTCGGGTGGTCAAAGTCTAGGGGGTGATCGTCCTAAAGAATCATCCAAGAGCTCATGAGTACATGTATATGCTTTCCCGAATTGCTGAGGGGGATTTTAAAAACATACAGTAAATGACAGTTATACCACCGTCTTAGAAATAAGCCTGAAACATAGTCTACGCGGATCACATTGGGAAGACATTTGCCTTGCTCCCTCTTGAAACAAAAATACGTTTTGGTCACTATACCGTACGTACCCGCCTTGTGGGGATCAGGGACTTTACTGGCTCCAAACATGTCAAACTAAAATTATGAAAAATCCTCCTCGAAATTAAACAAAAATCTAAAAGAAATCAATGTATGATATTTTAGAAGGGACATAAATGAAATCTAGCATGGTCTTTGTAAATCAAACGAAATAAATTTCATGTTTTCAAATGTCTATACAATATCATCAAAATAAGTAATACGTATTAAATATTTAAATGTGAAGGGTTATTTTCTATATATACATCAAATGTACTTTTATCTTAATTGTCCTTGTTTTTTAAAGTGATGCACCTTTTGTAAATTGAACAGTTTCAGCTCCCGAGCTGCATGTTTGATATGGTTTTACAATGAACCAGTTCAATCAATCACAACGAAGAATTTCATTTATAGGGCTATATGAATAACTCTAAAATTGCATCATTATAAATAGAGGAGTGCAAGTTGCTGAGACTAAACTAATTCTTATGATCTTCCTTCGCAAATATCTTAAATTAATTCTCGACAATTGAATAATACAGTTAAGGGTTTGTTTCTTCTGAATTTCTCTCAACCAGGCAAAGAACATTTACCTACAAGAGGAGCAAGAGATTGACGCCATCACCGGCCTGAGACAGAAAACTCACTATGGTCGTCCGAAATGGGACTCCAACTTCAAGATGATTGCGGAAGAGAACCCAGGGTTCGTAATTCTCAGCTATCGCTAACATTACTAGTCAACGCGAAAAATAACATTTTATTTAGTACAATAGTCAGGCTAATAGCTCATTTTATTGTACGGTCATTGCAATATGTTCAGTGATCGGATAATGTTTTACTATGCAAAATCAGCCTACCGCTAAAGGTGTTTCCCGAAAAGAGAATTTTCAAATGATTGCCACCGAGCCCACTATGTTCTGATGTTAATGTTTTACATTCTTCTAGGATGATATGGATACGAAGCATCCGCTGCCTTCCAATAATGTTGCAATCTAAATTGTTCATTAGAATCATGATCATCAAGTCTAAAACTAGATAGTATCATGATCTACAGGAAATGATACAGCACTTTCCGAACATTCAATTTTTTAGTTTTGTTTGTGTTTTTTCTCCCGAGCACTGCACTATATTAGACGTGACTTGCATTTGATTCTAAACATGAAAAAGATACAGTGAACCTCATTTTAGAAAATATAACCGACCAAGGAAAAGAAAAAACAACAACCCAGGAAATAATAAATTTATTGCGTAACATCGCCATCAAACCCAATTGGTTTAATAATTTGCATTGTCTGGAATTCGAATGAGGTAAATGTGAAAACAACCATCCCATAACCATTACTTTTATGAAATCTCTGTACATGCTATATTGACAGCAAAACCATACCAATGACATGAATTTGTTGTGAGTCTAATTCCGTTTGATTTTTTTCCCAGGACGAGTATCGGCGTTTTCTTCTGTGGTCCTAAAGCCCTATCATCAGTACTGCACGAGAACGCCAATAAATTTACTAGCCTGACCCCTGATGGAGCTAAGTTCTTCTACAACAAGGAAAACTTCTAAACATCAAGAACGAATTAGCGCTACGACATATTGGGAACTTCTAACAACCCTCAGCCAATCAACGATCAGAAAGAAAAATGTCCAAAACACCGGCAGCCAATCAGCGCTCGGAAAAGATAATGACTGTCAAAAGACCGTCCAAATCAGTCAGTCGTAGCGTTGATTGGCTACGACAGGAAAACTTCTTAATACCGTCAGCCAAACAACGTTACAGTAGGGAAACTTCTTACTGCCGTCAGTCAATCACCAAATGAGGCTTATATGACTTCTAATAATCGAGACAAACCGTGTACACTCACCATAATATACATTGGAAATATAGTTCTATATGTAAAAAACAGAAGAACTGTATTAGTTGAAGATTTTGTACTCTTTAAAGTCATGATATTTTTGTACAGTATAGGTGTTGAAAAATAATTAAGGAAAGACATGTGGTGGGAAGCTCACTTCTAATTCAATACAAAGTCATATTAAAGTCATTATACCATGTACAAATGAATTGACGTTTTTATATATACATATAGGGGTTTTTATTTCTTTGCAATTAATTATAGGTTTTCCCGTTCAATTTCACAATTTGTTCAATCTATTTCACATTTCGAGCATTCGAATTCACAAACGATATGATCGCCATGGTACGTGTAAATTCAATTTCGTTTTTTCTTCTTCAAATTCGTGATCTGCGCAACGAATTTTTCAAATGGGTCATCAAGATTCCTATTAAGAGCAAACGATTTAAGGAAAGAGCAATCAAGTTCACTTTGATTCGTCCAAATTCACTATTTGTGCAACAAATTTGTTAAATGGTTCATTCTCATCTGAGGAATGAGCAAACGATTTAACCAGTGAGAATCCAAATTCATTTATGCACGTGCAAATTAACTTTTTGTGCAACAGATTCTTAAACTTCTTCATTCAAATTTGACTTACAAGCAAGAGTTTGAAATCGAAGCATCCAATTTCACCTGCAACCGGCTTCTGTTACTCTTCGGTCATTCAATTTCATCAAAAGGCTGGCAAGTTTTAAATAAGTGCATTCGATTTAATGTGTATTGTAAGTTTTTGGAAAACTATAAATACTCCACACTAGATTTACCATATCTAACTTATGGAATATTATCCTGGGGAAACAGTGCGACATGCCTGTTAGACAGAGTTTTTTATTACAGAAAAAGGCTATGCGAATTATAAGTAAGGTTAATTATCGCCACCACACTGATGGTCTTTTTCACTCTAATAATGTACTAAAAAATATGATATTTACCGCCTCAATCTTGCTGTACTTATGTTTCAGTATCATAATCATGAATTGCCCACTGTCTTCATTAATATATTTACAGCAAATAATGAGATCCATCATTACCCCACCAGACAAATCAATCTATATCACTTGCCAAGAACTCGTACGGCATTAACCCAGAATACTTTTTCATATACAGCTCCTAAATTTTGGAATTCCCTCCCTTTAAATATACGAGACAGTATAAGTTTGAGTACATTAAAAAACCACGAAATCCGTGAAAGTTGATCAACGAATCTATGAATTTAAAATGAATTCCTTAAAATGAAAGTGAATGCCCAAACAGGCCCCTCTGGGGTACTTTCTTAATTTGAATGCATGAACATTGAAATCTAATGCACGAAATTTGAAACTGTATAGTACTAAAACGAATTCGTAAGAACGATCGCTAATTTGAATGCCCTGAAAATAAATCGAATGCGGATAAAGAAAAATGGAATGATATTAATTGAAATAATTTTGTCCATAAATGAATATCAGTGTTCATAAATTAATCCGTTTGTCTCGAAAGGAATTTCAATGACTCCATTCAAAATTTGAAAGACCGATATCGATCGTTAGACGGTAGTGTCTGAATTTGAATGCATCTAAGTTAATTTGACTGACAGAAATATGAAATCGAGCGGGAAAACCTATAATAACCACTGGAGTTATTGTGTTGTAGAGATCAACGAAGTGCCCAAGTAAGACGACTTCAAACATTGACCATAATATAAAGATTGTGGTTCTTTCCTGCCAAGCTGATCCGATGTGACTGCATATTTCATCATTCCAAACTTTGAAACGGGGCCAATGAATATATCAAACAAATATATGAGCGTCAGAAACATGATATGTCGGTATGTGCATACCTTTGCTGATTATCAAGCTAATTAAAAGTACTCTTTTGTATATTTTTCATCTCGATGTGTGTACTGTAGGATATTTTGTAGTTGAATACCTTATATAAAACTATTTCATATCGTATTTCAAAGTTTAACTTTGTGAATGATATGGCAAATCCAAAGATTAAGTTTCCTAAAGTTTTAAAAACTTCCTCAAAGTTTTTTTTTTTAAACATAATTTCAATTAATTCATGTTTTTTTGCTGAGTCCTCACATAATTACATAATACGCTTAACTTTGATTCTCTTTGCGCTATTAGTAGTAATGCACACGTTCTCTTCATTTTAACAGCATTGTAAATGATCCGATGTTTTTATTATGAAGTTTTTATATGCGCACATTATGTTGAACCTGTACAATACATAAAGGCTCAGTTTTCATCGGAATTAAGGAAGATGATTTTACGATATACCGGTTTTATGTTTTTATGTGTTAAATGCAGTTGTGTGTTCTTATTGTACTTTTTTCTTGAGCACTGTTATGGAGATATCAATTTGTACTATTAAATGATGTTGTTACTTCAAAGGCGGTGACAACCGATTCAGCATTATTGGGAAATTTGAAGAAACATACACATGAGCCCAAAGTTTGAAGAGCGGTAGTTCTAGAGGGGGATCAATCGTCGAGGGTAACACAAAAGAGTTGCTGGTGAACTTTTCGAGTTGCCACGCCCACTTTTAATAAAGTGACACGCCCACTGTTATAGAAGGACCCCTGTTGAGAAATCCCCGGAGACATTACTGGATTTTTATATCAACCCGCGGACCCCCATTACACAAAAGTTTGCAATCGATTGCAAATTTGAAACAACTATTCTCATTGGTTAGTTTTTCAGCCTTTTGAACAATATGCGCGTGCAACAATGTCTTGATTGGCTATGCCATTTTTCAATTGACTGCAAACCGTTGTGTTACGGGGCCCTGGTTCATCTTTCACGGCGTCTGCACGTCATTTGCGCTTGAAAGAAGCTATAGAGAGCGTATTTGCTTGAAGGAAATACTCCTGTTCATTCTTTCACTGCTTTAGTGTAATGTTGAACTTATCGCAAACTACAGCATGGTATGAACATTATGCCAATATTTCACGTAATTTGCTTAATGTAAAAGATAAATAAATAATGAACAGCACGATATGACTGCTATCACAAGGAATAATAAGTTTATACCGTTTTGTTTGTACTCGAAGTTTATATAAATTGATTTAATCGATTGAAATTGTGTGAACGCCACTGGTGAATTCATTGTTTTTTCTAAATGCTAAAATAAAACATAAGAGGATGCGAGAAAGGGGAGAGTGGAGGGGTATAATAGGGAAAGGGACAGACAGACAGATAGACAGACGGAGAAAGAGAGAAAATTCAATATATTATAAAGGTATACAAAATCATGAGGGGATCGGTCCTTTGCACACGCTGGACCTCACCTATGCCTATGGAATCAATTGCCACAAGTTATTCGTATAACATTTCAGGTGTAGATTGCTTTAAAAATGCCCCCAAAACTCATTTGTTCAAAATTGTTTTCCAGTAGATCTGCTTTCACCTTGTTGTTCAATGTTTGTCGTTACTTGTAAGTTTTTCTTGTCCATTGCGCCTCGAGCGCATTAGTCATGTGGAGTTGGCGCAATACAATTACTCTATATTATTATTATTAATTAATTATTATTATTATTATTATCATCATTATTATTATACGACGGCCTGCAAAATTTTTTATTATGACCAGTATCAGTATGATGAGATCCGAAAATGTGAGATCTTTTGATCAAGGTTTAGTTGAGGGTGAGCGGAAGGTGACAGGAATCTGTCCTAGTTTTATGTGGTCTAACATCCCGTCAGCTGAAAGACAGGCTGTCTAGTGTTTACAGTAATCGAAAAAAAAGTACGAATCACGCAACCATGCCTAATTGAGAAAATAATGCTTCGATGAAAAATAGATTTCACCGTGCACACAAACATAAGAAAGGAATAACGCATGATAACGCACGTAGGTAGTATCCGGGTGGTACGGGATTTCCTCGAGTATCATGATACTGGGTAATATGAAAAGATGATGATGTCGGTGATGATGGTTATGATGATGATGATGATGGTGATGATGAATATGATGGTGGTGGTGGTGGTAATGATGATGATGATGGTGATGGTAATGATACTGATGATGATGATGATGATCTTGATGATGATGATCTTGATGATGATGCTGATGATGATGATGATACTGATGATTTTCATTATGACTATTGTTATCATTAATGATTTGGCGAGACCCGTGCCTGGGAGAAGCGAACTTGAATCACATTAACCCTCAGCCATATTCTGAAAACGATGTTATCTTTTATTTGAGTAAAACGATGTTAATTGTCATAACAAATCAAAATCAGGACAAGTCATTGGTTAATGATTGTGCAATGATGGCTTTTCTCGCGTAAAGTTAACAGAGACATCTGCGCAGGCACCAATGATTAGTGTTTACTGCGCGCAATTGCAGTTTGTTATATGACAATTAACATAGTTTTCCTAAACATAGTTTTTTGAATACCGCCCAGTCTCTCCTCCCGATATAACCTGATAACTCATTGGGATGCGCATGCCCCTATACTATCCCCCTAAACTTCTACGAATAGTTTCAGTGGGTTCTTAATGTGCAACGGACGGTGGTGACTATCCTCTACACGGGGCGTCCATTTAAAGTCGGAGTGTTTCCCACTGTAATATAGCCTGCGTCCATGAAACAGGGGACGGGCAAGTCAACGCAGGCTTCAGTCGTAGGGTCCGCTCGCTGTTCATAAGGACCGTTATCCATAACGCGTGTAAATGAATAGCGGTTTTCTATGAATAGCGGTTTTCCATGAATAGCGGTCCTTATGAATGGAGGTCCTCATGAATAGCGAGGTAATTTGTCTATGGTTTGCTCGTTATTTAGAAGGACCGCTATTCATACAAAACCGCTATTCATTTAGTCACGCGTTATGGATAGCAGTCCTTATGACTAGCGAGGTTACCTCTCCGTCATTATCCCGGGGTTGATTCGAACCCACGATCTTTGGTTCGATAGGCAGACGCTTTACCGACTGAGCCAACTCGCCTCCTTATTGTTATGAGGATGATGTTGTGAATGATGATGATGTGATGATATAATGATGATGATATGAAAATGTTCATATCATTATCAGGTTTATTTTGAGCACAAAACTTCGAGAAAGCGAGCGCAGAGAACTTAAATAATTTTTAAAAAAAGAACGAGGGAGAGGGGGAGCAAAGTTAGATCTTTGAGGTTGTTTCCAAGTAGCCAAGGAAAAAAAATCAACATTTTGATTTTAAAAAGTGATCAACATTTTGTTGTATTTTCAAATCGACTAAGTGGGGCAGGGCAGTCTGGGAGTGGTCCCCCTTTTCTAGCTTAAGAACATTGAGATTTTTTAAAACCTGAAAGTCAACAAAATGTTGTATTTTGAAAACAAACGAGCACGTTCCACTGCGTATTTAAAGCAAATAAGCAAGGCTGGGGTCTGAAAAGATAGTTGTCAAAAAAATATATGTTGCATACTATACTTTCTAATGTGAATTTCTCGTGACCTGGTGACTTCATCTATTAATTTACGAATAATATCCATGATTTAGCAGTCATTCGGTTGTTTAGCCACCTTCCATTTATCAATCATACTATATATAAATGTGTACATGTACACAGGAATATGCCCATTTGGAGTGCCATTATGCCATTATTACTTGGCAGTCTGCAAACATAGCACAAAGACAGACCATTTAATTTTATTGTAGAGTAACTTTTTGGTGAAGAATTATGACAAGGCAATATTTACTCGAGTCACCGTACGACCATTGCTAACCGGTCCCATGATTAGTCATTGATGTGAAAAGTAGAATAACATGAATACTTACGTTGGTATGCTGTAAGAGAGATACAAGGGGTGGAGGAGAGAATGATAAAGAGTGTATGGGAGAGAATGATAAATAGTGTATGGGAGAGAGAGGGAGAGAGAGAGGGGAAGGGAGAAGGGCGAGATAGAGAGAGAGAGAGAGAGAGAGAGAGAGAAGGAGCGGGAGGGGTCAATTTAAGAGAAAGGAGAGTCTGGCATAAAGAGGGACGGAGAGAGAGAGACGGACAGAGACAGAGAGAAATGATTGTACTGTTCATTTGTTTAAAAGTGCTTTAACGCCCAATTTGACACTGAATTATTACTAAAACAGGAAGTAACCTCTCCACAGTCTAGCTAAATGAAGCCCCATTACTCTATCCTTGTTCAACAAAATAGTATTTATGATGAACAGATATGACGCATACGTCTTAGTTGTCCTTACTTATCTTTTAGAGAGAGAGAGAGAGAAAGAGAGAGCTAGAGAGACAGAGAAAGAGGGAGAGAGAGAAAAAAAAATCTCGAGAAAAGGTCAACATCGTAAAAGAACGTTAAACAAGCAATGAGTAATCGATTGTATTCGCAATTCCCAGGTACTTTACTTTGAAAACGGTTTAACTTAAGAGAAGATTTAAATAGGCTTTATAGATAAAACAAAATATCAACGAGCCCCAAAACTCGCATTATAAATGACTCATCACTGCAATTCTCAAGAGATTGAAAAATGTATCGGGTCACATTAGCTAATATCTACTTTTAAGAATGACAATCATGTTTAATTTGATTTGATTTGATTCGATATACTTTTGTTTAGATATAATTATTAACACTGATGTAATAACACTTTTGACAATGTATCTGTGAAATATTCAATTCATATCAACATTTATCTGCTTCATCGCTTTTGTGGACATCATAAATCCATCGTTTTTGTGGACATAAAAATGTATGATGTCCACAAAAACGATGGAAGAAGATAAATAACCATTTTATACATTCGACTTAACATAATGTAATATATTTCTGAGCAAATGCATTGTTAAATTCTTTTATTAATTAAAACAAATTAAGATGGAAGACACGTGATTTTTGTTGAAAGTATTATGACTGTTCTACCAGTCATTAGCAAGATATTTGAGAGATTGGTAAACAATCGTCTACTTAAATACCTTGAGAAGTATGAGTTGTTATTCAAACATCAGTATGGATTTAGAGAAAAACATAGTACTAAGCTCTCTTTGATAAGTCTCATTAAAGATCACATTGCAAGAAAATTCCATCAAAATAAATATTGGCTTAATACTTATTATTTCATAGATGGCATAAATTATACAAGGTTATCCAAATTCAACGCTTGGAAACATTTGAATTAATGATTATTATCAATTATAAAACGGTAAAATACAGCCCCCGATATAGCAGCTGAAGAGCTCCTTGAACGCTGCTGAGATGTGTGACGACACACGAAGGACCAGTCCTGTCTAAGCAGACGATGTCCCATAACATCTTACACATTTTTCAGTGCCTTTTTTGTCATCTCCTCTTCACTTATTTCTCTTACTTGACTAGCGTCAGTCTTAATGTTTGTCTGTTGCCTCACTCTTAACTTCGTGTATGGTATTATTTTGATGAAAAATGCAGCGTTAAAAAAATAAAGGAATCAGTCACTTGTTAACAAAATAAGACGCCATTGTATTTTCAGCTGCTTGCACCGGGGCATGTTCGGCGTTTCAAGAGGGAACGAATACAATTTGTGATATTATTCGGAGGGCTTTTCAATTTGAAAATGGGGTTTATTTCATTGATCATTGACCCTTCTCCTGTGTATTTACAATCAAACGGTTTTAGTTATCAGAATCAGTTTCACTTTCCCTTTTAGAATGGTGTGAAATAAGGTCATGTTAAATATACCAAACTCTTTATAATTTGATAAATAATTGCATTGCAATTACGTTCATTCATTATAGGACGTCGTCTGCTTAAGCAGGATCGATCCCTAGTGTGACGACATCAAAACATCGCTATATTTCTGGCGAATCCTCGGATATTCCAGATGCTTAGAAGAGCTTTTATTTATGTTGTTTTTATAATCATCAGATACGCAGTTGACATAAAACTTATACGATTGCCATCTGTAAGCTTCCCAGTTTCTAGTGATACATTAATTGCCATATTTGTGATTTTCTTGCAATGTGATCTTTAATCAGTTAGTCCAATACCAAGATGAGGGCTGTGTTACAGTTGGTATTTTTGTTGATTTTGCAAAGGCATTTGACACGATAGATCATGATATTCTTTTAGGCAAATTACAAAATTATGGAAACGAGATCTTCCGTTAGATTGGTTTCGTGATTACTTAACCAACCGATATCAATTTGTACAACATAACGGATCAAAGTCTCCATTATCACAAATAGTCTGTGGGGTGCCACAGGGATCTGTATTAGGTCCAACGTTGTTTTTATTATATATTAATGATTTGCCCCGTTCATCTGATTACTTCAATTTCAGGCTATTTGAGGATGACTCCAATATTTTTCATTCTTTTCCTCCTGGGAAATCAACCATTGATTTGTTAGAAGTATCTGAAAATATGATGAATATTTTTCGATGGTGTGATGTAAATAAAATAACTATTAATGTAAAAAAGACTAAATTCATGATCATTAAGCCGAGAAGGAAAAGAATAAATGTCAATGGCTTAGTTCATCTAAAAGATGTTCCAGTTGATGAAGTGAACACTGCGCCTTTTGTTGGGATATATATCGACAGACATTTGAGTTGGGGTGAACATATTAATAATCTTTGCATCATGCTTCGTAAAAAAGTAGGAATTTTATTCAGACTAAGACACTTTGTACCGAAAAGAGTACTCCTATTACTTTACCATTCCTTTTTACAATCCCATATATCTTATGGCCTTGAAGTCTGGGGATCTGCGCCTACAAGGTTAATTAACAAAATTGTCATCTTACAAAAGATGGCGATACGAGCAATAACTTTTAGTAGCAGATTGACCCCTTCATCACCCTTGTTTCATTCTTTGGCTGTTTTAGATGTTTTTAAGCTGTACAAACATTTGGTAGCAACTTTCATTTTCAAATTAATAAGAAGACAGTTACCACACTCAGTGTATGAATACTTCAAGTGTTTTGAAAATTGTTATGATACAAGACAAAAAGGAAACAAGTTTCTTATTCCTAAAGTAAGGACTGAACATGGTAAGACATCAATTGCATTTATGGGGTCTAAAATATGGAATGCCTTACCCCTAGAAATGAAAAGTATCAATACTGTAAAGCATTTTAAGTACATGCATAACAAATACTTGTTATGTAATTATGTGTAGATTTTATTTTTATATTGATTTGCCACTTGTTTGTTTACTTTTGTTTCTTTTATGCCGTTTTAAGTTCTCAGTCTGCTATAAATATCCTAATTCATCGATTATTTAGTATAGGTGTGAAGTAGCCTCATTTTAATACACGTACAGTAGGTAATAGTTTCGATTAGAACTTTTTTTGTGTTTGATTGCACTTGAGTCTTGACATGTAATTATAAGATTTTTTGGTTGATTACAATTAAGTCTTGACATACTATATATATCATATTTAGCTTGATGTATACGCAAACAATCTATAGTACTTATTTTGTATAAAGGGTCCTACGCCCTACTAGCTTTCTTGCTATTTCTGTAGGGTCCTTTTACCAACCTAGTTATGTCATATTATTGTATGTTGTAACTTGTTACTCTATTGTAACCTTGTTTGTTGTTGGTAATAAAGTCATTCATTCATTCATTCATTCACTTCTGTTACATATCGTTTGTTTCCGATACGTTACGTTTTACGTTATTCCAAAATGTTCATTATTCCGAAGATGTGAATCTTTTTTCACTTTTGTAATTATGAACCTTAATTCGTACTAACGAGCTTAATTCGGAATCATGAACCTTCATATCAATGCAATAAATGTTCGGAATTATGAACCGAATTTCATTTACGGAATTGTAAACCCCTGGTATGGGAATTCTGTGTTTCGCAATGAACCTTAGGAACTAGGAACCTTCGGAAAAAAAACTAATAAATCCCCATTTATTTCTTACTGGAAAGAAAAAAAGCATTTGCATAAAGTTTTAGATTAAATGTAATAGATTACTAAAATCTGATATGGATTGCGCTCATCAGACTCAGTGGAGACATAATTCCGACTGTCCTTATATATTTCTGGTGAGGCAAACCCTAACAATTGATATCAACAGCGTACTGTGGTTCCAGGTATTCCTTTTTTTTTGAGGGGGGGGGGGGGGGCACCGCACTTCGTTAGTGCATTAAATGAGTCATTTTATCCTTCTTTTTGCATTGCACCCCTCTCCCTTTTATTTTTTTTTCCTCTCGCCCCTTTTCTTTTGTTCTCTTTTCTTTAATAACATCCGTTGAGTGGGGGGGGGGGGGGGGCGTGCCCCAATGCCTCCGTCACTACGCCACTACATGGGGGTTAGGCGAGAGCTTCCGAAGATGTGCGTGCCTTAATCGACCACAATTGATAATCAAGCCTTCGTTACAAACAAAGCTCCGGATTTCCCGAGACTTATGTCAGTGACAGAAAATAGTCATGACGCCTACCTCAATTTCCTCTGTACTAAAAAAGAACAAGGTAAAAGGGTTGGGGGGGGGGGGGGGGGGGGGGGGGTTGGGTATACGGGAGATACCATAACAAACTGTGAATGAGATAAGAACTGGGAATTATACTAAATATCTGTGACAAGAGCAAAATGTCAAATGCAAGAGGTATACCTATTATAGGTAATTACCTAAAGTATGCCTACACCTGTGGTACAAGGTTTTTATGTGATACATTAAGTTCAGGTTTGTATATCTTATAACCGCCCCAAATTCTATCCTTTTAAATCACATTTCCCCCTTACTTAATTATGTAATGCCTATAAAGTTTGTTAAATTCACTTAATACCCCCCCCCCCCCACCCCGCCCCCCCCAAAAAAAAAAAAAAATTAAAAAAAATGGAGTGTTGCATCCAAGATATAGAAGGAGTGAGGAGGAACAGACCAGTAACTGCCCTTCCGATTGTTTTTGTGTGAAAAGGAAAATGATATGGGCATTTATGCAAGAAAGGCGATGGGGTGCGCCTCCTGCTTCTCCAATTGTTTTTGTGTGAACCCCAGACATAAGCCTAGTGGCGTAAGGAGCCAACAGTTTGAGGGCCTGAGCATATCGGGTGCACAATTCTGGAGAACCTACGAGCGAGCGAAGCGAGCTACCAAAAAAAACCAACCTATTGGAAAATGAAAACGTAATTTTATCATAGATCTGGAGGTAGTTTGATTTGTTTTAACATGGGGAGGGGGGGGGGGGGGGCTGCAGCTCCCCACCCGTACGCCAGTGCATACAATCCACTTATCCCCATGTCTAAACAATGTTAATGTGTTTGGTAGTCGTAGGCAAATATGAATGCCCGACTATGCCACAGAAACAAGTTCCTCTCCCGAGCGGAAGGACGTATGCTCCTACAGATGATTGGTCATTGTTATTTCGTTGGAGTCTTGTCGGAAGCCCAGGTAGAAATTCAGTCCAATCATCCGCGAAATTGGTATTCCTCAATAGTTCACATTTGTCAGGTGCATTGGAAAGTCAGTCATGTCAGTAGCACTCCGCATACTGTTTTGAAAAGTCATATTTACTTACTGGTTGCTACGATGTCACCTGACATGGAACTCGGTCACACATGTTATATCACGAGAAAAGAACTATGAAAGCTGCTAAAAGTTGCGTTTTCCAGTTATTGAATGTACTTCATGACATTTCAATGCGGATGTAATATTCAGTCTTAACTTGTCATCTTGTGTGTGATACTGTCTCTTTCCTGTGGGGTCTCCAATGTGACAATGCCGCAGTTTGGATTTTTTGCCATGTTTCTCGGAGTTCTTCTATTAAAAGGGGCCAAATCCAGTTGGGTTTCTTACACTGTGTTAGAGCATGGACCCGAAGACTTGACCATCATCGCCGGCGAGACGGCGCGATTCTCATGCGACCTTAACCTGGCCGCTCGTAACGATGCAATATGGTGGCTCTTTGAGAAATCACAGTGCTTCCTCTACATATCTCGTAATGAAAAACTGCGAAGAACATGTGGTATTAACATGCATCACTACCGGATTGAGATCGACCCCATCCACCACATCTACACCATAGAGATCGACAACGTATCGCAGGAAGACGCAGGCACTTACATCTGCAAGAATGAGAGCAGCATTCTTGCTTCGGCACTCCTGGTGGTGTTACCTCGGGTTCCAGACCCGACCCCTGTGACTCCTCATCCAGGAGACTGCTCAGAAGGTGTCTGTTGCGAAGTGTCCTACTACCCGACGGGACTCGCACCGTCGGCTGAGCTTGAAGCGCAGGCAACATGCATATGGACATCCCAGTACAGCAACATTGATATCCATGTTCATCTCTATTGCGATGGACAAGAGATCAGGGGTAGCAACAAGGTTCTTCTCACGGACCGCGCCATCGGTAAGCTAGAGCCCAATCTTCGGACTGGATGCTCGAATTTCACCTGCAACTTGGAGATTGTCGGAGAGAGCAAAGTGAAAGAATCTTGCATTGTTAATACGAATGAAATACCTCGGCGAGTTCTTTTGAAGGCCGAACCCGAAATTAACTTTGTGGAAGAAGGTTTGAACGCCATCTTCTTCTGTCACATTAATAACGCACAACCAACAAGCGGGTCTTTTCGTTGGTATATCGTGCACACACATTTCGTGAGTGTTAATTCTATATCTAGCAAGCCGATAGCCAGTACTACCGGGTACTACGGCAAACTGGAATTGTCAGCCGTAAGATTGGACGATGACTTTGTAACTGTTCAATGTTATTTCGATCCAGACAGCAAAACAAACTACACATCTAAGAGCAACCCGGCAGTCTTGCGTGTCCTACGACGATCACCCACCCAGGTTTCCTGTTATACCAATAGCGAATACTCTCTGTTGGAATGTACTGATTTTCCCGATGACCAGGGTAAAAACGATGGGTTCAGACTATGGCCTTTGACCATCAAGGAATGGATTCTCGTGGGAACGACGCTTGTGCTTCTATTTATAGTGGTTTTATTGTGTCGTCCGATACTGCATAAGCCTCCTCACCAAAGGAGTTCACACAGCAGAGGACGTCGTGCTGACAATGATGTAAATGCTACAGACACGACGAATCCACCTGATACACGCCATCCACGTGGGCGGTACGAATACCTTGCAGAACGTTACTACGACGAGCCATATTCTTTGCTGCGGAATATCCGCAACTTTCCACGTCGCTTCCGTCATCATATCATTCAACGTCACTACTTGCGGAATGCACGTCAAGCGCGCCAAAGTAACTCAAGCCAGACCGATTCCGCAAACCTTACATACGGCGCCACAGACCAAAGAGAGAGACAGTCTGTCCGCCTACGTGAGCGCGTGGCAAGTCGACCGAGTGAAACCACTGTACTCCCCGAAGATGCTAGCCCCAGGAACAGTTCCGATTACGATGTCCTTGACGCGAACACCATGGCAGTATTCCACCCGTCACCACCGTCACCCCCTGTCGATATCCCGTCAATCCCAGAATACCCAGCTTCGTCTAATCATCAGCAGGTTTTTGGCACACCATCCGCACATCCTAATCGTAGCGATAGACCTGCTACAACTAAAAAACCCAAGGTAGCTCCGAGACCATTATCACAAAAACCTAGCATTGAACCACCGCGGATACCCAGCATATCAGCCGACATTGACAGTCGTCCAGATAGTGATACCGATGTCGACAATAGTCCTGATAGCGATACCAATGTCGAAAGTCGTCCAGATATTGGTAACAAGGAACCACATTATGTAAATATTAATAATGATTACGCGTCTCCTATGGCGTCGCCTGTAGAGACCGAACCACAAACTCGTGTCAGTAGTGATGGTTATCTTCAACCTATCCAGGAAAGGACCGATTACCAGACGATATGTTAAAATGTTGGCCTTTTTTTTCTTATGTTTTTATCTGGTTGTATAACTACCTACAGTACTGTTTCTCCCCTTAGTGCTATCCCCACAGAATGTAAACAAAGACAGCGTCGTCAATATGCAGAAACTGCGTAAAAAGGTCATCCGGAAAAAAAAACCCGGCACACAATGATGCAAATTTCTATGCCTGATTTTGGAGCAAACTAATTAAGATTTTGTTGACGTTTAGAATGACACAAATGGTGTCCATGTTTTGAAAAGATTGTACAAGATTGAACATTATGATTCCTTACAAATTGTGGCGGACTCTTGAGAAAATGGTCGTTTGTCGCAACCCTCAAAATATACTTGATACAAAGATATACGTGATGATACAACAATTTTTTTTTCAAATAATTACACGATATTTATCATGTTGACTTAATGTACAGTACATGTACACGAAAGTGATATGGTGAAGGAAATCTACAAGGTTAACAACTAAAGGTTTGTTGGTTGACGATATATGGACCATTTTTTTATTCTAAATAATGTGCTATTCATAATAGAACTTAAAAAAAAACAACAATTAAGTGTTTGAATAATAAAACCATCGATAATGGAAAAGTATCGCATTAGCATAGATAATATCCTTACATAAAAAGAGACATAAATTGAATCCAGACAATCTCCAATTCTCCCATGTGCATCCAAACTATTTTGAAAATGTCATACAAAGCAACCGGGAATTACATCAGCAGAAACCCAGTCATAGAACCGGAACAACCTGGAACTAAAACTTTTGGTCAAGGTATCAGAAGACCGGATTTTTGGGACTGACAATGAAAAATACACTTGTGCGGTTTTCCCCCTTTTTAAAATTAAACAAACAAAACAATTATAAAAGGCTTTGTTAATCACCAGCTAATTTTATCTAAACTTGTACAACTTGGTATGATTGGTAATTCATTTGACTGGTTTTCAAGCTATTTATCTAAGTGGAAAGTAACAATTTACAAAAAATAATGTGTGTGCGCGGGCGTGGGTGTGTGTGTTAAATTTCGTTGTTTTTTTGGTATAAAAATGTGTAATTTCAAATGGTGTACGTTAGGGATCTATTTTGGGCCCTGTTTTATTTGTCTATTCAAGAATGATTTATTTCTTTCTTTTGATAAATCTTCATTAACTTTATATACTGTATGTTGATGATACTGTTCTATATTCCTTCTGATGAAGCCTCGAATGTTGCTGAAAAACTATGTGAACAAAAGAAAGAAGACAGATGGGCGAGTAAATGATATTGAATAGTTAAAAAAAAAACCAAAACAGTGGTATGTTTCTTGGGTTAGCGACATAGGTTGACAAGAGAGACCGAATGATCTAGATGCACGAATTCGTAAAACTATTTTTCAAAAGTTGTCAAACATCTCGGGTTTTTTTTTTTAATCGATGATAAATGGGATACTTATTTTCAGCATATGTCTAAAATTATTAAAAATGATAGGCTTTCTTGGGAGACGTAGGTAATTTGTTAGTGAATCTAATTTGAAACTAGTTCATTCTCCTGTCATTCCCGCTCAATGTAATTATATAGATGTAATATGGCAATCTACATCAGTCTAAGAAATATTTGGATATATAACGGAAACTTCAGGACCGGACGAGAATTATTATTTTGAGAATTGAGCCATTGATCTCACACTTCAACCTCGTACATACACACATAGAAATTTTTACAAAAATTATGTAAAAAAATTATGTTAAATAGGAACTCCATAGCTTTTTCGTAAAATTTACCTGAAAGTAAATTTCACAAATATTATGTAAATCATTATGTTAAATATGAAATTCATTTTTTTGATGTAAATATTACTTAACAAAATGTTTTACCAAAATTGTGTAAATTGTTTTGTTAAATAGGAACTTGTGTAAATTTTAGCTAACAAAATATTCGACGATAATTATGTAAAATGTCATGTTAAATATAGGTACTTAAAATTCATTTGTAAATTTTACCTAACAAACAATTCCACAAATGTTAAGTAAAATGCTATGTTAGCTAAAAACTTCACAACTTTTACCAAACATAAAATTTTAACATAAATTATGGAATATGTTGTGGGAAATAAGAACTTACAAAGCTTTGGAGATTATTTTTCGAAACCAAAATATACATATATATATATATATATGTAACTCTATTCGCAGCCATAGGGGGAATCCTTTTATCTCAGCCTATTGTTATCATTCCCCTTAACGCCCAAATTTTATTGTGACGGAATAAACCGCATTGTTAGGATTCCCCCTATGATCGGAAATAGGGATATATATATATATATATGTATATATATATGGAAAACATAAAATATGATGTAATACATTATGATAATGATCATGATAATGTCAGAAAAATGCACAAATAAATCAAATATTTGACAAAGAAACAAAGTACTGTACTTTGTTCAGTGTTTATTTTAACAAATGACGTTCCTTAACTCTTAAAAAAAGTTACCCCATTGGTGTTAAAAAATAACACGAAAATGTGTTAAAAGGGAACATAGTGGTCTGTGGTGTAAACCATTACACACCATGAGTGGTTAGATTTTGCTTGATACATGTGTTATGTTTTACACATCTAATGTGTAAAATGTTAACACCAAAGGGTGGGGGTAACATCTTACCCCAAAACGACCATGTTCCCTTTTTACCCCATGCTGTGCAACTTTTAACCACTACCAGCCTGTGTAACAATTCACCCCGCAGCTGTGTTATTATTTTACCCCTTAAGTGGTACAGAATTTACCCCATACTTTTTACCACACCCCAATGTGTCACTTTTTACACTAAAATATGATAAATGTCTACACCAGGATGAGTTGAGACTACAAGGAAGACAAATGCACAATGAAAATTATGTTTTGTTAAACTTGCATTTTAATAAGCATGGAAAAAGTTCCAAAAAAAAGTTAACAGATTTTAAACTACAGTATTTAAATATGATCAGAAATGTTGAATTATTTAATTTACATATAATTATACTCTAGATGCTGGAATGTGGATCAATCACAATAAAAGTAACAATATACAAGCTACCTTTTTTTTACAATTTGGTCAATTTTCCAAAAGAAAAGTGGGAAAACCTGGATGTATGTTTCTTGTTTTGTGAATTTGTTGGAAAAACACTAACTTCAAACATTTTGATATAGTTTTGACAAATGCATTTCCTCTTAAAACTTGCATCTCAATAATGGAAAACAAAACAAAGTACAAAACAATGTTACAACAGACTTTCAACTATATAAACATGATCTGAAAGGTTGATTTTCACATAAAAAATGATTTACATATAATTTACACATAATTATATTATAATGGTGGCGTCACACTATAGATATTTAGGAATAAATATACACACACTCACTATGAACATTGGAAAAAAATAAGCGGACAAAATATACAGCTCCTCATTGTACCTTCCACACTGGTTCTGGTAGACAAAAGAACATCCCTTCGTTGCTATTACGTAAAAATATGTAGAACAGGTGTCACATGCATATTCACCTGTTCTACTTATTTTACATAATAGCAATGAAGGGATGTTCTTTTGTCTACCAGAACAATTGTGGAGGGTACAATGAGGAGCTGTATATTTTGTCCGCTCTCTTTTGTCATCGTGTTCATAGTGACTTCGAATCAATGAACTTTTTGAGTAAAGTGTGTTGATGATTACCACAAATGGGGTAACATTTTGACATGTGGACGAAGCTTGACCAGAATCGGGTTTCTTTTTACCGCGGTGCAGGTGTAAACGTCTATTAAACTCGCATGTTGTGTACCCTTGTTTCATGCTTCTACACAGATATGTGTACATTTTGACACATATTTTTACCACAACTGTTAACCACATGTTATTTTACCACTAGTTCTAAGAGTGTTGATAATAAAACATCAGGCAAACTGTACCTAAAAATCATTTACCAAGTTGCATCTTAACCTAATTGTAAACATAGTGATCGAAGTTTACATAATCATAAACATAAAATGCATTTTTTACA
This sequence comes from Heliocidaris erythrogramma, assembly GCA_025617745.1. Classification (NCBI taxonomy): domain Eukaryota; kingdom Metazoa; phylum Echinodermata; class Echinoidea; order Camarodonta; family Echinometridae; genus Heliocidaris; species Heliocidaris erythrogramma. The sequence continues at coordinate 41,560,003 of CM046858.1, read as the reverse complement.
AAACCTTTTGCAAAACATTTTACTTAATGGCGACAAATTACATTGTGCATGTTAAATAAAATTAACGAAAAGGGCAATATTGCAAAATCTTTATGAAGAAATATCTTACAGCGTTATTTTGCAAGATTTGTTCAGTCAGTTTTACATAACTGTGTATCAAAATCATGTTAATGGTCAACTGACATTCGTAAAATGTATTTTATACACAATAGTTTACAAAACATTTTACTTAATGATGACTTATAACATCTGCATGATAAAATTCCCTTTAAAAAAATACTTGTACTTTATTTTACATAATAGGCATTTTTTTTGCAAAATGAATTTTACTTAAATAGTGCTAAGTAAATGTTACATAAAATTTTACATTTTGCATGACACATTATAAGCGAAATGTCATTCATTACAAATATTTACAAAAATACTACATAAAAACATTCATTTGAGACAATTTTACATATATTAAGTAAAAATTTTACAAAAGGAAGTTTACATAATGAAATATTAAGTAAATATTTCTCTGTGTGTACATATCATTTCAGAATGAAAGAAATTGAGTGTCCGTTAAAAGGAATACGTATGTCATGACGTATGATATGTTTAAATGTATAATCCCTCACTTTGGCACAGTCACATTCCATTCACTCGATGCGTATTTACTGTGCCCAAAAGAAACCATAATCTTACCAGAGCGTGAACAATCGTTCTTAACAAACTGGCGTGTTTTTTCGGGGGGGGGGGGGGGGGGGGGGGAGGGACATCAATGCTTCAATGTATAAACAACTGCCATCGCATACGAGTACAAATTCCACAATCCTGTCCTTTAAAACGAATGTACAAGTTCATCCCGATGAATCTCATTCTTTTGTTGCAATTTTGAACAAAAACTTCTTATTTTGTTGAGGACCTGGAAGGTTTTTGTATCCCTTTTTGTATTTGAATGTGTTTCCATACGTTGCAATTCTATTATGCTTTTTGTATACATGTGATTATTTCTTATAATCCTGTTCTCATTTTCATAATTAAAACCATTTTAATGAGATTATTTAAAGTACAACAAAAATAATTGTTTGCAAGTGGAAGGACCTAGAAAAGCTAAAGCTTGTAAAGCATAGGCCCTACAGTAATGATATACATGTAAATGTGTACATAAACATTTGAATTGTCAGAAGGGGAACAAGATAAAGAATGAGTAAACAATGAGAAAGAGATAGCAGAAAAGGAAGAAGAAAGCAGAAAAAGAAGAACAAGAACAAGAAGAACAGGAAGAGGAAAGGAGAAAGAAGAAGAAAAAGGAGAAGAAAAAGAAAGAAGGAAAAGAAGAAGAGGAAAGAAGAAGAGGAAAGGAGAAGAAGAGGAAAGAAGAAGAGGAAAGAAGGAGGAGGAGAAGAAGAAAGAAGAAGAAGAAGAAGAAGAAGAAGAAGAAGAAGAAGAAGAAGATGGAGAAGAGAGAGAGAGGTATGAATAAAATGTGTGATATAAACACACATACACAAACCAGTATAAACTGTTACGGAGTGACTATGAGGAATATTTTTGAACTCGTCCTCCTTATACAAGACACATGTGCCCATACACCTGGACATCCTGTTTCCAGCCTTTTATTACGCCTTGTTAACCTTGAAGGAACCAAAGTAGCACGAAACATAAGATTGACTGGCTTCTTGCCTAAAAAAAACCAATAGCATAACTCCAGATAAGTTTGTTGTGATCATTTGGATTTCAATGAAAGTTATGGAGACTAAATACAGGGGCAAGGCTCGGACATTGTGTTTCTACCTTAAAGCTTTTTTGTTCTTCAAGGATTTTTATACACAATGTATCAAACGTCAATCTGATTTGCTACTAGCCCTATGGCGGTCATCCCAGTAGACCGACAGCCAACAAGACCTAAAAAAAAAAAAAGAATTGGGTTTGTACAAGAAATAGCTGAAACCTGAAACTAGAAAAGTCCATTGCCGCGCAATACGAATGTATCCCCCCGGCAATGGCGGCAATTCGAAAGAGAGACAAAGAACCTCCCCTAATCTACAATGTGTGCAGATTAGAGTATAATGCATTTCTATAAGAAATCTGTCAAGAAAAGTGACCTCAGAGCGCACACAAGTTATCCACTAAAATATGACCTTTGACCCTATGAAAGACGGAACACTGGAGGCAGCATCACCAAAAACTGTACAGGTCTAGAGTAATCTAAGATGGACCTCCATACAAAATCTGAAAGAAATCAGTCAACAAATGTGTCCTCCAGAATGCATGCAACCAAAATGTGACATTTGACCCTATAAAAAGTGGAACACTGGGGGCAGCATCAGCAAACACTAAAGATGTGTAGATTTCACTAAAACACACCTCCATATAAAATTTGAAAGAAATCCGTCAAGAAATGTAAAAGTTAGAGCGCACAAAAGACATATGATCTTTGACCCTATAAAGGACGGAAAAATGAGGGCAGCATCACCAAAAAGTAAAGATGTGTAGATTATACCGAGTTACATCTCCATACAAAATTTGAAAGAAATCCATCCAGGAATGTGGTCTGCAGAGTGCACTCACGCCATCCCCTGAAATATGACCTTTGACCCTATGAAAGACGGGACACGGGTGGCAGCATCACCAAAAACTATAAGTTTTTAGATTACACTAAGAGACACCTTCATGCAAAATTTGAACAAAATAAAAGAATGAAAATCAAAGAAATATATCACGGAATAGAGGAAAACAAGCGGACAGAAAGAGAGAGAGAAAAAAAGCAAAGAAATAAACGAGAAGAATTGAAGGAGAATATAGTAATAAATACGGATAAAAAGAAAATGTCATAGAAATAGAAATAATTATAAATAGAAATATGTGGGGAAAGAAATAAAGAAGAGAAGAGGAAGGAAGGGAAACAAAGAAATTCATAGAAAAAGATAATGTAGGTCTCCTGGTCTGTCGTTCTTGTTGGCTGTGAAAAAAAGTGGCAAGAGGGACCACGAGACCAACATCGTCGGCCTCATGGGCCATGAGAGTATGGAACCCTCTAAATAGGTGACAGAAAGTCTATGAGACTGAAATTATTCGTCTCATGTGGTGTCGGTCTCGTTGGCTAAAGCCGCTATAATTCAAATGCTATAATACGCTAACAGAAAGAGGCTAGAATTTCCAAGAAATGTTACAAACGGCTTAAATACAAGTACAAACGGCTTAATTCAATACGAAGCTACAGAGTGGCACAAGATAGTCAGAGGAAAAAGGAGATTAAGATGAAGAAGGGTAACAACTAAAAAGGGAAGAGGAAGAAATGCAAAAATAAGGAGAAGTCCACTTCATTTATGATTTCATGCTTCCGAGAAATAGTTTTATTGAAACAAATCAGAACATAGACGACTAATGATCTATAAGTATACCTGTCTTTCTCAGGTTAAACGGTCATCAACACTTTGCGTTATGTGTTTACAAAGGCACCACATTGGCAATGTGTAATTTGCATCTGGCGAAAACATGGCAATATATTAACACAGCATTTGTGAAGAAATTCTTGGTATCGCGTTAAAATCTTCATGTACCAGAGAATTTCCTTCTCATAATTTCCTAATTAAACATTGTTTAAAATGTGGAACATCTATAAACACAAATTAAACCATGGGCAGCAGAACTAGATCTTTTTTTTTTGGGGGGGGGGGGGTGGCGGGGTTGGTGTGCTGCTTATCTATATGCAGCATTTATATACCAACTTCGGGTCATTTCATGTCAAATTATCCCACAAGTTAAACCACACCCTTTAAATTGGCCCAAATTTGGTAATAGGGGTAACTGACGATTTTAAAGCCAAATTTGTAAGTTTATCAAAATACAATTTTCCTGCTATGGGATGCATCCATTGGGGATGTCAGCCAAATATGTTTAGTATTCAAACAAACCATATCTCGGTAAACTGCTGGAGCAAATTAGTTAATATTTATATACAGTAGAACCTCGTTATAAAGAACACTGTTATAACAAATGCTCGTTATAACAAGGTCCCACGTCTTTGTATTCTATTGTTTTCTAGCCCTGATATAATAAGGTTTCAATATAAAGAGGTAATTTCCTTGGTGCCAAGGAGTTTGTTGTGATGAGGTTTTTTACTGTACTTGGAAAGGTAATTACACAATCAAAAGTTGCCATTATATTCCATGTCTGATCAATGTCAAGGTCAATTAACTCTTGACCTTTAAATCTCACATTGGAGGTCTGAGAGAATCTGGAGATGAACATTTTTGGTATTTACCTCAACACATTTTCTACATCATAAAAATAGGAGGTACATATATAATAGTTTTTGTTTTGATTTCCAGTTTCCAATAATCAGAACAGGATTATACCCATTGTGCATGACATCTAATATTCCACATTTTATTCAGGAAACTTCATCACAAATGATTAATTACACTGGGTAGCAAAATCATTTTGGGAAATGGTCGGTGTGATATATGTACAAAATGAGTGATGGAATGTTCAGAATCGATATCATTTGAATAAATAGGCCGTATCATGAGGATTATTAATTACAGTCTATTTTTGTTCAATTGCCTGATTAGAAATGGAAATGCGCTGCTTTTATGTTGAACAGTCCAACACTTACGTTCTCTCTGTCCATTACTATGTCTCAGGTAATTCAAGATGACAAAAAAGAAGAAAGAAAATTAGCGGAACAGAGAGGATTATTACCAAGCCATTTCAGAAAATGGGATAAGTTTATTTACTGGGGATGCTGGGGCAGAAGCAATTTATAGATTAAGCCTGGTTTATTGTTGAAATATCTTTATAAGGTTAATTTCTGAGTATGGATCAAAGTTCAATCGGGCATAGGAAGGCGGAGGAAGGTGGGGGAGGGGGAGGGAGGGGAGGTTGAACGCGGAGGGACGAGATGTCGTTCGGGAAAGGGAGGGGAGAGGGAGAGGGAGGTGGGGGGCATGGCAGTTTAGGTATGGAGGTACAGGGATTATCCTTAAATTATAGGGTTTTTGTTTTGTTTTTTCTTCTCTTTTTCCATTCGCTGTATCAGGGTTATTATATTTTTTCGGTTGTGTATACGTTGTTGAATTTGAAGGTACTTTACAATTTGTATTATGTGATGTAATATAATTTATGTTTATATTGCAATGTTCATGCATATTATTTAGATAAGTATGTTAATTAAGGATGCATATTATATATGGTATGTTATGTTATTTTTTTGTTTGTCCATTGAATGGAAAATAAAAAATTCTAAAAAAAAAAAATTAGTGTTTCTAAGGCTTCCAAATGCCGAAGGATAACAGCTTTTTGGAATGGACTTAAACAACTCATCATCTTTTGATCCTACTTCACATCAGTGCAGTGTTCCGGACAGCAGGCAAGAGTTGCTTGAGAAGTTCATAAGGCGGGAAATGCTATAGGCCTAATACTTTTTTTTTCATCTTCGCTTGCGCACAGAATCCGTACGCAACCGTAAGCAACACTACGCAGACTTAACGCCTGACCTACGTAATGCTACAGTCACACGGCCATGTTACGGACCTGCGGATGCCTGCGTATATTTGGATAATGAAAATGCGTAATTTTTACCCCCAAATAACGCAAATTTGAGCAAAAGTTACCTATATTCTGCGGACGATACGGATTAGTTACGGATGTTACGTATGAATTACGGATGTTACGGGTAAAACCTGTTGATGAGCCCATCCGCTGCCAACCCGCTGACACATGTCACGGACGACTTACGGATGACTTACGGACGATACGTATGAGTTACGTAGTTTATGTATGGATAACGTATATTTTGCGGATGCTTATGCTATGGTCAGACGGACAGATACGCGCGATACGCATGTCTGCGGATGTGCATCCGTAAAAATCCGTAGAAATCCGCAGCAATCCGTATCATGCGTATCATCCGTAAGTGCATCCGTAAAAATCCGTGGGAGTGCGCAGGAATCGAGGTCTTCCGCGAAAAAGTTTTGAAAATCTCAAAATTATTTTAAATTTCCCGCGCAAGGTCTTTTGCGCAGAATTTAGGTAGAATTTGCGTATTGTTCCGTATCATGCGTATTGATCCGTATCTTTGCGTATTTTTGCGTAAAACGTCCGTATCCATCCGTAACCTAATCCGCAGGATCCGCAGACATACGCAGATCCGCAGCGTGAATTTTGAAAATCTCAAAATTCTGCTGCGGATGAAATATACGTAAGCATCCGCAAAATATACGTTATCCATACATAAACTACGTAACTCATACGTATCGTCCGTAAGTCATCCGTAAGTCGTCCGTGACATGTGTCAGCGGGTTGGCAGCGGATGGGCTCATCAACAGGTTTTACCCGTAACATCCGTAATTCATACGTAACATCCGTAACTAATCCGTATCGTCCGCAGAATATAGGTAACTTTTGCTCAAATTTGCGTTATTTGGGGGTAAAAATTACGCATTTTCATTATCCAAATATACGCAGGCATCCGCAGGTCCGTAACATGGCCGTGTGACTGTAGCATAACGTATATTTCATCCGCAGCAGAATTTTGAGATTTTCAAAATTCACGCTGCGGATCTGCGTATGTCTGCGGATCCTGCGGATTAGGTTACGGATGGATACGGACGTTTTACGCAAAAATACGCAAAGATACGGATCAATACGCATGATACGGAACAATACGCAAATTCTACCTAAATTCTGCGCAAAAGACCTTGCGCGGGAAATTTAAAATAATTTTGAGATTTTCAAAACTTTTTCGCGGAAGACCTCGATTCCTGCGCACTCCCACGGATTTTTACGGATGCACTTACGGATGATACGCATGATACGGATTGCTGCGGATTTCTACGGATTTTTACGGATGCACATCCGCAGACATGCGTATCGCGCGTATCTGTCCGTCTGACCATAGCATAAGTGTATACGTGGACAGGTTACGCAACCCTACGCTACCCTACGCAGGGACTACGCCGATCCATCATTTGTTTTTTCATGAATACGTAGCGAATTTTGGCGTACTCCCTACGCAAATCTACGCAACTCTACGCAAATCCCGGTGTGAAAGCCCCTTTAGCTTTATACGAGGCAGGCCATGGCAGGATATGCTTGTTGATACAGCCCCATGCATGCAAGAGAATTTAGAACTTGATGGCCTATTCAGGCACTCATCACTCTGTATTATTTTGGGATTGTTTTTTGCTTTATTAACTATGTTATTTTAATGTCATTTATTTTTATTTTTGATAATTAATGAGCTTCATGGGTGTCGCCGGGGGGGGGGGGGGGGGGTGCGGAGGGTGCGAACGCACCCTCCGCATTTTGAATATCAGGCAATGCAAAGTCTTTGAGTTATACCAGAAAAGCGATGTGAAGTACGACCCCAGCAAGCTGACTCACAAAGTTTGAATGTCCATGAAAAAATGGTCATTTTGAATGAGAGTAAAAACATATTTCAAGATGGTATTTTACTCGGAAATTTTGTCAGATGGTAGATTAATATCTATACTTTCGGAAAATACCAAAAACTTAAAATAAATATTTCCACCCCCAAAAACATTTTTCAGCTGTTTACTCTAGAACTCCCATTGCGACTTATTGGTCGTTTTGTGGTGGAGGGTCACAAAATCATTATCATCAATGCTTACTTTGAATGCTTGTACATGACCATAATACAAGAAGCAGAAATAAATAACATCTACATAATTATGGACTGAAAATAAAACTTACGCACTACTAGTAGGCCTATTCTCTTTTAGGCAGCATGCTCCTGCTATCCCGAATAATCTTCCACTGGAAATAAAGTCACTTAACTCAATCAAATACCTTTAAAAGAAAACTTAAATTCCTACTTAAACAACCGTTTGAAATTGTGAATTCTTGATATTACTGCTTTGTATTGTCCTGTGTTGGGGTTATGCGGTAATATTTTTTTTTCAATAGAATATGTCATATATTCGTAAGTATTTATTCCTTTATAGTAATCTCTTATCTTTTAAATTTTCTATATTATATTGAATTTTCATTGCAACTTATTTATATCCTCATGTTTTTATGGCCGCCCAATTCCAATAATGCTCTATCTTGTGTTGTTATCTCTTGTATTGTTTTATTGTCTTATTATATATTACCTTATTCTGTTCTCTTGATGGACTTATAATGACTTTGTTATTCTGTCAGGATTGTATTCCTTTGGGTTTTTTAAAAATGTTTTATTGGATTTGAATAAAATTGAATTGAATTGAACTGAATTGAATGTCTTATCTTATATTTTGATGACGATACATTTCTAGTCTCAGAAAGTGCCAAGATTTATAAATTGGTAAGTTGATATTAGGACGAACCCCGGTACTTAAGTTATGTACCATTATGTACTACGGGCACCCTCACCCAAGCTTT